>OY856409.1:683352950-683865450 GCA_963693085.1 Alisma plantago-aquatica
TCCACATAGTACAATGAATACAAAAGGATGAAATAGTGGATCTTCCACCCTTTCCTCTAGTATAGGATAATGATAGTGGTGATGATGGTTTCCTAGGCGTAGCATGGTTTGAGGAGGAGCTCACATTTGAGGAATAAGGGACGAATTCGTTATTCTAGTGTGGTTGTTATTGTTCTCCAATGGTCAACCTCTAGATCATCTCAAATTGACATTCCCAGTAGAAGGTGAAAGTTGACACCAAACCATCTCCCTCCTAGACCACGTTGTGAGAAATTATCTCCACCTTGTCCCAATTACAACCTTGGAGATGGTTCCTTATGTAGACTCACAAGATATGATATGGATAAGGGGTGATAGTATTGAGTCATTCTTGAGCCACATACCAGGTTCTGTAGCATCCCCATCAGTGGTCTCGTCATCTAAGCGTGCATGTGGAGTGGGTTAAAAATAATTTATGTAAACATCTAAGAAATTATGTAACTATTTTGTTCAACTATTGCCACTGAGAGAGTGAAACATCCAAGAAACTTACCAATACACTATTGGATGAGAATGCTTGATTGTCATGGAGTGACCCCTTTTGGTGACAATGTGACACTTCTAATGCTACTAGTAAGTTTATAGAGGGCTGCAAACACCTTATTTTGCAAGTGGTACAGCACTAAAAAATCAATGATATCATGAATCCCTTCAGGAGATGAGGCAATTACAAATGTCTAGAAATAGATGACATGCCAAAACAAAAATTGGGCTAAGACAACCTAGGAATAGATCGATGAGAAATGGGTCAATGAGTCTATTACAACACACCATCACAAGAAATAAGGGCTAAGATCATTAAATTCGTCGTGTTTTGGAACACATAATATGATAGATAATAACTTTAGATTTGGTAACCTACTAAACTCCCTTGTGATTTCTCCCACAAATTCACACATAACATACATATCCATGCAAATGTTCATGAAAGGGATGCAATCTCCTCAAAATGTTCAAAGTACCATGCTAAAAATGTAGGATCACTAAGGAGAATGGAGTTAAATATCAAGGATATGGGATCATGTTATACAAACCGAGTCCTAGATACCTTGGGAGTGCACAATACATTATTGGGAGGAGAGATTATTGTATTTAGGTTGCCAATTAGGATGACCTCTCAAGTAGACTCCTCAAGCTTCAGAATAGACAATGTCAGATGGTCTTATATTGGGCATTGGGTCCTCTTGTAGGACCCTAGGTGAGGATGATATATACTACAAGGTCTCATGGCTACATGGAAACATGGTGGTAGGCATGTAGTTTAGAACATGATTATCTTCATACAATCCATTTTGAAAAGGAATTGGAAGGGTCAATAACAAGATGGTGGTGTTGAGATCTTATGATTTTCTATGAGTGAGATGTTTGGGAAATAGTTATTATTATATGATACTGATTTGGAAGGGGGGCTAATAGAGAACCTTAGACCATCTCAAAAAACTATCTAGGGAGTGAAATGAATTGATTTTTGCCAACTAAGAGACATTCATATGTAACTAAAGAAAAATGAATTCAAATGACTATTAGGGTTTGATTGCATTTTAACGACAACAAACTCCATTAGAAAGTTTGGATCTTCTCCTTGAACTTCCTTGTATTAAGCATAATTGGTTCATCAAAAGAAACATAACTATTACGTGAAATAAGGAGGGAGAAAATAAGGGATCTAACTTTTTTAGACCTCCTACAAAATTTTATTTCATTGAAAATCACTTTATTTGTAGTCTCACAAATTTTTCATTTACTATTCTTTTACGTATAATGGTTTTGACACATATGAAAGATACACTAATTCCAATGAGTGATTGGATTATGTAAGTTCCACCTCAACAACAATTGCTTCCTTCCGTGAGGAGGAATTTGACAATCAAACAAAGTTCGCAAAGAGTTTTTATAATAATGATATGGTCAATGAATTTCACATTTTTCCATTCAACAACAGTGTTGGTCCTCAACATTGTTGCTAGTTTTAAGAATCATAAATCTAAATTTCACAATATTTTGATCATAACCTATAAAAACACTTGCAAGGTTTTTAGGTCCTAATTTTAGAATCTTAATCGTTTATTAATATTTTGGATTAACACCATGATACTTTAATATATTTCTAATTATTATGGTATCCTTTCTACAACTCATATGCAGTCTTATTCATTTTTCCTACTATGAATGTGATTTTGAGTAAAACATGATGATAAAAAAAATTTACCCCCATAAGTTGTTGGGTTCTCCTAATTCAATAATAATGCAACTTGTCATCTCTTTTAGAATTATATTTTTAAGGGGAAAATGGAGAGGTATATCCAAGTACAATACCATGAGCCACACAAACCAAAAGAATTATCTTTTAATTATCTATTTACATTTTATCTATAGAAAATATTTAAAAATTTCATCTTTTGAATTTGGTAAGTACAACTCTCAGTGGACATCAAGATCCATGTTGAAACATTGTTGAAGCAAAAAAAGTAAGGGTTAATTTCATAAATATACTTCAACACTTGTTCACAAATCTATCACCATGTTTACAAGATTACATGTGTATCATTATAAAGCTTTCCATTTTTCAATTTTGTCAAAATTGAGCTATGTCACCAAAATTGTCAAGTCGTCGGGATTTCATAAGTCACTTTTGTAGGACACCACTTTCCCCAGTTGATCTTCAAGTCAACTGATTACCCTCCCGATCTCCTCGCCCACCCCATCCGTCCCTAGTTCACATACCCAAATTCCCATCAATGACCCCAAATTCTTCCAAGTGATGATGGTGTTGTTGGCGATCACTGAGAATGTTCTACCAGATTTCATCGCCCTTGTTCCCTTCTTGAAGGCTTCATGAATGTGGCAACAAGGAAAATGATAACGACCACGGTAGAGGGGGTGGAAGATGGAACGCAGTGTCTACGGTGGACCATCTAAAAGGTTGTCTCCCAGATGGAATAGGTCTTAAAGAGGCAAGATAGGTGAGATCGTTGGTATCCTACACTCAAAGATGATTTTGTTAAAGGAAAAAGGATGTTATTTATAACATGGTGCCCGATATAATAGTGACACCTACTGTCATGCCCACTGGATAAAGATGTAAGACCATGGGAATCCTAGGATAATCATGAGGATCCCACGGGACTCTATGGTGAAGGTTTGGTGGAGAAGGTGTTCGGCTATCGGGTGAATGTATTAGCAACATATTTGTGATAAAGTGAAAAACAACCTGTGACAGTTCCATTTCTATCCCATCCGCGATCTGAAGTGAAAGTCGCATATTTGATTATCTCCCGAAAGTTCTATTGGCTCTTGTACCTAACCAATGATGGTTTCCTAGAGGTCACTAGAAGGAAAAGATACGATGAACAAGTCAACCTGCTCTCCCATGTTTATGCCTCTGCCATCTATTGTAGATTCATGATGAATTTTCAGATAAAAACAATGTTAGTCATCTACTAGTGGTGGATTTTAGATACACTATGGGGTCGTTCGGCTCCGGCAATCATGAATCCTGATATTCATATACATAGATGGCACAAAATTCTAGAACCACAGTGACACCAGCAGATAATTCCTGTTGTTCTGAACAACAGTCTGGTATGTAAAAAAAATAATCCTAGCCCAGACGCGGCATTTTGAAGATCCTCCGTGCATGGCATGATTTAAAATCTCACATAGTATAGTGATTCAACTACCAGATGAAATGTCGATACACATTTTAGCCATTCATCTGACCTCCATTTTGTGTAGAAAATACCGGTAATTTAAATGAGGGGGTTCGAACGGCCCCTATGTTTTCACCTTTTAACCATGACACTTTATTTGGAGAAGGTCACAACTCTTGATGTTGGTATTTTGTACTACCAACTCTGTTTTGCTTCACATGGTATGCTGAGTTGTTAGTAGGACTTGGAACATATATGAACGAAATTTTAAACATAAAGTTTGTAGGACTCACTAACCACAAAAACCATGAACTTCAATCACTTTGTTTTAAGGCTATGAACGCCAATCACTAGATGGTTTTGCCTATGTCAGTAAGGAGACAAAGAGGCTAATCTGAACAACTGGGGTCCTCCAATGTCATTGACGACCTCTTGGCCTCTTGACAGTTTTGGTGGCATGGCTATATTTTGATAAAATTGAAAAACAAATACCTTTACGACGATACACATGTAATTTTGTAAACCTTATGACAAATTTGTGAACAAGTGTAAACATGAAGTATTTTTATTTAATTAACCCAAAATGTAAATATCTGAAGTAAGCAAAAAAACAGAGGCACGATGGACCCCCTTCCCCTTGAGGGGTTGGACTCAAGTTACAACTGAAGTTGCCATACACAAACTCTCCAAGACACTGAGAGCTAGCTATATTGTGAGGAATAATTAAGGAAGCTGGATCAAAGGAGGAGCTCTGAAACAGTCAGGAACCGATCCACTAGAAGGAAAGTTACTGGATATCCTATCAGAGCTAAAGCTATCTTCTCCATGGCACATGAGTGGTGTGAGATCACTGCAAACTCTCAACTAGTTGTGGATTTCATCTAGAATTTGGTTAAGTGATTGAGTAAGTATAGACCTCTCATGGAAAGGATACTATGAGGAGGACAAGACTCACCCTCTCAAATCTGTTAAATATTGGAAGGTCTGCCAATGTGTCGGCTGACAAGTTCGCCAAGTGGTTCCCGAAGGAATCGAGAGATACCTATCAAGCCCTGGCCTGCCCAAAGTTTCTCAAGATATATATCTCAAAGGATAGAAATGATATCAAGGGTCATATCGAGGAGTGCACCACCAAAAAAGTATAACATTATCAAATTTATATTTCTATTTTCTATTTAGAAAACATTTCTAATGCTTCAATTTTTTAATGTAATGAGTATAATTTTGTATAAAATAAAAACTCGTTGATAATATAATATTGATTCTTTTTATCATCAAGAAAAATTATCAAATGTCCATGATTCATTTGATAGAAATATGGGAGTTCAAAACAATGATTTATTCTTTGAGGTATGACTTTCTTTAGTTTTAGAACATATTGGACATTTATTACATACATAAACAACACCATGTACATCCTTTAGTAAGCTAAGAGACTTAATAATTTGTACATATTTAAAGTTAATATATCCAAGTGAATTGTTCCACATATCAAAGTGTCAATAGTGTAAGATAGAGAGAATTATAATTAAAAACAAGGTTTCATACATTTAAGACAAACATACCATTTGAACATTGTTCCATCTCCAAGTACTCCCCAGAATAGAACAAAGTCATAGTTAAATTCGAAAGACAACTTCATCTAGGACTTAACAAATTAGTACATTGAGATAAAATTGACCCTAATGTCTAGCGCATACAACACATCTTTGATCAATAAGAATTTTTGTGTCATCATTTTTATCATGGCCTTTCCCTTGATGTCACATATGAATCCATGAGGTGGTTGATGAGAGCGCAATTCTCATCCTCATACTTCATAATAGGTCACAAAGGCATTTGAATTTCCAATAGTATGATGTAATGATAGACAGTCGATGATCCAATCAAAGTGTTGGAAATATGACGTGTTCATCATTCTTATGACCGCCAAGATACAAGATGAAAAATATTTTTCTTTCTAATCTTCTTCTTTCCACTTTTTTCTTTTTATTATTCAAATGATTGTTTTATTAATTAGAATAATTATTATTTTGTTTAAATTTTTTTATCAACAAATATTACAATAAATGACAACACATTATTAAAATTATTTTTTATTGTAAAATAATTTTGTGTTCCAAGCCAAACATGTTCAATTACATTATTCAGTGACATTGACTTTCTTTTGTGCTTCAACTTGTAATGTTCCCAAGAACTAAACAACTTTTATTGTTATTGAAATGAAAAAAAGATTTTAAAGGATCATTTTTTTCAATTTTCAAATCTTGAAGTATATATATAAATTATGAACTTAAGTTGTAATTTTTTGTATTGAATTATACAAATTTTTTAAAGTTTTGCAATAGTAAATGTGCATGTAGATGTCTCTTCAAGAACATACTTATGATTAAGAACTTTTTATTCAAATGCAAGTACAATTAGAAAATATGCATTAAGGAATTGATGAAATATTCTTTGTAGTATACATGAGGACAAATGTGATTACTTCTTAATATAATAAGTTTTTAGTTTGGATTTATATAATGCCAATGCTACGTTAAAAACCTTAATCGTAATGTATAATTTTTCTTACCAACATCGGTAATGACACCCATTAATGGGTTCAATTATAGTAATGTTAGGCAAAAGAGTTTGTGACATAGTAGAGATATTGATAATTTGATTATTTGAAGTTGATGGTGTTATATTGATTGGAGGCATTTCAAAACCATTCATGTTAGAATTTCATTATGTAAAACTATTAAGATTGTGGTCGATAGTTAGGTACAAATGCGAGAAGAAGTAGTAGAAGATGTTACCAACTGATTGAGGGGTACAAAAAGCATTATCATTACTAGTATTTTTATCGTACTAGATGATGACAATCAATGTAGAATCATAGATCGTCTATCCTCTTAGAATGCATACAATGGAGGATCTTATGTAGGCCTTGGGGGTATGCCCCTCAAGATTTTTAGAAAATATTTTTCACTATGATACCATGATGAGTTTTTAAAAATGAATTAAGAGATAAACTATTGGTGCACCCCCAAATATGTTGAATACTACAAATAGGTATTTTATTACTATAATTACTTATTCAAATAGTAATATGAGACTACAATAAATAAAATTTTATATCTTAATTTGTTTAATAGAAATTTGATTGTATCGTAGCATATCATATATTTCAAAAGATACATCACACCTGTGACACTTTAACTACAATTGATTATTTAAATTCGAAATATAAATATACAATCATACTAAATTGTAGTTGTAACACTATAGAAAGATATGTAGTATTTGATTATTTAACATTAATAAAGTAATTAATGTGGATTGGTAAATGATACATAAATCTATAAATTATAAATATTGAAAGAAATATTGGCAAACATTTATAAATGGTTTGACTACTAGTTGATTCAAAGATTGAAACTACTAATTTCATATTTTACAAGTAGAAAATATATGTATGTTTCAAAATATATTATATTGATATGCTTGTTGTGTTTTATGCTATAATTTTAATATTTCTAGTTAATTTTTTTATATTCTAAAATAAAGAGATAAACTTTGTAAATTGTATGGTTAACTATATTATAGTGTACTTCAACTTTATAAAGATGCTTTTGACCCCTCCAGGGTTTTCTGTCAAGATCCACCATTGGATACATGGACTCTTGTCTTGATGAAGTGTGAACATGAAAATCACAAATCCTGGGGAATGAGAGTTCAGTGTTCCTCCAGTGATCAATAAAGTTTCCATAGGAAATGACGGTGACAACAACAAAGTGAGAAGAAAATAAGACAAGAGCATTTTATTCTGGGACATTTTAATGAGTTGATGGGACTTCGTTTTATAGAAATGTTCATGTGTTTGAATAATGTAAAGGAAGAGACACAATGATAGTTAAAATTTTAAAAAGGGATGACACTACTATTGAGTATTTGATACATTGAAGCAATTGTTGAATCGATAAACAAAACAAGAGAAACATAATGGTGTAACATGCAAAAGATTTAGTAATTGGGCTTATTGACAAAATCACGGGTTGTTACTCCATGAGTTCTGAATTTGCATTCCATTCCCTTGTTGTGGAAAGCAACATGTACTGATGCTCAGTTAAAACTTTCCATATTGAACATACCCAAACACAATTTTTCTACCCCATCATTAATGAGCATAGAATATGTTCCATTTTTCTCCTCAAATAAGAGTGTATAAGAATCCAACAAAATGAGGGACGTTTAAGAACTCATCTATGTCAGATTAAAGCTCCCCTTTAGTTTTGAAATACGACTTGTATACAAAATCCCCACTATTTCAAAAAAGATGCTTTGGAAAAACTGAACTAAAAGAGCTTAAACAAATATCATTCATAGTTTTGGTGGAATGCGTTTCTTAAACAAAAGTATAGAGTTGAAATTCATAACTTCTAGGAGATTGGTGGAACTATATTCTTGAACAGATTCTTTCTTTACTTGATTAAAGTCTCATTATCAACATCACATTCATAGAATCAATTACTATTCTTATGGATTGGAGTACTTAGCTCCTTAGATAACAAATTGACATGAGTTCACTTAAAAGGAAGAGAAAGGTTTTAGAATTCACTTATATGAGCCAGAAACTACCTCTTTAGCACTGAAATACCACTAGTATACAACACTAGGTGACTATACTATCATTATTCATGACAAGTTGTCCAAAAGCATACACTTGTCACTAGGAACAAATTTTGGACTTCATTGTTATAGTTTTGTGCTTGCTTCAGATCAATTTTGAGTGGAGTGGTCCAGCTGATTATAGGAAGTCTAGATTCCACTACCCACTCCATGCCTTTTTCTATATCATTAATTTCAAGTGACTTTTGTTGTAGTATCTATATGTGAGTGGAGGGACAATACCTCACGTGTTCTTTCCCTATAAACAAATTCTAAGATACTCTTGCACCCATGGGGTAGCCAATATATATACTTAGGGGGAAAAGTCTCCAATTTAGATTTTAGATTTTATGGTTTACGGTTTAGGATTTAGGGGGGCACTGCTATTATAGAACCATACTCATGGATTTTTAGTAGCCATTGTAGTGGTTTTCTCTTCAAAACCTAAATGTTTTTGTAATTATTAACATACAAAGTGCAGGTGCTTACCTAATCTATAATGTCGTTCCGCCTCTAGTTGCTCCTCTTTTGGTGTTGTTTCTTCTGTATAATTTGCGTTCATTAGATTTATTCAATTTTCTCACATGTGGATACTCATTAAAGACTAAAATAGAGTAGGACATCTTTGGGGATGAATTTGTGAAACATCCAACAAATTGCAACAATTGAAATTGCACATTATACTATGAAAGTTCTATTGAAAACATGTTTTATACTTTTCTTTTATAATCTTTTTCTCAGTAGGGTTCTACAGTCACATTATGGTCGGGATGAATTGCCTCTAAGATACTTCTACACCTTTTCTAGTATCGTACTTGTTTTTTTTGGAGCTGGTAATATATTACTAAGATCATAAAGTATAGAGGGTATGGCCTCGTATACTGTACACGTGGGCTAGACTACAAAATCTCACTGCCTAAGAATAAGGCCCTTGACATGTCTCGTGATCTCGGGTTTGGACTTTACCACCCAACCCAGGCTATGAACAAACCCATCAAAAAGACGCAAAACATCGGTGTCTCCTTTACCATGGAGTCTGCCGTTTCTTTCTCTCCAGATGAAGTAGCAAAGACCAGTGACTGCAACACTTGCCAGCCTGGATAGGTCTTTATCAATCTTCATTTTGTCCTCCAGCCAGAAAACCACTTGGAACAGATCCTTGGGCGGGCTGCCACCCCAGCCCATTTTAAGGCATAGCCTGCACCACATAAAGTAGGTAAAGCTACAGCCGAAGAAGAGATGGAGATGAGATTCCTCCTCCGCCAGACAAAGAAGACATAGAGGGTTGCTATTCAGCCCCCATTTAATCAATCGGTCCATAGTGGGGAGCTTCTGAAGGATGCTCTTGTACAAGCAGCAGCTCCACTTCGGGATATGAGAGCCATTCCACAAGAGCTGGAACCAAGGGACCTGGGGCGTGTGGTTGTGCCTAATTCTCCAAGGGACAACATCAGGATTAGCCAGCGTCCAGGTGTTGTCAACATTGTGATAATCCCCAGATATGTCCACCCATTTTCTGCACATCTCCCGCCAGGTTCTGGACTCATTCTTAGTCCTATTTTCCACCAAAATCTCGCCGTAACGCCTTTTCATCCAAGACGCCCAACCCGATTCGGTTCTTCTTAAGAATACATCGATCCTCTTCATTGTTGCAGCAACAACCACATCTCCAGGATCGTGAATGTTTAGTCCCCCTTCTTCAAGCCGTTTAGCCATCGTGCCCCACGCCTCCGCATGGAACTTTCCTCCCCAAACAAACGCCGCAATGATGCACTGGAATTTGTCGAGGATGAACCCAGGGATCTCCGCTTGCATACACCAAAATCTGATCATGGCAGTCAGAACGGACCTAGCCAAGACCAGCCTGCCTACCATGGAAATGTTCAGCCCAGCCCACTTAGCCACTTTCTCCCTCAGGCTATCCACACAAGTGCTGAAATCTGACCCTTTCGGCTTGCCCCCACAGATCGGAATGCCCAGGTAACGAGCAGGGAAGGCCCCTACCTCGACGCCCACGGCTTCTCTGAGTCTCCCTCTCCTAGAATCACAAGATCTAGAGAGGAAGACCCTAGTTGTATATGATTTGCATCCATTGAGTTCATTCAGTTTACCCACATGGATAATTCACTTGTAGACCACAATACAAAAGAAGGCCATTTTAGGGGATAAAATGGTAAAAAAAGTTGCGACAATTTCAATGGAAAAAATCACAACTTTAAAATAAAACAACCATGAAGGCATGTTTTATACTTTCTCATATAATCATTTTTTTTGGTTTTGTGGAGGGGTCTAAGTTTCCATTGCGACCGTGATGAATGACTTCTAAGATGTTTCTGCACCCCTTTTGGTGTTGTGCTTCTTGTGTATAATTATCGTCCATTGGAATTCTTCAATTAGCTCAAATGGGGAACCCTATCGAAGAACACAATAGATTAGAAGGCCATTTTAGGGGATAAAACAGTAAAATGACAATAAATTGCAACAATTGAAATTGCCCATTTCAAAAAAGAAGTTTTACAGTTAAACAACAAGGCGTATTATATATTATTTTCATTTTGTGGAAGAGTCCACCGTCCCATGAAAAGCACAACCTACCCTACAAACAACACGCTTTACGAATTGATGCAGTTCTTAAGTATATTTTAGAAGATTGTCCATGCTAACCGTTGTGCTTTTAAGATAACGTGTTACCTGTTTGGGGAGTTACGATAAATTGGAAGTTTGGAACACTGGATGATATCCCGATCCGTGGATGGATGCTAATCCGTACACCGTTCTTAATGTGAATACGTGGAAACGTGTGGTCGTTAAGCCGTCTTTTTCAATAATCAATCATACACAAGAACGTGTATTTCTGGCAGCCGTCAGCAAGCATGCGACGAAACGACTGTAACAAGTAGATATTGAAGACCTTGATGAGGTAATCCCAGAGACAGCACACGTCATCACGGCACCCGTCCTTCCATAAAGAAGAAGAAAGAACGCTCATGCCAAGTAAACTGATTATTCGTCAGTGATTCTGCACCCTCAACACGAATTCGTGGCCCTCATCATTAACGTCAACAACATATATTTTGGGGTTGGCTGGCCGGGAAACAGATTCTCTAGGAAAATGTTAACAGTAGAGCTGGAGGAAGCATACGCGCCCGTCTTTGACGTAACACGACTTAGGGCTCGTTATGTTAAGAGTAGAGCTGGAGGAAGTGTGGGTTCATTTTCCTAGTGTGGGTTGGGCTTACACCTAACCAAACGAAACTTTTTCAAAATATTATGCAGTTGGAGCCACACCCCTTCGAGTGCAGTCCAACCAAACGGGCCCTTATATCCTATCGCTGAGGTAACTGACTTGAAACCAGCTTCTCCAGGAAAATAACAATATGATGAAGTATGGAGGGCTACATCATCTTCGATCTAGGATATGGATGCATCCAAGGCAAACAGAGATTTCTAGTTTTGATTTTCGGAGATACGGATTTGATTTTCGGAGATACAGAATTAATTTTTTGAATCAACTGTATACGAGCTTCAGTGATTTTGGATTTTAAGAGTGAAATTCAGGAAGTCATAGCGAATTTGGCTGTGTTGTAATTAAAATACAAAAATAAAAATTACATCAATTCTGATCAAATAGTTTCTTTTCACAAAACACGAATATATTCTTCATAGATGTTTATTAAGTGTTTCATTTCATTATTTTATCTCATAAGAAGGATATTTTTGGAGTATCATTCTATATTATATAAGAAGTTCCATAGAAGGGATGGGCTGCAATTTTAAGTATTAACTTTTATAATTACAAATATGTCTTTTATATGCTATGGCGAGGGTGGGATGCAATTTGCGGCAAAAATTTTATATATCTAAAGATAGGTCCTAATATATGCTACAAAGGGTGGCATGCAATTAATGGTAGTTGTAATGTCAGAGACTGCCTCACATACTACCGACACTAACTTTGTGTTTTGTCGTACTCACACATAAGTCAACATCAACTTTCTAACGGATCATCCATCCTAATACTACTTCAAGTTGAGCATACTTAACTATGAAGTTCTTGATGATGTGCTCTCTAAGAAAATTCACCGTAGTGACTTTGATAGTTTAATCATTCTTTTTAAGATTATTTTATCTAAAGTCTCAAATTTTAAGATGTTACAAAAATAATTTATATAATTAATTATTTCCCCCTCTATTCTATAATATATCTATGAGTTTTGAAGGGGTGGAATGCAATTTTCTATATTTTCTTTATTATCGGGATTAAACTATTCTATTCAATAATCAACAAATACTTTAGGGGATTTTTAAATGTAGTGTGGGCATCAGAATTGACTAGACTTATTTCGCTCACGTCCACACCACCATAAGTCCATCTAAAACTTATCAGATTACTTATATAGGTGGGTTGGGACAATGATGTTGATATAGATGCCCATAGCGTTCGAGCCTGCTCCATTGAAGACTCATATCCAAACACTTAAGTGCCAATATTATTGCATATACTACTTTATTTAATTATCATTACTTGATGTATAAAAGAGATGGATCCCTCTTATAATAAAGTCTCCTAAAAAGCATCAAATGACTTTGATATAGTATGTCTTCGATTGAATTTACTAAAATACTAGAGCAAAATAAGTTTGATGCATGGACTTGAAAACATTCACCAACATAAATTCTTCACAATAACTTATATTTTTTTAATCTATTTTTTATTCCTCTTTCAAGGCAAACATCTAACTAAAAACATGAATTCTTATTTTTGGTGATTAAATAACAAAAAATATATATAATGGCATCTTTTAGATTGTAATAATAAAAGAATATCCATTGAGATATGGTGTGTACAAATATTTAGTAATAAGTCTAAGGGTTAAAAATAAAAGATGTCAAAATAACTGGTATCATGATATCTTTTACATAGTAATAATAAATGAATGCTTGTAGAGACATGATGAGAACAAATATCTAGTAAGTAGTCTACGGGTACAAAATCAAAGATGTAGATATAATTGGTTATCATGGCTTACAGTCATAACATGGACCCAAGGGATAAATACCGTGACAACATAACCATATCCATAGAAGAACACATCTTCATAGACTTTATGTATACCTTAGTATGAGAATCGAACCAAGTTGTGTCAGATCTCAAAAGCCTCATGCTCAAACACATATTTTAACTGGATAGTTGGTTGAGTTTAGGCCATAATAAAGTTAATTTTTTTGTCCTATGCCCACCCTTGTGTAAGACATACAGGATTCAGACGATCCAATAACACATCAAAGTTAAGATTTCCAAAATAAATACATATATACATATATTTGACAAAGTCACTTGACGCTATCTTATATAAAAGTATAATTTGGGATCTGATAGATACGTAATACACACACACATACACACACACACACACACACACACACACACACACACATATATATATATATATATATATATATATATATATATATATATATATATATATATATATATATATATCAACATCACGAAATTATTATAGCATATAATCCAAACCATATATTCCTCCTCTATACAGTTGGATTATATTAGTTTCCACTTAATTAATGATAAATACACTCCAGTATAGGGAATTTCCTATACCCTAGGGTACATGCTCCCAATCCTCTCTCTATATATATGTATATGTGTGTGTGTGTGTGTGTATATATATATATATATATATATATATATATATATATATATATATATATATATATATATATATATATATATATATATATATATACATATATATATACATATATATATACATATATACATATATATATATATAGAGAGAGAGAGAGTCAGGCTAGAATACACTTGAGTGTACTGATCACACAAATACACTCAAGTGTGTTTGCATATCAAGACTATTTTTTGCAAAATGTAAACCATTGATCTTCACTGTCATACTATAACTAGGCTACATGCAAATTTTGAGCCCATTTGGATGAGTGTAAGTCACTCATCCAAGGGCAACAAAATCGACGTGTGAAACAAGTTTGAAATGCATAATTTTTACGATCTTTATAACATGACCTGTAAATGTCCAAATGTGCTCAAATTTTGCGTATGAGCTATACACAATATGTACAAGAAGATCAACGGATTAGATTTTTTAAAAATATATTACATCATGAATAACTACTTGAGTGTATTCTTCTCTGAATACACTTGAGTGTATTCTAGCTCTCTCTCTCTCTCTCTCTCTATATATATATATATATATATATATATATATATATATATATATATATATATATATGTATATATATATAGAGAGAGAGAGAGAGGGAGGGAGAGAGAGTGAGAGGTTAGGAAGTGTGTAATGGTCGGTACATGTAACTTCTTTGTACCTACCATTAAAATAGCACATGTGGAGTATGTTGATAAAATCAAACCATATGGATTGACTCAACACTATATAGATTACACATGTTAAAAAAATCTTAACCATATCTCATATTGATCACGAGATATAGCATTATATCATTCAATAGTTTCTACAATTTCTACAACTTACCGTTGATTAGGAAATATACATTTTCTTACGTTGGATGATCTATGAATATCAATTTGTTGTGATTTTTTGTACACATATTATCTACGGAGTATGTTTTACATCCATAAAGTTGGATTATTCAATATAATTTTACAATCATCATAAATGAATGTCAGTACATGTAAGCTACATGTACTCGGGTACACAATTCTTTTAGCCATATATATATATATATATATATATATATATATATATATATATATCTGAGGTATGAGGATTCGAAGTTGTCTTTCTAACATCATTCCAATAATATATATGTATATATACGTGTGTGTGTCTATATATATATATATATATATATATATATATATGATTATGTTGGTTGTGAGGGTACTATAGCATTTTATGCCATGCATATAACTTCACCGATCTTGTGGAAAATCAGTTCTTTGAATAAAGAGGCTAGCAGATTAGTGGTAGATCTTGCGTTTTTCACCAAGCGGCTCCAATAGAAAAAGTTTTCTTGACTAATTTCTACCAATTTACAAACCAACAGTGTGCACAATTCTTCATATCCGTGATATCCCAAATTTATCCTTTGACCTCTGACTTCGTACTCAGTCTGACCTGCTTCTCTACTCCATCCTCTTTCTACACTCCATACACACACAGATATATATATATATATACATATATATATATACATATATAAGTATATATATATATACATATATATGTATATATATATACATATATATATACCATTCATTCACTACCCGTGCGGGTAACTAAGGTTGGTTACCCGTTCATCTATTTTGTAATAGGAAGGAACATATATTTAATGAGACAATCAACACTGTAATGAGATTAACCAAATTATAATACAAAGACTCATTTATAATACTACATAAATTGTTGTCACAAATATCATTTTTACTGTTAATTTAGGGAGAAATATAAAGTTCATGCTATATTTACATAAGGAGTCTTTGTATTACAATTTTGGTTGTATCATTACAATTAGGTGTCTTCCTATTACAAACAGATCCATGGGTAACAAAAGTTAGCTACCCACACAGACAATGAATATATACCTATATATATATATATATGTGTGTGTGTGTGTGTGTGTGTGTGTGTGTGTGTGTGTGTGTGTATGTATGTATGAACAAATCTTGTGGAAAATCAGTTCTTTAAACAAAGAGGCTAGTAGATTAGTGGTACATCTTGATTTTTGCACCAAGCGACTCCAATAGAAAAACTATTTTTGACTACTTTTTGCCAATTTACAAAATAGTACTATGCACTTCTTCATATCCATGAAATCCCCAAATTTGACCTTTGACCTCCTTCTCTACTCCAACCTTGTTCTCTAGTTTTACCTCCTTGGGCACTCCAACCTCCTTCTCCGCACTGACATCTTATCGGGAGCTAGTTGTTGATTGTAGGCATATGCAAGAATGATTTCTAAGAAGAACATCGATGACACCTCCAACAAATTGTTCTTCATGTAAAGTTGGAGTTCATGTTCTTGTGTTAAAGCAAGTTGCTCAGAATCAGGATAGTGTAAGGAGAATGGTGAGGACTAAGCAACACTAGTCATCTCTAAGAAGATAATGAAGTAGAAAAGCGTGGAGGAAGAAAGAGAAGACAATAATAATATAAAAATATTATAATGATGTGGATAATATTTAGTATGAGGATATTACTGACACTTTTTAGGAAAAGACTATACAGAAGAAGGTGTTCAAGAGGAGAATGTAGAAGATGAGAAAGAAACTCCAAACCATGGTCAATAGAAGAAGGGTGGTAGAAAGTTAAAGAATATAACTACTATTGGAGATCACGATAATGAGGAAGCACTAGAAAAGGAAGGGAACTGACATGGCAATCAATGTGTGGGATTGAGCTAGAGGGAACAATTGTAGGGGGTGTAAGAAAAATAGGGGATGAAGGAACAATAGGTCTGAAAATGACGATATTGACATTGTTGATTTGTCTATAAAGAAAGAAAATGATAATGTGAACAATGACAATAATGATGTGTCTAATGATACTGAAGAACATGGGAGAAGGTCAATAGATGATGAAAATACTCCTTTGGGGTATGTAGATGAAAATCCAGTACCCAAAGAAGACATAAATTTTGAAAATGATGATTGAAGATAAGGAAAGTAAAAAAGCATAATAACCTATTTTATTTCAATATTATACTTGTTTTGAATTGTATTATTTTTGTTGCAACAAATTATATGCAATTTTGATTGTCAATAATAAATTATTAAATTGATCATAAAATCATACAATAGAATAGGGATAGCAATGGTCCCAGTTTCACACTTCCACATACCAAAATGTTCCACCCATTATAATATGGTGGTTGGTCACTGTCCATTTCCCAATCAGCCGGTGGATTGGATTATTTGAAGTGGGAATCCATGGTTGATATGGGAGTCTGCATTAATTTGCCAGTTGCTAGTGGTTGCTACTCAAATTGAAATTATTGGAGGTGAGCCCTGCAAGATGGCCATGATAACACCCAACATATAGCTCCTTTTGAACGTGATGAACGTCCAATACTCTAAGTGTTGCTGCCACAACAACAACTACATCGATCGAGCCAAAACATGACTTCCAGTGAGGCAGAAGGATAGAGGTAAGGCTGAATGTCGAATTCCCAGAAACCACACTCTTAGTGTGTTGTGGTTTATTCTGTCAGACCCAGCTACCATTCCGCACAGAGGACACCCATTATTTTGGCTTGGATCGGTGTGGTGTTGTTCGATTTATGGGAATTGGATTTTATTGCCACGTCGAGACGAAATTTAGATAATATGCTACAATGAAAGATGCAAATAAACTATAAATTTAGTATCTAAAAAGTAAGAATATCATATTCATTCATCTTGTGGCTGGGGTGTTTTGAACCTGAGACCTCTTACTCTTGCATTGATACTTTCACCATCTGAGTGCCACCTCTTTGGTAGGCTATCATATTCAAATAAACAATGTGGAACCAGATGTTACTATTTAGTTAAAAAAAATAGTTGTTAAGTATGCAAAAGTAAGATTTCAAAACAACCAGCAATTATAGGTATAAAAAGTAACGACAAAGAACAAAAAGCAACTATTAGATACATAAAAGAACTATTGTAGACAGAAAGCCAACTATTTTGATAAACAAGTAAAAAAATCATTACAACAAGTATTCTATAGAGTGTATATATTTATTAAATCTAACTATCCATTGCCAAATGCATTTATTAAATATACGACGGAAATATATAGATAAAATAGTATCCATTCAATAAAAAAAACAACTACTAGGAACATAAAGTAAGAGATAATTGCAAGAAAGTAATGACTACATAAGTAAATTTTGATTAATAGAAGTACTTATTAAGTGCATAAGGAAATAGTGGCATAAAAAATTAACTATTGAATATAAACAGTAACTAACCAATATAGAATATGAATTTTAAAATAAACAATTGTTTTATTAAGATGAATTGAGTTTCAAATTACAATAAATGATAAGTAAGTAACATCTTTTTTTCTTCTTATTGTCATTACACACATTTTATATCATTGTAGTTACATAAAAATTTACATACATATCCAAAATGGTATGGTGCTTAGCAAACATTAGCTTTGGATGATGAGATCCACTACATTTGTGAGCTTGATAACAATTCCACATGTGATTGTCGATGCTTCATTTTTTGAGGACCTGATAGCAAAATATATGATTAAGATAGATTTTGATAGCACATGGATTTAAGGTTAAAATGAAAATAGAAGATGTTGCAATGGTTCTAGGGGCACCAAGCAACAGTGTAAAAGTGATACAAAAAAAGAGATGAAAGACAAAAAATAGGTGTGGGTAGATGATGTTTGATGGAGGCAAATATGAGAATAGAAGAAGTAAAAATATGGATGGAAGTGGGGAAAATATGAAGGAAAATAAGAAGAATGATGAGTTACATCATGATACATTGGGGAAGTTGTTGCAAGAACTTTCCATGAATGATAAAGAAGAGAATTAGAAGATTATGTGTAGACATGAGATGATGTATTTTTTACTGCAATATTCCTATTAGATGACACTAGTTATTGTGCCCCCTATATCTACTCCTTTACTTGGAATGTCTAAGTGCAACATGGCAATTTAATTGGGGAGAATTATTTATACACACATCTTCATGGAGAAGAATGATCTTAGAAAAAACTAGAGAAGAAAGACGAGAGAGGTGAATAATAGAAATACATGTTATGCTATTAGATGCATTATATGCCTTTTTGTAAGTACGAAACGTACATAAACATGTTTTATTGGTAATAGTAGATGGTTGAATTGTACAAGTAACATTTTCAATTTATGTAGATATGGGCTTTTGATGTTGAACGAATTGCAGAATCAATGTTCCAGGATGTAAGGCCAAAGACAAAGAAATCAGATGCTCCTATTAAGAAAAATGAAATTCTGTCAATTTTGAAGACTAACATGGTAACTATATAAGATAAAAACATTGAAGAACCTATCATATTAATTAAGGTATATATGACACATCATGTAATTTGTCTTATATTATGCATACATGTTTGAGGAAAATGAAGACATATGATTAAGATGATTGGGAGACTAATAAAATAAGAAATTTCTCACTACTTGGTAGGAAAAATGACACAAAGGAAGGAAAAATTATCAAATAAGGTAGTTACTACAACTGGGTGAATCTCTGTTATGGATGATGGTAGGAGCAAAAAGTGCAAATTTGGAGGATAAACTAAGACACCAAAAGAAAGCCTCTAGTAAGATTACACTTGAAGCATTTGGTTCTTTAAGGGAAGGAAATGAGTGAATCAGATCAAGATTCTCAGAACTTGAGAATAGAACAATAGGTATAGGAGAAAAATTGCTGATGATAGGCTTATAGAAGTAACAAATATAAACACTCAATAATAGAAGACTTAATAAGAAAGTTGGTACCTACAAAATGAGCTTGTACACATGGAAAACATGAGAGTTTTGAGAAGATGATATTGGATGATTCAGTAAGTAAATCAATGTCAACTAATGTTCACAATGAAGAAATGCTAAGAAAGAGAGTTGAAATGAAGGAGAACAAGAAGACAAGGAAACTTCAAATAAGAAGGAATGCAGTTGAAGAATAGGTAATACATCAAAAAGATGATGCCCAAATTGATGATTATTAGACACATTAAACACATGATTAATCAACAAAAGAATATCAATTTACATCAAAAATAAAAAAAAGAATGAACATGATGGTGACGTTGAAAATATACGGATCAATTTTGAACTTCAAAATATACATATAGAAGACAAGATAAATGATGGAGAAAAATAATAGAGTATTAAATTCAGTCTGATGATTGTAAAAAGATGATTGCTAAAATACTAACATGTTGGTATGTATGCCCTGAGAGCCAATCATGGGATGATTGGTGGGATACATTTAGATTGATTTGATAAACACCAAAGGCAAGCTTCCAATTCTTTCTGGTTCTGTCATATGAGATAATGATAGAACAGATTGAATGTCTATAGAATGACAATACTCAATGATGTATGCTTTCAGGTGAAGGACCTAAACGATGAGATCATACGGATGCTAAGAGTTTGTACATTCTTATTATGTCCCTAGTCAGATTTCATTGTGGAAGGTAGATAGACAAAAATGACACACAAGACTAGATTGTGGTGTTGGTTGATGATAGAATCTCGTTAGTCACGATATTGAGATATCAAACCAAACACATAGGTACTTGTTAGAGAACAAGTGTGCCGGACAGACCCACCATGAGTTTGACACATGTAACCATGACATGGTAGTCACAGTCAATTCTCACAGCGATGGTGGTGAGTGTGATTATTTGTCCTAAAATCACTATACTCAACACATGTCGTTGGGTACACTTTGACATCATCAAATGCAGTCCTGAAACATGGGTTGTTATAAAGGTGATGATTGGGTGGCTTTGACACATGGGGCTTTTGAGGGGTGAGTGATAGATATGGGATTTGTCCCTCCTAGGGGGGGTTGATATCCATGGCCACTTGATAAGTAGGATTGAGATAGGTGTGCGCACGCATGTGTGAATCAGTATGTGATATTGATGTCATACATATCTCCTCCAATCTACTCTGAGATCAAGAAAGTGAATGTACATTGACATGATGATTGTTCCATAACTTGAGTTCATTCGGGATATCAGAGATAAAGGAATTATACATTCGTTGTAACACCATTCACGGATTGTAGGATTGAAAGTTGTTCTCCAACTTTCCTTTTCACTTGGGTAGCACTGATGTGCGACTAGGCACCGCTCTTTGCTAATGAAGTCATAAGTGTTATGGACTTTCACTGCCAACGTGAAATGGGCCTGCAGGGTCACACACATAGGATTTAACCTAGAAGAGGAGTTTATCCACAAACAATGTTTACATTGATTGCTAAAGGAGTTTAGTAGTTCAATTAAACAATTAATCAATTGATAGCTCAAAATCATAGTGTTCAAGGTGTTGGACCAGATGATTAAGAGTATCATATTGATTAGAACTACAATTGACTGATTTGCATAGTCTACTGCCCCAACCAATCGGCTCATAGGGTTGAGGCGATCAGCTCAGGTTGATGAATCGATCGGCTCAGAGTGGTGAGTCGATCGGCTCATGTGTCAATGAAACGATCGGCTCAATTGTTGAACCGATCGATTCGTGTGACCAACCGAGATCGTTTGGAAAGTCAGAAGACTCTTGTTGCAAAAACATATTTGTTTTACTTGTACAAATTTGATTTGGATAAGGACTTATATTTGATTAGTTGGAAACAAACATGGAAAGTCAATCTGAGTTGGACCAGGACCACGAACCGATCAGCTCATGCTTGAACCAATCGGCTTAAGTGTCCCAACCGATCAGTTCATATGTGAAAGGATTGGCTAAGATCCCCAACCGATCAATTCATGCCTGAAACGATCGGTTCAGCTGGCACAGTTGGTTGTTTTGTAGAAAATCTTACATCCTTCTACACCTGCTTTAATCCCGCATTGCCTGGGGTAGAGGACCCTGTCCCATGACCCTCCTATGTATATAGGGGTATTGGGGGCTTCTCAAGCACAACTCAGAACACCAGTTGCTCTGCAAAGCTGTCATTTTCTCTGGTTGTGGTAACCAAGAGGGCCCGAGCAAGTGCTACCCGATAAGGGAGGCACAACAAGGGAAAGAAAACTACAAAAAAGTGATTGGTTGTAGGAGAGTGTGTCAGTGAGTAGTACGCTGACAAGAGGCTATGACTGCTTCCGGTGCCTTGTGGGATAAGACGATCAGAGTTCCAGGCAGTCTGTGTGGATGACTGCAGAGGTGGGAGACTTCTGCCGCTCGGAGGACAATTGTCTATCCCGACAGTCCCCGTGACCAGGAGCTGCACAGACACCGTCCAAGACCGGAGTTGAAGACCGTGCAAGCCATGAAGTAACGTCACCGAGCAAGCCTTGGGACAAGGTATATCTCTACAAACCATCCTTCCTACTGTATAGACGTTGACGCGATTCCTTTATTCTGGGTTTGGGAGAAGAAAAATTGTGTTTCCACTGCCTTCTCTGCCTCCCCTAAAACCCAACAGTGGTATCAGAGCCACGTCAACTGCTCTATACTTTAGGATTATCGATGTGGTTGATTTTGGTTTGTCGCCTTTATTTATTGCATACGATGTGAATAAAATTGAATTTATGCATGTCCAATCCTAAATCCACAAATCCCAATATACATAAATGATATGTAATATAAATACACTCGATATGTGTCTCCCTTAAACAAGTTTTGTGATGGATGTATAGCGTGGTTATGGCCAATAGATCCTATGTATGTTTGCTTGGTTTAATGTGGCTTCTTGCATCTCGGTCTGTGCACCGATTCCCTATCTCTTATTTCTGATGTAACTTGAAATAACTCGAGATTTCTTTCCTACCTTTGCTCCCCCCCCCCCCGAATGTAACTCGGGGTTTCTCAATTCAAATGTAAATAAGATAGAACTTTTATTTCCTATTATGTCAAAGAACGGTGGACAACCTGACGATGACTGAGACGATCGGTTCAAGGCGTGAATCGATCGGTTGGCATTCTAGATGACCGATTCGAGGAGCGAGATGAGCGGGTGGTGACCTGAGGAGATGCACGATGACCAGTGAACCGATCGGTTGGAGGAGCCAATCGATCGGTTGGTGGCACCCAAACGACCGGCCTGATGGCGAGCTGATCATTCATGGAGATGAGTTGATCAAATCCAGAATGGCAAAGTACATAGTTCATCTTGTACAGGTTGCATGTGATGTAGTCCTAGATGACTGTGATTCCTCTTCGCTCGAGGAATTACATTAGGATGGTCATAATCATCGCTTTTATCATTTTACATGTTTTCTATGGATATAGCATGTATATGATACATATTATATATTGTGGTGATTGGATATGTATATTTACCTATAAAAACCAAATCCCTCATTAAAATATTAAGTCTTATATGCCTTCCATTAGCGACACACATGAAAAACTCGATCGACCAAGCATAGGTTACATCAAAGCATGGTGCGTCGTCCATCTTGCGGAAGTGTGAAGGGTAGACATGTAGGATCTGCCAAAGCAGGATGCATGTTTACCGTGTCGGCTTTTGGGTTAGACTTAACTAGTGATTCTTAGAGCATCTAAGCCCAGTGGCACGGGATGAATGGCAAGGAGTTGCACATTTCATCCATCCAAGAGTTACATAGGATGCAATTGGCAAGTGTTGCCTACCTAAATAATCTATATTATGGGTGATCAGCCAAAACTGACTCATGATTGGATGAAATATGGATCTTGGACCCACTAGAAGATTGTACACTGTAATCTTCCAAATTGATGGTGAGGGCTATCAATTTGAACAAAATAGTGGGAGCAATAATTAATTAAAATATTAATTATATTGTCAACCTTTCAAATCAATCAAATAAGTTAAAATTGAGTTTTGGACTAAATTGCATATATTTCCTTTTGTAGTACAAATGAAAACAAACAACAATCACTTTTCATTGCGATCGGTCCTTGAAAAGGACAAGCTGAATGGGACTAACTTCCACGACTGGTTTAGGACATTGAGAATTGTTCTCACTGAAGAATGAAATCTCTATGTCCTGGATACTCCAGCTCCATAGGAACCTACTCCTACTACACCAAAGGCAGAAAGGGATGCTTACAAGAAGCATTATGAAGATGACATTGATGTAAAATGCTTGATGTTGTACCCCATGAACCACAAGTTGCATAGACAACATGAGAACATGGGTGTCATTGAGATGATTTAGCATCTCAAGAACATGTATGAAGATCAAGCACGGCAAGAGAGATATGGTGTCTCCAGGGCACTGTTCAAGTGTGTCATGACAGAAGGAGATCTAGTTGGTCCACACACACTCAAAATGATTGGGTATGTGGAGAACTTGACAAGACTGGGATTTCCTCTGAGCCAAGAGTTGGCTACTGACATGATATTGCAATCATTGCCAGAATCCTACAATCATTTTGTGATGAACTACAGCATGAACAACTTTGACAAGCCGTTGACAGAGTTCTTGGGCATGTTGAGGACAGCCGAGGCACAGATGCAGAAGGACAAGCCTAAGTCTGTGATGATGATCAGCAACAAGAAAGGCAAGTCCAAGCACAAGGGCAAGGGCAAGGCTAAGAAAGGTTCTGATGCTAGCCAGCAGCCCAAGTTGTCTTGAACTCTCAAGGCCAAGGGAGGTGTGACCAAGAGAGGCAATTGGCACCATTGTCAAAAGCCAGGACATTGGAAAAGGAATTGTCTACTCTATCTGGAAGAACTAAAGAAGGAGGCGATAGATGTCTCCACCTGAAGGTGTCATGAAATAAACTTGTAACATTTTTGAGGTATATGATACCAAGATATAAAGTGTAAAGCACCCAATAAATGGGGCAATTGTTGCCGCTATAGATAGGAGTACTTTAGTTTATTTTCAACCTTGGAGGCATGTAATAGAGTTATGAACTGCTATTTCATATTTTCCAATGGATAGAAACACCTTAAATTTTGCATATTGTATGACAATAATGGCAATTAATAAAGTTTATGTTTCAATCCTTGTGGCAATGCCTTGTTTATCTTGTGGTACTTGGTATGCATAAGATAAAATGATACCTAAAAGTTATTGATAACTCAAACAATCAAATTAGCATAAATCATGAGAAATTCATTTCTAGATTCCATATGATGGATAAGTCTAGACTCTTTTGGTTAGAGAACCAATAAGAGACATGAATCTCTTAGACATCATTAATCAATCTTCACTAGT
The DNA here is from genome assembly GCA_963693085.1 of Alisma plantago-aquatica. Lineage (NCBI taxonomy): Eukaryota > Viridiplantae > Streptophyta > Magnoliopsida > Alismatales > Alismataceae > Alisma > Alisma plantago-aquatica. The sequence continues at coordinate 683,378,197 of OY856409.1, forward strand.
GGTAGTGGGAGATTGATTATCCTATTAGGTATAATACATGTGATGTATTTACATACCTATTAGAGTTAATGCTAGTACTTCAAACAATGTTTAGAGAAATACCAATATGAATATCTTGAAGTGTTCAAGAATATCATAGATGACGTACGAATTTGGTAAAGTGTTAATGAATGAAATACTTGAACCAAATGTTTGAGATCCTTATGAGTGATTATGATAGTGTATCATAGTGAGCTCATGATTAAGGCATGGTGATATCTAAATCAACAAGGAGTCATACTCTAAGGAGTTAGAGGATGATTATCAAATAACTAATTTCTTCTTGAATAAAGAATACCCTACACTAATAAAGGACATTAAGAATCACAAAGGGTTGTGAGTTCTTATATCCTTGACAGATACACCTCGATTATCTATGTGATGAGTTGGTCATGTGATGAGTCAACTATCTAGATGAATATGAGGAACCGGATTTTGAGTTATGGTTTATGACCATTACATCCTCAATGACTTCCATGTAAACCATAAGGTATGACCTTGATGGTAGCACCCATTGGGATGAAATCCACAAGTGTGAATGAGTCTCAAGCGTTAAGACACATGGATAACATTTTGATAAGGATGATGCTTGTTGATTGCAACTTAATGACTAAGAAATGTGGCACACGGATACTAAAACTACATTCCTATGATGAATAAAAACAAGGATGTGTACGTGACACAACCTATAAGGTTTATGAATCCATTAATGCAAATGAAGTCTATAAGTTACAATGGTCTAATCAATGTGATTGATTGAGTACAAGCAACTCAGAACTGTAATCTTTACTTTGATAATATAGTCAAAGGGTTTGACTGATATGTCAAAGAAAAAGAAGGGATTTGTGATTTAGTGGGAGGATATTGACATTCCACATGTTGATGTGAAATGAAATGTTCTAGAATGGAAATCCAAAGTGGAAATTATCTTTAGGGAAGATAGAGACGTTTCCTATGTGATAGGAATAGAGATAGTTATCAAAAACCTCTTGACCTGAAAAGAGAAAGCATACATAGGCAATCTATACTGAAGGGTTCAGTGTGCATAGATTCAGTGGGAGAAAACTTGTCCATGTTACATGGAGTTAGTTTCCCAAGGCCAAGTGTCCAATTCTTATGAAGAATGGGAACACTAAGAATAGATATGGATCTATCATGTAAGTAATCATCCCATTATCTTGCATGTATGGACATAGCAAGAATAAAATGCATTCATCATCTTGTATGTAGGATATGACAATATGATGCACTCATCTTGAGAACTCATATGTGAGACATGACGAGTGGATGTCTATCTAGTTCCAATAAGGGTTACTAGAATACCATAAGAACTTGATAAGTACTTGATAAGTACTAGTTATATGGAAATAAGGAAGGGTTCATTGTAAAGAGTTACATTGATGCGAACTTCCGAAAAGGACAGAAAATTAATTGCAATATATATATATGGGATATATAAAAGTGAATGTTTGTTGATAAATGGAAACGTTGCAATAAAGTTGTTTAAAAGGAAAACCTGAGTATCCATGTGTCAGAGAACATTAGTGGTTGGTATATGGATCTGGAAGTTCATAGGGATGAACATATAGATATTCCGGTCATTGATGACAAGTTAGGAGTGCTTGGTCATGAAATGTGGATAAAGATTAGCAAAGGAATACTAGATCACATATTACGGAAACTCCATATCATATGTGTGACGTACAACAAAGAGATGAGAGACATGCAGTTAATACTGACTTTGACGACGTGTTGCCATAACTCACTATGTTAGCACTAGAGCATAGTAACATGTGGGACATGTTTGAAGATCACTATGAATATGATTCAAGGGTGATTGGCTCACAATGCAAGTGGGAGTCTGTTGGTATGTATGCCCTGAGAGCCAATCATGGGATGATTGGTGGGATACATTAAGATTGATTTGATAAACATCAAAGGCAGGCTTCCCATTCTTTTTGGTTCAGTCATATGAGATAATGATAGAACAGATTGAATGTCTAGAGAATGATAGTACTCAATGACGTATGCTTTCAGGTTAAGGACCTGAATGATGAGATCAGACGGATGCTAAGAGTTTGTACATTCTTATTATGTCCCTAGTCAGATTTCATTGTGGAAGGTAGATAGACAACAATGACACACAAGACTAGATTGTGGTGTTGGTTGATGACAGAATCTCGTTAGTCATGATATGGAGATATCAAACCAAACACATAGGTACTTGTTAGAGAACAAGTGTACTAGACAGACCCATCGTGTGTTTGATCCATGGAACCATGATATGGTAGTCACAGTCAGTTCTCACAGTGATGGTGGTGAGTGTGATTCTTTGACCTAAAATCACTACACTCAACACATGTTGTTGGTTACATTTTGACATCATCAAACACAGTCCTGAAACATGGGTTGTTATAAAGGTGATGATTGGGTGGCTTTGACACATGGGGCTTTTGAGGGGTGAGTGATAGATATGGGATTTGTCCCTCCTGAGGGAGTTTGATATCCATGGCCACTTGATGAGTAAGATTGAGATAGGTGTGCGCATGCATGTGTGAATCAATATGTGATATTAATGTCATAAATATCTCCTCCAATCTACTCTGAGATCAAGAAAGTGAATGAACGTTGACAGGATGACTGTTCCGTGCCTTGAGTTCATTCGAGATATCAGAAACAAAGGAATTATACATTCACTGTAAAACCATTCACGGGTTGTAGGATTGAAAGTTGTTCTCCAAATTTCCTTTTCACTTGGGTAGAACTGATGTGCGACTAGGCACCGCTCTTTGCTAATGAAGTCATAAGTGTTATGGACTTTCACTTCCAACATGAAATGGGCCTACTAAAGGAGTTTAGTAGTTCAATTAAACAATTAATTAATTGATAGCTCAAAATCATAGTGTACAAGGTGTTGGACCAGATGATTAAGAGTATCAGATTGATTAGAATTGCAATTGAATGATTTTCACAGTCTACTGCCCCAATTGATCGACTCATAGGGTTGAACCGATCGACTCAGGTTGATGAACTGATCGGCTCAGAGTGGTGCGTCGATCAACTCATGTGTCAATGAAACGATCGACTCAATTGTTGAACAGGTCGATTCGTGTAACCAACCGAGATTGTTTGGAAAGTCAGAAGACTCTTTTTGCAAAAACATATTTGTTTCACTAATACAAATTTGATGTGGACAAGGACTAATATTTGATTAGTTGGAAATAAACATGGAAAGTCAATTCGAGTTGGACTAGGACCATGAACTGATCGGCTCATGCTTGAACCGATCGGCTCAGGTGTCCCAACCGATCGGTTCAGGTGTGAAACGACCGACTCAGGTCCCCAACTGATTGGTTCATGCTTGAAATGATTGGTTCAGCTGACGATGTTGGTTGTTTTATGGAAAATCTCAAATCCGTATACTCCTGCTTTAATATTGCATTGCCCGAGGTAGAGAACCCTGTCGTATGACCCTCCTATATATATAGGGGTATTGGGGGCTTCTCAAGCACAACTCAGAACACTAGTTGCTCTACAAAGTTGTCATTCTCTCTGGTTGTGGTAACCAGGAGAGCCCAAGCAAGTGCTACCCAATAACAGAGGCACAACAAGGGAAAGAAAACTACAGAAAAGTGACTGGTTGCAGGAGAGTGTGTCGGTGACTAGTACGCCGACGGAGGGTATGAATCCTTCCAGTGCCTTATGCGACAAGGTGATCAGAGTTCCAGGCAGTCTGTGTGGACGACTGTAGAGGTGGGAGACTTCTGCCACTAGGAGGACATCTATCAATCCCAACAGTCCTGGTGACCAGGAGCTTCACAGACACCGTCCAAGACCAGAGGTGAAGACTGTGCAAGCCGCGAGGTAACATTGCCGAGCAAGCTTCGGGACAAGGTATGTCTCTACAAACCATCCTTCCTACTGTATAGACGTTGACGTGATTCCTTTATTCTGGGTTTGGGAGAAGAAAATTTTTATTTCCGCTGCCTTCTCTGCCTCCCCTAAAACCCAACATAACCAAGATAACGAGGGCACTAAGAAATGATATTGGAAGCATTGAATAGAATATTAAAATAATGAGACATTATTGGTAATTGTAAAATGCAAGTGGCTACTAAATTTTCTTAAATTATAAAATAGTTTGAATACCTAACTAGAATATATTACATGATAAATGCATCAAGAAAAATCCTTATTCGTAATATTAGAATACTTCAAGACAAAAATGATGAGGGAATATTTATAATGGCGCAAAGGGCCGATACTACCACCTGCCAGAAGCCTAATTCCCACTTTTCCTTTTCCCCATACTATGTTCAAGAAAGAGTTGGAGGACATCTATGAGAAGGAGAAGAAGCAATAAGGGAAGGAGTGGTTTGTCACCTAATAGAAAACATAGATTAATTGTAAGTGTTTCAACTTTTGTTCTCTTAGTTTCTACTACATACTAGATACATACAATGCAAATAAAATATTTTCATTCTATAAAGAATAGTTATTTATTTTACAAGAATGCTACTATACTGATACTATAGTTATTTTTATATTTAATAGTTACAATCCAGACACAAAATAATTAGATTATATACAATTAAAAAATTTAGATATATTAGTTAAAATTCAGACATAGTAGTTACAAACTAAACATAATAATTACATTTTAAACAATATGTATACAATTCAAATATAACTATTATTTTCTAATTATAATGTAATACATTTACATTCGTGCAAAATAGTAGATTATTACTCATTTATACAATTTTTTGCTAGATATTACATAGAGTAAAAAATCAATGTAGGAAAATTTCTTGGTGCGCAAGAAATGACCTAGCAGCACTATTGTCTAAAGAAAAAATGATGCAATCACCTATAAGAATTGATTAAAAAGATAGTTTTTATTTTATAAATATTAATTGAGAATTTAAATTTTCAGGTTATGGATTTCTTTGTGGATATATTAATAACGACAATAAGTAAAAAAAGAAAAAATAGGATGTCATGGATTTGTCTGAGCACTTATATGCTAGCAAGACAAACTACCTTTACATTAGACTAAAAACTTAAATACAATAAAGATTAAATTTGTATCATACTTCACATTGTATTGTAGTAAATGCTATGTATGATGGTGGTAACATAACAGTGATATACATCAATCTTCTACCATTTCTCTTCAATTGTCCTTATAAGGAGTTAATGACAAAGGATTCTGTATTTATGATACTAAACAACAACAATCACTACCACTTGATGAAAGGATATTTTATACATGGGTTGTACAAGTCTTAAATCAATATTGAGAAACTTCATATTTATATGAGAAGTCACTAGATTGGTAAGAAAAGTTGAACAATTATGTTACCTTAATCAATACAATGGAATCATAATATGTTGCATTGAATAAAGTTTGACTTCATTTCCATGTGGTTTGGTTCAAAAGTTTTTTGGGAGAGTGCCAAATCATGAATGTGACATGTCTTAATGGAAAGTTAAGCACCTTAATCCCCTCAACAAGTAGATGATAGTGCTAGTTGTAGAGTCTACATTATGAAGTATCTAGATAGTTTGGTGAGTTGGAAGGAGAATACTTTCATAAACAAACACATTCCAATGGTCCAGGATGACATCTTCTACAAGATGATGAAGAATGTAAGATTGAAAGCAGTTAGAGAATCTGATCATAATCAAGAAGAAAAAAAAATAAGGACAAATGAAGACAAGTTGAATAATAACATGCCAAGTCTAAATTCATCCTATCATCTTAAACCCATGTTTTGCAAAATAGTATTGGTGATTTTGAAGTGAATCCTTACTCAAAACTGTGTGAGAGGATTAATATATGAAAATTTCACATTATCATTTGCTATGTTAGTTGATGTTTTTGGTGAGTATCCAAACTATAAACATGTATGATGTGCTTTACCTGTGTATCAAAACTCTAAAAATTTTAAATCTAAATTACATTTTTTGACTATATGGTTATGAATATTTAAACTACTCATGTTGATTTGCATGTTAATTATATATATATATATATATATATATATATATATAATTTGTACGTTATGTTGTGTTTGCAGACATATAAAATAAAAAATAACAATTATTTGCATATGAATTGAGTATGAAAATTTCTTAATTTATATGAAATTACTTATTTACAGTTGATTACCTTTTCCTAACATACTAGACAGCTATGAGGTGGTCTATATTCATGCATGTGTATATGATTCACAAAAGGTTGAAGCTAGTTGGATTAAAATAAATAAAAAATTCATGAAAAGTAACTATTCAACAAATCAAAAAGTAACTATATATACTTAAAAGTAACTAGTTGACATATAAAGTAATTATAAGCATAAAATGTAAAATAAAATAAAAGTGTTTGGGATGCAATGTATATGTTAGTTGTAAAAAGGTAACTTTTTTGAAAGCTAAGTGAATGTGAATCTAAAATTAATTCCCATGACTATATTTCTTGTATATTTTGATAATGAAACAGAGTAAGTTTTATGTACGTAAAATGCTATAGCACAATGTTTAGATATTTTGAGCTACAAGTGATGTACATTCATAAAAACTAACTATATGAACTAAGAAGCGACCATTTTTCTTAATATATGACTTTTTGACCTATAAAAGTAACTATTTTTCCTAAAATGTAGCATATGATTGAAAAAGTAACAATTTTTGACAAAAAGTAACTTTTAGTAATGGATAGGTAATATTTTGAACATCAAGAGAAGGTTATAAACTAGATTTTGGCAAACATATGAGTAGATATTAAAAAATACTGATCTCAACAAAAAAAGCCAAATATCTTATAAGAAAGACATGATAGAGCATCAGGAAATAGCATATCTACAAAAAATATTTAGAATTACAACGCTACTACGACCATTTGATAGTAGAAAAATATTCAAGAGTTATATCCATGGGACAACAAACTTTCATCTTCACCATTCAATGTTTACAAAAACTATTCAAATATTACACACATCATCATCATGTCGAAAACACCAATCAATGTCAAAATAAAATGACTATAGTCCATTCAAGTAGAAACTCAAAGTCCAATCAAGACAATTCTGATAGATTATCAAGAAATCTATTACATAAAAGACATTTATGATACTTGTCCAAGCATCAACTATATATCATAATAGAAACTGGATATCAGATCGCAAAGTATAGAGCTCAATCCACAAAAATAACTAATCATATTTTCTCTATACTAACACAACAGAAATGATCAAAGATGTAATAAAATAACATAAAATCCACAATGAAAAATAATTACACAGCTTACAATGGACATAAAATAGCATACACATTAACCACAACATCAACTCCTACAAATGGAAGACCATGTATGCCAAAATCACTTAGAAACTATAATATAACAAAAATAACAATAAAATAAAAAAAAATTTGACAAGGATTTACTATCTTCAATTTACAATAAGACATACCTTAGAATATTTCCATTCCTTGTTTGGGTAGTTCTTGTTTTTGTGAATAAAACCAATTTCTTATAACATTGCATTGTGTAGCCTTGCTAGTGGTTTTATCCTCAATTTTATATCTATAGCAAGTGTTGCTTCCTTTATATCTCCCTCCTTTAACATTCCCTTTGGTTTAGATTAACTCGCATCTTGAACGTTTATATTAGAATAAGAAGGGATGGAACAATGTGAATGTGACTCAAGAGCATTGGAGTTACAACCACCTAAATCAGCTAGATGATTTTAAAAAATGAGAAGTTTTGTGTGACTATTATCAAGATACTTGTTCTTGTAAGAAATGTTTCTGTGTTAATGTACATCGCTACAAACTCAAGGGTCTTAGTAGAATGACAGGTTGAATCAAATGATGGGATTCTAGAATAGACTAATGAGTGGTCCCTGATATGCTTATATTACTGATGAAAAATGTAACAATCAAGATGAGCATACACGTAGAAACTCCCCAAATAGGAAACAATATGTATATAGGGAATTGTTTTGAACTCCATCATGTAATAGTTGCATGACACCATATCATTAAATACATCTCTTTCAAAATAAAAGAAGAGCTAATTCTTACAACACAATAGACTTCAAAAATATTCTATTTGGATGCCTTCTTCTCATTATAAATGAGGTAATGATTGACCTCGAACTGGAATATTTTAAGCATGGTTTTGTTATAAAGGCCACACATGTTCTTCAACTGTATGTAGTCAGATAAGAGGAATAATAGCGTACTCAACATTAAAGTCAAGTTGATTCTTGTAACATCCCTGACATGGGTTATGGTTTAACCCTAGGTATTTTGTTTATGAAAGATAATTATATGCTTGCTCTTATCTTTTAAAAAGTAATCAAGGCTCAAGAGGAAATCATATTTCAATTTTAGTCCTTTTTGAATAACGTTGAAATGATATTTTTCTTGTTTTGAGTAAAGTGCAAATTACCCATGTTTAGGGGTTAAATTGCAAATTGTGCATGATAATATGTTCCTCATGTGTTGAAGCATCATGAGAATGAAGATTATGCAGAGGTATGGCTTGTGAAAGCCTGAGTACCAAGAAAGAGTTGATAAAGCAATGTTTGTTCATTAAAACCTAGTTTTGGTGTAATGTGCAATTTACCCATTAAATTTAATTGACTAATTCCAAAGGGTTCATTAGTTGAAGGTTCATCAATTACCAAACCCTAATCAGGTTAAGTGCTGAAATTCCAATTGGTTGATTTAGATTTTGGGTTGATTAACCCAAACGGTCTCAAGACCATTTAGGGGTCACCCAAACGGTCTCAAGAGCATTTGGAGGTCAACCAAGACCGTTTGGAGGTCTAGGGTTAAGTATGGTTGAGTAATTGAAGGTCTAGAGATACCAAATTGAAATGCAACTAATAGCTGATTTGATGATCAATCCAATGATCCAAACCCTAATGGAATTTCAAAAATTCCAAGGATAGGATGGGACAAACGGTCTCAAGACCATTTGGAGGTCATACAAACGATCTCAAGACCATTTGAGGTCAGGTCATATCAAAATTTTGATGATGATTTATTAATTTCAATTAAATTAATTCCACAATGTTGATCATTGATGGTTCCTCAATTTCAAAGCCCTAATTAAAGGTTCTTGAGTAGAAATACTAGATCAGTTGGGTCCAAAACCCTAATTAATGGTCTAATTGAAGGATGATTCAATAGTTCAATTGATGAAGAAATCAAGGATTCAATTGATAATCGGTTCATCTATTAAAACCATGAAATGTTTAAGTGTTGAAAGAACTTTTTGGTCCATTCAGTTTTGAGAGGGTTTGGACCAAACGGTCTCAAGACCATTTGGGTCCAAACTGTGGGTCTGAACGGTCTCAAACCGTTTGGAGACCCAAAGTTCAATCGGTTTCAACACCTTTCTTGTCCAATCGGTTTCAAGGGCAATTTGCCCAAATGGTTTTCTACCAATTGAATTCTGAGAACTAAGATCGTTTAGGGTCTAAGTAACCAAATCTTTTTGAGGTTCAACATGGTTAATCCATTTGGATACCTCATGTAATTAAAGATCCTATATGGTTAATCCAATTGATCATCTAATGTAATTGAAGGTTCAATTGGTCAATTCATTCAGAACCCTCATGTATTTTAAGGTTCAATTGATTAAACCATTTGGAGCCCTAATGTACTTAGATGATTGATACCCTTAGTGGGATTAATTATTGATGCATAATTATGTAACAATTCAATACATCATGCTAACCATCAATGCATGTGTCTGAATAAAGAGTAGGCTCAATCTAATCAAGAATTGAGTAATGGACATCCTGAATAGGATGATAGAGAGAGAGAGATTCATACATACAAGATATTCATGTAGCAGTCAAGCCTAACACATTCAAAATAAGTGTGATATAAAATTAGGGTATGATCCTTGATAAATTGATCATGAAATCCTAATTGAGTTAATTTATGAATTCAAACCCAAATTTAGGGCAATTCTGAGTAAAACCCTAATCGAGGGGGATAATGTGATATGAATTTAGGGTAATGACATGAGTAACCCTAATTCAGGGTATTTTGATGATAAACCCTATTTGGCGTGAATAGTAAACCCTAATCCAGGGTGAGGTGGTGTGAATAGTAAACCCTAATTCTGGGTTATACTATATAGCATGAAACGCTAATCTTGGACAATGAGATCATGAATCATTGGTCCTAATTGAGCAAAGGGGATGAGTAACCCTGATTGAAATGAAAAGGGAAACCCTAACCCTAGTGAGGGAATGGTGGTGTTACCCTTGAATAGTGATGCTATAACTGTTTGGCATGGTTTTGATGTGAAATTGATGTAACTGTTATCATATGTACTAACCATGCAGGTATTATGAGAATGATGAACATATCCAGGTATGAGCTATGATGTTTTATTTATTAAAATTGTTATTGGGTCTTATGTGCCATAATATGCCTTGTTTCCTAGTAAGAGGTAATAAGAGAATTATTGGGCCTTAAGTGCCATGAGAGATGCTTGTGTAACAAGTATCATGTTTACCTTGGTCAAATGACCTGAAGGTGATAGTTATTTGAAAAAGTGGTAACAAGTGTTTTGATGACCTAAGGTTTGAATACCCACACTTCATAATCATGATGATGAAATGTTAAGGGATGAGAATACCCCGGATGTGATAAGGGATAGAGATCCCAATGTTTAATAAAACTTTGAAAAGAACTTGATAGAAATAGTACTCATTCTTTGTAGCATTGTTATAATGTTTTATGTTGAAAACATGTTTGATGCTAAAAGAATATTGTAATGTACTTAATTAATCAAGTGAAATGGTATCATGTAGAGCCCTGACCATAGATCCATCATCGTCATTAGTTTGGTGACGGTGAAACAGGTTTTCCAACGGGAACTCCTGTAGGGCATACTTTTGAGTATGTGGGGGTTATGGGCGTGGATATCCTTACGCCCTAATGGATGAATTGATGTGATATAAACATTTAATCTCTCAATCCTTCATTATATATGTCGGGATGAATGTATAACTAATATCCTGATGATCATAATGTCGGATCGATGTGAGATAAATATAATATCTCTCGATTGCGAAGAGAGTACAGTATGCCATTGTAACTCTAATAGTAAAGTTGCCAGTATACCCTGGAAAGCTATTTAGCAGAGACATTGAATGTCCTGCATTTGGTCCTCACACTAACTGAGGAAGATGAGGTCATGGGAATCCGTCTCTTCTATTGACCTATGTACAGTTGGAGTATGAGCGGTATACCTCATCTCCTCAGGGCTTAAGTATGTTTGTAACATGTAATCAGCCGTATAGCGTACTTTCTTAGGGTTGAAATACAAGAATCATTGGCAAATGTTACTTTGCATATCATGTTCTAAATGGACACATGTTATTTATGCTCTTCAATTCCTTATTGGATAAGTAACAGGCTGCTCTATTAAGTTATAGCTGAAATGACTTGAATAAAGGATAATGTTCTAAATTGTTTAGTTAATGATTTAGCTTTTGTTGAATACTTATGATTCTTCTGCTTAGTTTTATTCCCTTAATTGCAATAATAATGTTTCTGGAAGAGAGTTATATCTCTCGCTGGGAAAATTTTCAATTGTCTCACCCCCGTGGGATCCAACTTTTTAGGTAGACGTCAAAGAAGAGGCAGAAACCCTACAACAGGTGAAGAACAGCAACAATAGCATCAAGGACAGCAGTGAATTCTCAGGTGGAGACACTGGCTGTTATGTCCTGTATATAGAGAGTCCTATGTGTCGTCTCTGTACTCTCAGGTCCTAGGAGTCAGTAATTAGTTTAATATTGATCTGAGATTTTGGCTTGATGCCTCGAGATTTCTATACTGTTTATGTAAAGTTTAACAGGGCAGATAATTCTTGTAACTCTCGGGAAGGCATGGTACCAGAGATGTACTGAAGAATTGGAATGTAAATAAATTACTTTGGTTCTTTATGAAAGAGTTTTTCTGTTTATGGATCTCTTTGTAAAAAGTTTTAATTTTTAGTGATTTTCAGTAATTCTATTGTTAATGGTCGCTTCTGCATTAATCTTAATCGATGTTTGGCAATAGACGTCACAATTCTCAACCTCCTATACATGAATAATGCACTCTACAAGATACATATGAACTCAAACAAGGATGTTTTGCAGCATACTTGACTCCCAATGATATAGTTTAGAATCTCTCTCCTCTGGGTGATGATCACTCCTGCAAAAAAGGAATCATGCATAATGTAGGGCGCAACATGTCACTAAACCACCTCAATGACAAGAGATCATCATATTTGATTAAATCATTCCATTTGTTCCCAAACTCTTCAATATCATCACAATTCTAAACACATTGATTGAGCAGACATCATATAATATTCTTGTTCAAATACCTCAAAGTTTATGAGGAATTATGCAAAATATGCCAAGTGCAGAATATATATTGACGTGAAGGAAACACATATCAAATAATAGTACTCATATGTGGATCTTGGTCAGTAATAATAGACATTAGCTCCACAAAAAAATAGAAATTTAATATCTAATAAAATAGGAAAAGGAATCATACTTCTTAGGTGATAACAAAATTGAAGAAAATAACAAAGATCGGAGATGATGATTGACATTGGAAAACATTCTGAATACCATGGAATACTTAATTATATGATAGGTAGCATCAAATGTGATTGCATCATCAAACAATATAGAATCATTAAGAGAAATATGTTAGCCTAGAACAATTGGTTCAAGCAACCATCTTTGTGAATATCAACAATTCAAACACAAGAATTGTTTAAAATGATCTAAAACTATGTTAGCATTAAATAGAAACTAAATGTCTCTTGATTTGCACATTCTTATCAAAATCACGAGTTGTGAAAGTCAACCTATGATATCCTCCAGATGGAGAAGCTAATAGAGATGTTTACTTAAAAAATGGAATATTAGCCTCACTTATTGAATATGTTAAGCTTGTCTGACTATCAAAAATGAAAGTATTGCATCTAAAATGTCCCAAATGATAAAAACTAACAAGGTCATGATTATGCTCACCTACAAATGTGGTCGTTGTACATGTGAAAGAAGACTTGCCCAATGTAAAGTGGATCATTGTAGGACAATCACATAGTTTGATTGATAGCTTATTATTTTTAGCAATTTGAATATCTAAGACTTAGTGATTACTTAAAGTAACGACATACCTAATCTTCTCTGGAGATAGGGAGACGGGCACAGGGCGCAACCATGGTGGCTTCCGTCCAGGTCTTGGAAGGCTTCTCTACTGCGACCTCCACCTTCATTGGTGAGTTTGGTCCTTCTTCAGACCCCTCGTTCCATGACATGACCCCAGGACAGAAGTGACGTAGGGAAGAGCATGGACAAATACTCTCTGCAAGCCCATGGCTATGCCAAGGGCCTTCCAACCACTGCTCCTACCTGAAGACCCCACTGCATCGACCTTCAAGGATGGGTACGACAGGCCATGGATGAGATTCTCAGAACCGGTGGTGAACGCCATGGATGAGTTTCATCATTTCTCTGTCTTGATCCAAGTGATGGGGAGGACACCCGTGCTAGAGAAGCTTCAAGGATGGATGGTTAGAGCCTGGTGACCAAAGGGGGATTTCCATCTTTCTCCGCTGGTCGGCAGTCTCTTCCTGAACCATTGGAAATCCATGTGGAGAACACCTTTGGGTGCTTCAAGGTCTAGAGGTGGATGAGCAGGAGTTGACCAGAACTAGTAGGAGTTCTGTGGCAATGAGGGGAAGAGGAGGTACCACCCTAGGCAGAGGTGGTATATCTACTAGTTAACCATGGTCGTTCATGCTTGAAACATGCGTTGTGCTTCTTTAGAGTGGTAGCAAGAACATCTGAGAAAAGTGATTGATGAGAACAGGGCCACGCTGGTCATATGTCTTGAAACCAGAATTAGAAGGGAGGTCAAAGAGAGAGTTGGAAATCTTTCCCCCCGGGTGGGGTTTCCTTTCCAACTAGGAGCAGGTGGAAGGGGGAAGGATTGCACTGGGATGGAATCCCAATGTATGGGATGTATTGGGGATTCGATCCATGGATCACTTTGTTAATGCTAGTTGCATTAACCAAGGAGGGTTCCACTTTATTCTTTCTATAGTGTATGGCCATAACTCAGAAAGTGTTAGGAGGATACTATGGGATGTCCTGGATGGGGTCTACCAAGAGGTGCTTCCACAACTAGTCATCCATAACTTCAATAATACACACAAAGCCAATGAGAAGAAGAGGGGAACCTGGTGTTGGACTCTGTCATGGCCAAGTTCAATACAACTATTGACACAACCAATCTCATGGAGTTGAATATGACCAGTGATGATATTACATGGAGTAATCGACAGGCAAGATGCATTGCCACTGTCCTTGATCGGGGACTGGTCAATGATGTTTGGATTCGAAAATTCCCAGAGGCAAGGATCGAGCTTGTTAACCATAAGACTAGTGATCATTGTTGGATGAGGATTGATCTCACCCACACCAAAAGGAGAGCCAGACCCTTCCAGTTTCTTGACCACTAGTTATAGTGGCCTTCTTATGAGCATATGGTGGCTGACACATGGAGGAGTATGGTTGAGGGAAACCCCCTGTTTTGTTTTAGGTTGCACAAAAAATGAAGAACACCAAGATGGCGCTCAAAAGATGGTCCAAAACTCATGTGGACCTCCTGAATCTACTCAAGGATACCAAGGAGAATTACCGAAGTGCTGCTACTCATCTTAGATCTTGTCCACTTGATAAGGAAGCCATTGCCAAGGAGAAAGCTACCCAGAAACAACTAGAACAGATGGAGAAGGTTGAGGAGACAATGTATTGGCAGAGAAGTCGGATAAAATGGATACAAGATGGTGACCATAACACAAAGACATACCATGCTGCTGTCTGGAAAAATGACATGCGAGACACAATCCAAGCTGTCATCAAGGAGGATGGTTCCATTGCTATGTGTGCGGATGAGGTGAGGCAGAAGTTGTACCATTTTTCTCCAACCTCTACAACCATAACTGGAGTCACAACAATGACATTTCATTGCCTAACCAAAAGGTTACAAGTCTCATGAATGGAAATCTTTACCAGCCTTCCTCAAATGATGAAATCAGGAGCGCAACTTTCAACATTAGTTTCTTTCAAGGCCCCTGGTCCTTATGGGTTGAATGCCAAGTTCTTTCATAGTTTCTAGCACATTGTGGGTGATGACATGTTTGCTATTGTATGATGGTTTTTGGAAGGTGGAGTGATGCTCAGAAGCCTAAACCATGCCTTCATCAAGTTGATTCCTAAGAAAAATCTGATTAGTAGCCGAAATGATCTCATACCCATAGCTTGTTGCACTAAAATGTATAAGATCATAGCCAAGTTACTTGCTAAAAGACTGAGAAATATTTTTCCGAAAATCATTTCAACGCATCAGACTGCTTTCATCTCAAGTAGACATATTAGTGATGGAGTGCTATTTGCTATAGAATTCCTCATTGGGTTCATGTGAAGAATCAAGCTAGGAAGGTTTCTGCCAAGTTGGATTTGTCCAAATCTTATGACAGTGTTATTTGGGGTGCTATGTGGAGTATTATGGAATCCATGTGGTTCGTTGCTAAGTGGATTGATATGCTAAAGAGATGTCTTGAGACCACATTCTTCTCTGAACTTTTAAATGGACCCCACCATGGGCTTTTTAAAGCATCGAATGGCCTAAGGTAGGGAGACCCTCTCTCTCCCTTTCTCTTCACTATTGTGATGGAAGGGTTGTCTGAACTTACTGCGAAAGAGGAGGCTTCTGGTGATTTTGCTCCTTTCAAGGTCTGGGGGGGTAGGGTGCTATCACACCTAATCTTTCTGGATGATGTTCTTTTCTTTCTTGTCAGAGAGTTGAAGGTGTTGCAGGTATTTAGGAAGATGATAAAAAGCTTTGGCAAGATGACCGGGCTCTTCATGAGTGAACTCAAATCACGTGTCTACTTCTCAAGGTCATGTGATAGCAGGAAACACAGGTTAAAGAGAGTCATATGTTCGTAGGAGGGTAGCTTCCCCATGCACTACCTTGACATACTGCTCACAAGAGGGAGAGGGAAAGGGTCAGATTATTATGTATGTATTGATGACACTACAGGGAGAATGGCTAAATGGACTGGTCTCAACCTGTCCATGTTTGGTAGAGCCACGCTCATTTGATCTGTTCTCTCATCCATGCTACATTTCTGGTATTGCCAAGACGAGCTCCCACCCTTCATTGTTGCCAAAATTAGATCCATCATGGGAGGGTTCTTATGGGCGAGAAGAGCTCATGAAATTGCTTGGGGCACCCTTGCTAGACCGTATAGAGAAGGCGGGCTGAACATTACCGAACCAGGTGATATGGCTACTACTTCTACCAAAAGGAGGGTGTATAGGTTCCTATGCCACCCCCTTTCTGCATGGACGTAATGGATGAAATGCAGATACGGTGGGGAGCTCAAGTTCCACATTCCAAAGCCCAAATGCTCCATAAGCTGGCGTCTGATGGTGAAAATATGGCCAGTTATTGTTGCTGATTATAGGTTACACAATGACACCTAGAGCCTGCTGAATGAAAGATACCCTTCGTGGAGGATTTCTTTTAGCTCCCTGTAAGTACCTTGGCATTCAGTACTCTAGTGAAAGACACATGTGCCTAAATGGAGCTTCTGTGTGTACATGGGACTTATGAGGATGCTCCCTACCCTGGACAAAATCTTGAAATGGGGATTCACAGTCAATCTGGATTGCTTACTTTGTAATGAAGCAGATGAATCACATGATCACATCTTCTTCAAATGTAGATTAGCTATTATATCTAGTGGCGAATCAACCTTAATCTCGGATGGGGTGGCACACCTCCTAAGGAGCTTTTTGAATCAATGTTTTGGATGAAAAAGAACATGTGCAAGAGTAGGATGGAACTCTTTGCCAATGCATGCTTGAATCTGATGTGCTTTTCTCTTAGGAAGAAAAGGAACAAAATGTGTCATGGGTGGGGGAAGAGTAATTCCCTCATTTTGTTTGATGGCATTGTGTCTATGATTTTGCGGGTTGCCAAGGCCAAACAAAAACTGATAACTCATGTTGAGCCCTCTATTTTGAGGAGGTTGGATTTTGTAGTTTAGCCCACTTGTACAATTTATGGGTTTTTGTATACCCCATACATCTTTTTGTGATACAATTTACAAGATTCCAAAAAAGAATTTGAATATCTAAGTCATCAATAGTACTACAAAATTGAATAAGAAAAAAATTGGACTAATTTGAATGCTTCAAGAAAAATTTCTTACTACGCATGATATCCTTGGCCAAAAGAATCTTAGTGCCAACTTCATAGAGATTATCATACTCTTTAATGTTGAATATGATCATTCCTAAGTATCAACTTTATCATATATTCCCTCCTACAAATTAGGAAAATAAATCCATATAAAAGTATTTGGTCTACATCTAGTGAAGTGGAAGCATATGCATGAGAAGAAACAAAAATTCTACAATAAGCAGATGCATAAATAGAACTATATAAAGGATAAGGAACAACACAATAAGCAGAAGAATCTACAATAGAAGTAGCATAAGTAGAAACAAAAGAAGAAGAAGATGAAGAGCTAAGAACATCATCTACGTCATCCATGATAAACATAAACAAATCCAATTATACATTAGATCAATTAAAACTACACATGTCATGAATACCTAAATAGTTACAATATATGCACAATAACTACAATTGAGAACCAAATGTTACCTTCCATACAACATAACCGCATTGAGTCTTATACCTCAGTACATAGTTATAATTAATAGTTGATCAAAATTCACAAGATGCACATGAAGGATTTTTTGCCTCAGTTACTAGACAACGCTTAGCCTAGGGACAAGCATAAGAGAAACAATTAAGAGAATCTAGTTGAGGGACAAGTATTGGAACAACAAGAGGGAGAAACTCCCATAGAATGAGTAGCATCTCTAGAGATGAATGTTAGAGAAACTGGAGAGGAAGAAGGAGAAGGTCATGGTATCAGGGGATTTGATATTGGATGATGAAAGTGAAGGATCTCAATGACCTCTAGAATTGACATGAGGATTAGATGAGGTGAGTAAGATGATATAGATGGATTGTTGTCTATAACTTGTTCTCTATTGTAGGTGCAATGATTGTTCAAATAGTTGGAGAAGAATTAAAGGTGAGGGTAAACCATCACATAGAAGTGAGATGAGTAGAGGTGAATCACCAATAGAAGATCTATGAAGAAGGATAAGGTTGATTGTAGGGGGGTGTTGGTCTTCAGATATAGTGGAGTCCTAGATAGGGGAAACCCTTATTGAGAAGTTAAGCCTATGGAGGTGAACTCCCATAAGAATATAGGAAAGGCTAGCAGAGAATTAAAGCACAACTAATCAAATCAATGTCTAGAGGAAGAATATGGGAAGTACAAAAAATAGCATTTGATTCACAACTTGCATGATGGGTACCTAGGAACAATACAGGCATGGGCAATGGTTGATTAGTTTCTCTCTCTCTCTCTCTTCTCTCTCTCTCTCTCTCTCTCTATATATATATATATATATATATATGTGTATATGTATATATATGTATGTGTATAAAATTACATACATACATAGTTGTTCACTTGGTATATGTTCTAGAATGAACTACTACAACTAGATTATATTGGCTATGCGAATCTAACATGCAAATAGAGTGACAAGAGATATACACAGTCTATATCAAATTCATGACTGAACAATATAAAACTTTAAGGCATGAAAGTGTGGTTACAAAATCCATTTATAATGGGTTGTATTAATTTGAGTAATAACAAAAAAACGTTTGAAAAAAAAGACATATTTTTAGTGAATTTAATGGACTCCAACAAGGGAAGTTTAACTAGAGGTGCATTATTTGAGGAAGTTATATTTTGTTCAATAAATGGCCAAATACAAATAGGGAGGATGCACATGCCTTATCACCCTATCTAAAATTTCCAAGGTTAAATTCTAGGTCTAGATAGGATCCAGAATCCTCCATTAACAATTACACTCGAAACATGGGTTAATATTATATTTAATAAACTACCCTCAAAATTCACCTTTTCATTATTAAGGAATAACATTATAAAATCCACTAGTTATTTAGATGACATTAATATTTTTCAAGAGCATATGTTATTTATTTTATATTTTCGTCAACAGTTATATATTTTTTAAGATAAAAATTTTGCTTTTATCATTTGAAATAAAAGAGAATATATAGAAAAGAATCATCCATTTGAGCACTTAGATATTAGCATGAGGAGAAACTTAACACTAGACAAAAAGACCCACTTGTGCTTGGTATGCCATGTCAAACTGAAAACCTACCCTTGATTGTGTTCCTTGTCCATAATGAAACAAGAATGAAAGTTCAATGAATTACATTGAATATTGTGAGGAAGCACAAACCAACAGTGGAAAAACTCTTAGTAGAGATCACAGAAAATAGAAGGTCCAAAAAAAAACATGTGTGATGTGAGTTCTGAATACTGCGTTGGATCCATCTATCATTACTAAATGAGTAGAGGTGCTAGGAAACAACATCAAGTCAAATAAACAAATGCAGAGAAGAACCCATATGAATTTGAGAACATGTTCCAAAGTCAATCAAATCACATAAGGAGAGTGGGGTCAACAACATCCCAACATTTCTACAAAAGATGTCATTACAATGTAGAAGGTATATAAAAGGTAAAATCTAGTATGCACCTTCTATATCAAAATTGGTCATGTCATCTATTCCACGAAACAAAGGGTAGAGGTTTCTAATCCTTGGGCATGATCTTAGAGGTCATATGCTCCATGTTGTTCTCATGGTTGGCCGTTGGTGCAGGTGGAGTTGGGAAACCAAGCAATGGCAGATATAAAAGGGGGTTTCCAGGGTTTCCTTGGGTATTAGCAGGTGTATAAAGGTTTTCTGGGCCTCATAGAAGTTATAGAATTTGTAGTGTCATGACTCTACAATGTAGGATGGGGTTTCTAGAAAAAGGGCCTTTTTTATTTTGCATCTCTATTAAAAAGACTCAGAGAAACTAGGGATCATTGAAGTTTGAGAGAACACAACAAATATGATGTGATTAGAAAGGGGAAAAGATGTAGAGCACAAGGGAGAATAGAGTGCAAGATAGGTCACACATTGTATTAGAAGACCAAGATGAGGAGAAAACCTCTTTGCTATTCATATACCCATGTTTAGATGAGAAAAAACTAGGTCATCTATATTGTGGTATGAAAGTAGATGCAAAACTAATATTTATTTTTTGACTATTTCTTAAGTTATTTTATATTATTTTGCTCCTTGATAATATGATTCGTCTAATCAAATCCAAATGACTTCAATTTTCTTCTAGGTTCTCCTTGTAGTGTCTCAATAATTACAATAGGGTTAGATAATTGATCTAATTCATCAATTTTCAAAATACAATTCAATCTTTCATTTTCCTAAATTGATTATATAAATTATTTAGGATGGAAATATGTTCTAATATTTTTATGAAAACTATTTGTGAGTTTCCTTTTCTAGTGATATTTATATAAAGAGGAAAAGAAATAACTGATGATCAATTTACAATTTGAGGAGTTGAGGAGAATATAAAATAATTATATAAGAAAATCATTGAAGAATATTTATCTCAGTAATTAGTTAATTGAGGATTTTTTATGTGGTTATTAGTTTTTGAAGGATATAGACTTTGACAAAACCATTTTTATTCTTTAAATAGTGTGATGTTGTTATGTTACATATTTAGCATTTTTAAATAATTTACTTTTGTATACATCTGTCCTGCAATCCAAATTTTGATATTGTCAATATATTTAAGTAATATAGCTTCTAATCTACCTCTATCTTTATTTTAATCTCATTTATAGTTTTTTTTATCATTATTTAAATTAGTTGAATTTTCACATAAAAATTTTCATTAATACCTTACAATTATCGAATTCCATCCATGTTCTCTCATGTAACATCCCTTCATGCATGAAGCCCTTCTCATGGTCACACTCCGTATTCGGAAAAAGATAGCCACAACAGATATGAGAACCACACCTCCTCCTCCACTTCCACTTCTCTTTTATTTCCATAGTTTCCCCTATTTCTTCCTTATCTATCATCCACATATCCCACCTAAACCCTAACTACTATTTGGACATATGTCATGCCACCACGAAGATTTCTGGTTGATGATTGCTTCGTGGTGGGGGTCATCAACTACCATGGTATAAGATCTATCACCATCTCAGGATGTCGCCATCACCTTCATCAATGCAGAATGCTAACACCACCTTAGGAACCACTTCTAGTCACTGCAACAACCTATTTTAGTTTAGATGCCTCTAACACCACTAAGAGCATCACAAATCATGATCTTTCCACCTTCATGTGTTATTGGGTCCTCAATCTATTGGCCTTATTTCCCTTAATTGTGTTCTCTTTCTGACCCTTTTCTACCATGTGCAACATGTGAAACTCCATGTCTAGACTAGAGACTAAAGCATAATGAGTGTCTTGGAGCTAACTCCTTGAAGAAAGCCAACCTCTATACTACATCTGACTAGTCTTGTATATGTCCATGGACAACACTCTACCCATCACCAAGACACCACCTTCACTGCTTGTGACCAAGGGTCTGAAGCTTGGATACCAGCATTCCTAGTTCTACCTTTCTGAACCAAATACCATACTCCTTAAATTTGAGTATCCAAGAAGCCTATAATACACTAAGTGCACAAAATTTTTGCCTCCGTATAGAAAATCTCATCTTTGATGCCTCCTCAATTCATCACCACCATTGCTTTCCGATGCAACCAAAAAGGCACCTCACAATACAATAGAATGGACTAAGCTCTTCCTCAAAGTAGCCATGGTTATACATTGAGTTGGAGGCTAACTCCAAGAACATGACGGTAAGCACTAAAGGTTGATCGTAAGACCGATTCTCATCTACCTTGAATGAAAACACCAAAAAGGTCATCTACATATAGTATAAGGGAAACAAATGATGTTGAGCTTGTATTACACATTGGTCCTTTTCAACAATCAATACCCACAAAATCATCCAACTTATATGTTCTAGAAATCTATAATCTCTACCTATACTTCAACTTTTTGAGAAGCTAGTCTAAGAGGTATGGGACAATGAGTTGGTGAACGACAATCTCAAAACATATTGGAAGCTAAAATCGAGTAGGCTAGTCAGTTATACATTTATTTGTATCATGTAGGTATACAAACATAAACTAGAAAGCTAGTTAATAAGAGAGCATGTTAGTTAATGTGTTTCTTATAACACTAATAGCTAACAATAACATACTACATATGAGAATTCATCATAGTATATGTAGTTGATTCAATGACTTAGTAATTTAACCATAAATTAAGGATGTTATGTATACTACTATACCAAACTAATTATAGGCCTATGACTTTGGTATCATTAAAAACAAAATCACCAAATAGCAAAAATAATGAGTATAACAACAGAAAGGAAGGAATTAGACACAAATTTGAAGCCTTTTTACATAGAACATATTTGAGACAAGAATCTTGGTTAGTTTTGTATGTTAGTATCCATATTGGTAAATTTGTGTTATCATAAATATCTAGTTTCATTATCTAGATGATGGACTCACAATGTTCACTCATTATAAGTAAGATATTTATATTTATTAATTCCACTCATGATAGGAACTTAAACCCTAGATATGTACATATTAAAATATACAACTAGAGAAAAAAAATAAAAGATCATATTTGAGGATATATTGTGTAGATTTATGTGTAGCCTTGACTTATGTATGCTTATTAGTCAGGTGTAGATGATGGAAGAAAACATATACAATAATTCTCTTAATATGATTAAACCTTAACCTGCCATTAAGTGATCATGACTAGAATAAGAACTATATATATAACTATATTAGGAATGTATTGCTCACATTGTTTTGATTAATATACCTATTGTTTTTTTTGCATGTATCAACTAAACCAACATTAGCTTTGAAGTCAGGTATTTGTGCTTATGCCTAACTTAGTTGGGCATTTAATTTTGATTTTCCTATAATGAGCCACATGATTAAACATTTCTCCTCTTTGATATGTTACTTTGTAAATAATTATTCCATAAACCGATTTCAACACATTGTCTCTTAAATTATGTTACCTAAAACTTTGATTTATCACCACACCAATTTTATTATTCTCTTAATTGTTTTTCTTCCACAAAATATGTTTTTTATTTGACGATTTCATCTTGCAACTCTATTAAGCATGCTTTATTATTAGCCTAGTTATTCTGTTGTAGTGGTACTTCTGTACAATCATACATATTACAGGTATGCATTTTACATTTTAGGGTTTTAGTCCCCCTTGCCCTTGGGTTATTAGGCTCTTAGTCTCCCTTACCCCCTATCTCATGATTGTATGCCATCTTAACCCTATGATAGTTCACTTCTTCTATATTTAGTTTAAATTTGGTAAAGCACTCACACTCCATATGTGTACTTTATGTGTCTACTACCCACTATTATCCCTGCCATATTTTCACCCACTGACAACCTTGGGACCACAAACCATCTACTCGTGTCCTTTCAATCCACCCTGGATAACGTGGGTCCTATTTTTATTTTTCATTTAGTTTTTTCTCTTACTTAACTTTTGTGAGGAAAAATAAAAGTGAAGGGAAGTAAGATGTGAATATAGTGTTTGCTTATAATTTTCAACCCATATTTTATTATCTAACAAAATAAAATCATTAAAATCTTTATAAAGGATACATATCAAGAATACTAATGCTGACGTACTTTTGAGAAAAATGTACTGAATATAAAAATGAGTAACAATTTTCTCATATATTTAAGAGGTTTCAAATAAAATAGGAGGGAAGTAAGATGTGAATATATAATTTTTCTAATAACTTTCAATCCATAACTAACATTTTGGAAAAATAAGAAGCCATTAGAATCCTTATGAAAAATACATTTCAAAAAGAAAAATATTGATGTACTTTTAAGAAAAATTATACTGAATATGGAATGTACCCTTAAAATATGAAATGCACCCACTACATCTAGAAATATTGACAAACTTTTGAGTGAAATTGCTCCACTTCTTCTAGTAATGAATCCCTTAAAATATGGAATGCAACCACTCTATTAGTAATGAGACTCCATTTGAGTCGAATAGCAATGCTCCTACATCTGAGTCAAATGCACCCACTTCTACTAGAAATATTACCTACATTCGAATGAAATGTGCCCACTTTTACTAGCAATTCACCCTTATTTAAATGGAGTGCACCCACCCACTAGTGGGTGCATTTCTAGTAAAAGTAGGGTATTCCAATGAAATGTGGTTGCATTGCTAGTAGAAGTGGGCGCATTGTGGATGCATTGCTAGTAGTCAAATGCACCCACTTCTACTAGAAATGCACCTACATTAGAGTCGAATGCACCCATTTCTACTAGCAATGCACCTACATTGAGTGGAATGTGCACACTTATTCTCACAACACACCCATATTTGACTGGCATGCGCCTACTTGTACTAACAATGCACCCACAAGTGGGGTGATTTCTTGTAAAAGTTGACACATTCCACTTAAATGTGGGTACATTGTTAGTAGAAATGGATGCATAGTCAAAGTAGGCACACTCCACTTAAATACGGAACCATTGCAAGTAGAAGTCAGTACATTCTACTAAAATTTAGCCGAATTGCTAGTAGAAGTGATCATTTTTCATTAAAATATGGAATGCATCGATATCTTTTAGTATTGCAACCATAATTGAGTGGAATGCAACCACTTCTACTAGAAATGCACCCACATTTGAGTGCAACATGCCCAGTTCTTTTATAAATGTATCCATTAAAATGTGGGTGCATTTCTAGTAGAGTGTAGGTGTATTCCACTGACATACGAGCACATTGTAATAGTAGGCACATTTACTCAAATGTGGGTTGATTTCTAGTGGAAGTGGGTGCCCAATCACTAATGTTATCTTCATAATTGGTAGTTTAGCACCTATTTGTCATCATCTTCATCTTCATCAGCATCATCGTTATCATTTTTTTGTTGTTGTTGTTCTTCTTCTTCTTATCCTCCTTCCATGTATCTATGCACCCATTTTTTTTGCAGCCTAGATTCATAAGTAATGCAGAGTCCTACTAGTTAGTATTTATTGGAACCTACTTAGTTTTAATCATGTGGACACTATTTTTTATGCAATGTGCCCAATTTCAAGTACAATGCATCCAATTTGGATTTGAATGCACCCAGTCAATGATGTTATGTGCGTACTTATCAATGTAGTGCCTATTTGTCTTCATCATCATAACATTCTTATTAATTTCTTGCACTATATTTTTTCTCTCAAAATATATCGAAATTGGTTTTCTTGGATTGTATTTTGCTACTCATATCTTATGTATTATTTCCTCATAAGTATGTAAGCATTATTCTTATTGGAAAATATTTTTTTGTAACAAATATAGTGCCTTTTATTTCATCAAAAAGTTCATTCTAGATAAAATGTTATAAGCAAAACAAATTTATCTTTCATTTTCCCACTCATCCTCTTTCCACACATCACTCCAATCATCACATGTCATCGTGATACCTGATAACTCACATATTATTTATCAAAAATGTTTTAATATTTGTCTTGTTGGAAACTATTTTTTGTAATGAATATGGTGATTTTATTTCGTCAAAAAATTCATTCTGGATCAAAAGTTATAAACTAAACAAACTTTTCTCTCATTTTCCTATCATCCTCTCTCCACACTTCATCCAATCAGTCCACATCACCCACTACCTACCACCAATCATTTCCCAACCACATCACCCACCTCTTTCTCCCCGAAAACACTTCATTCTCCCCCAAACCACCTTTTTCTTCTAAAATTGTTCTTCTGTGGCGTGTGAAATGTGTGTAACACAAAACAATGTGTGAGAGACACATTTTTTAAATCTTAATAGTGTTGACATGCAAATTTTATTATTATTTTTTATTGATGGAATTATGTATAAGGAGAGAACCCTATATTAAGATAAATTGATCAGAAGGTTGTATGCCTCATTCTCTTGTTAGTATTATTTTAAAATATATTCTTTTGAACCTTACCTAAATGCATGTATCCTCCTCTTATGGGAACATCCTCTCCTGTACTTTATGTTTTCAAAATTCCCTAATGTTTTATATTGCACACATACTTGTTTTTACTTATTCATACTATTATTCCTTATCTATTTTGGGTGTTGTTCCAAAACCACCCAAGTGTGGGTTTCATAGAGGAAATAAGTACAGAAGATCATGAACATGAAATTTGACTTCAGGATGTTTGGAATTTCCAGGTTGCCCCCTACAACTGGCCTTATTATCAAGAATGTCAGAGGAGATAGGTGAAATAGAAGTAACAAAAAATTTCCTGAGTTTTGCATGAGCAGATCTCATCAACAAAAATATGATGAGAATGGGGAATGTGGGATATACCTTGTTGTGGAGAAGATTTGTTGACATTCCTCACAAGGAATATGCCACACATAAACATATGTTGATGGCATCCTTCCAACATAGTTATAATAGTGTATTTGTCTCTATATAATCCACTAAATGATGGAAACATTGTGTACTATTATAAGAGTCAACATGAGGGAGGAACCTTTCCATTGGCAATGTTCTAGGCTTGCACCCTTTCTCCTTCTCTCACTCTATGTGTTTGTAATGATGGCTAGGTTGACATGTTAAAATATGTAACGAAAAACCTAGTCATTATGCCCCTTGAAATAGGAGAGGCAAGGAAGCATTTTTTCTTCAAATAAGGGAAATGAAAAGGTAGAGATTTAATACGAGCTGCCTACTCACAGGAAGCCCATTGGAAGACTGGCCAGTCTGGGTGGGCAACTAGACTGCACCAAATCTTTCTTGAATTAGTCATTAATGTACACTCCACTGATTGGGCTCGACATTCGACTATGCTTGACATTTGACTAATTGAGCTGATCTTGTCCAGTCGTTTGACAAAGTATCTGAAGAAATGTTTGGGTTGACCTCATCTCAATCAACCAATTGCACTTTATAGTTGATCAACTGGTCTACCCACTCATGAAATTGGAATTTTCAATCAACGTATTGGGTTTCTAGTCAGTCTATCAATGATCTAATTTATGATCTAAACCATTTATTAACTGACTAGCTTTGTGTCCATGATTATACTCTTATTCCTCGTGCATACTATGTGTTTTACCATGTAGGCTCTATAATACATTGGAAGTGATGTCTATAATCATAATGTAACTTCAACAATAATGATTGGTATCTAGTAAGCATTCATTGCCACCTATGTAATTGAAGAAGTTGGAGAACAAATTCAATCTAGTGTTGTGACAAGTGTTTCAATGCTCAATTTATCCCTTTGTCTTTAATATCCAGATCAAACCAAAGGTGTGTAAGCATCACCCTCTTAAAATTTTATCTTTGTTATTTGATCTATAGTAAACTGCTTGAGATACATGTGAACTTAATATCATATATTGACTCACATGAGCAAACCTATGAATTTCATAGTCTCACTCATCTTGTGGTTGGGACATGACTCCAGTTGGAGGAACATATTTTATCTACGTCATTTAAAATATTCCATATGTTCATAGTGCATCTGAAGACCATTTATATGGAAAACCTGACTCAAGTTCATGCTCAATAGTGTCAAAATACATATAACAACATGTGAGCATTGTAGTGATTTTGAGTCTTAGGACCACATTCACCATTATCACATTGATATATGATTTTGACTACTATTTTTGGGTTCCATATACTATGATCAAGTCGAGTCACTCTACTACACTTATTCATTACAAGTACCTATGTTTTTGACTTGATATCCACTATCATGACTAATAAGATGTATTCATCAATTAATTTTACATATAAAATCTTAATATGTTATTGTCCTCCTAATTTTCACAATTATATTTGACTAGAGACTTAGCCAAGAATGAATACTCTTAGCATACACCTAGTCTTATGTTTAGATCTTCAACCCAAAATCACAGGACATTGAGTCATATATGTTTAGGATATTATTACATATATTCATTATCTCATACTTAAGCATACATAGTAATCAAATTTACATTTATTAATAATTAAATCAATTAAAAAATATATCACTACAATCATCATATGACTAGATCTCAGGGTATACTACCAATACTTATGTATAATAAGATGTACCCTTATACTTTGTGGTGCCACCTTAAGGTAAGGAAAAATGTACGTGGGGAATATCTTGAGTTTTAGTAACTAGTTGTTCTTAAACATTTTGTCTAAGTTTCATACCATATGAGAAAAAGAGTAAAATCCCTCAATTCCCTAATACACTATCGAATGCTTGGAATTCGATGATTTTTATTTCTTAGTTTAGTAAGGTGTGGATCCTCTCTTGGGCCCACACCTCAAAATACACTTTCTTTCACTAGAAAAGTCCCAGTATCATCAAACTGAAGTTTGAACATAGCTTCATTGAATCATATGAACATGTGTGTGTCATCATCCAACATAATTTGTGTTAATGAATACTATAAAAATCCATAATTAGTTTGATCATTGTGAAAATTAAGAAAATAAAGTGTGCTCAAAATAAAGACATGCTTAGGGTTTCACATTAGCCTTTCATGAATGTTCATAGTTTTTCTTTGAAGTAAATAAATCAAAACTAAAACAAATCAAGGTTTAGAGTTTCACAGAAATACACTAAATGAACAGTAGACTTTGTGTCAGAAATATTGTAATGCAACTTGATTTTAACTCATGTTTTACCAAAGTTCTTATTTGTACAGAGTTATCCTTTACTCAATGAATTTGTGAAAAAATAAAGTAATCAAATACACTAATGTAGATTTCAACATTCTTGACTAATTAAATGTAATGATGGAGCCATTATTACAAACAAAAAACTAAATATATAAAAAGTTATATGTAAATAAATAACATGCATATATAATAACAAATAAGGACCTAAGTCATTTATGTTTCTATTAATTCATTAATGCCTACTATGACTATACTTGAAAATAAATTCACAAATTGGTATGAAAAAATGAGCAGTATTACTTGACTAACATAATTGGGTTGACTTTCTCTTTTGATTTATCTTGAGTCAGCTGTATCGTACCACCCAACAGAAATTCTCTCACTTGTGACTTAGCATACAATTATTAAGGTAAAACTTGATATCTTAAGACTACTACATGAACAAGACTCGTAAAAATTAGGTAGCAATATTAGACTAATGATATCTAAGAAACATGTGAAACTCTAGACCCATGTCTTAGGTAGGTGCCTCTAAGCTAAGAAACATCATACATAAGTTCTGTCTCTATGTCTTAATATTCCAGCCAAACACTTATTTCACTATATAGTCTCTATAAACTAGTTCACAATCATATGTCACTCTCCCAATCAACTACCAATCAATTACCAATTATCTTATTTTTTCATGACTATGTCTGGGATTATGAGAGAAAGATTTCTCCCCCCTCTCCCATTCCCGTGGCGAAGGCCGAACACCTGAGAGGGTGGTAAATCAAGGCGGAAATTGAGATTCGAACCCATGACTATGTCTTGTCTAGGTGACATTGTCTACGCTTGGTCCACCAACTAATCACATATTTTTCTCTTCATGGTACAAAAATCATAGGAAGAGTTACATATTGTTAATGACATCAATTACTACTTTATTATCCTGTTATGTCTTTGTCTCATATTGGTTTATATTCTTTATGTAATTTACTAGTTTATGGTACTACATGACCAAACACACCGAAACACACTGGGTCAAATAGTTGATTTGCTTTATAAACTTCAATTAGATTTCCACATAACTCGTTCATATTAACATTCTTTCACATACAAGTATAACATTAAGGAATCTCTAACAAATGAAAACATCATTTTCATTCACCTAAAAGAATTATACACACACACACTTCAATCCTTTAAATTTATTGCTACATAGATAAAAGAATATTATTCAGTTAGAGACCCTAACTAACTCATTTTGATTAATTAATGAAATTTTAAATAAGAGATTTATGTTTTAGAACAATGTTAAACTATTTTTCGTCATAGTTTACCCATTATTTATGAAAATGTTTTTGTATATTAGAAATTCAAACATGAAAAGTATCAAGTTAGCTGATAATATCAGAATCAAACCATTAGATGAATAAACGATCATATTAGCCTTTATCCACATTCTAAAAAGACCATGTTTCAAACATTAAAAATCTAGGTATAAATATTTTCAAAAAGTTTCAAAATAAATTTATAATTAATTTTTGAAAAAGGTGTATTCATTATTGTATTCAGATTGTCCTTTGGTCATCATCGAGTCTTATTATGAGCTATTACTTAATCCCATGTCTTTACACATGTAGAAGGCAAGCTTAGAAGCTATTGGAATACAAAGTGAAGGCAAATATAAGAGCATAATGCTTGAATGCATTTGGCTATATCATGGAATTACTCACTCACTATAATCATTTTTACTGCCAGTCCACATTCAATGAGATTTACGTCAGTTACTACATTGATCAATTGTCAAGAATATGGTGTAATATTAAAGAACATAACCATCCCTTCCTCCTATGATAAATCCCTAGAGAAACATTGGAATTGAATAGAATATTGAAGGTAGATCTAGAGGTTTAACACACTAATACATAGAAAAGGTTAAAGTAGCTAATTAGTAATTGATATACTAAGTCACTAACATTTTTCAGAAGAAATGAGGAACATAGCTCCAGGCCTACTATTCATGGGGTTTCCGTACAACTTCCCTAAGAATCTCCTTTTTTATGAATAAGGGTTTTAAATCTCTGAGTAGTTTGAACAAAAGCTAAAGTTTGAAATATAGAGGAAACTGATCAGTTGAGACGTCAAATAGCAAACCTTCCTCAAGCAACCTATCTACTGATTGACCAAATGTTAGCTCACATCTTTGTAAGTTGATCTGACTGACTGGATCACCTTTTTCTCAGTCTATTGCCAAACTTTGTTTACTTGAGTTGAAGTCGAGTCACAAGATGGCCAAACTTATGTTAAGTCAACCAACCTTTTGAAGATACTATATAGAATTCTACGTAAATTATGGAAATTGATTATGGGGCTTTTCATCCAAAAGGTCATTTGAACATTTCTCTATGTTGGTCCAGTACTTAAATGTATCTTAAGCTACATGTAAATGTGCAAATAACATTGAAATACAATCCAACCCGAATCAAACTCAATTAATTGTATGAAGGGTGTTTTTAGGACATTTCTGGCACTCTCTTTCAAATCAAGTGAAATTAGGTTTTTGATTTTTTTCTAAACTTCCACTTGTCGACTATAATCTAGCATTTTTGTGTCTAAATCTTTTTTAGTTATTTATTTTTTCTCTAGAAAGCTTACAAATATCTAAACCCTATAACTCTCCATCCCAATTCATCTAGCGTGTCACAAAAAAATTGAGGGTTACACTCTAATTACCATATATCACTTGCTCAATCAATCATATAAAAAAACTTTCACTAAATTAAGGTATGGGTGATGGAAATATACTATTTATCCCAAATTAGGATTTATTGGTCACTACATTACGTACTAAGAAAAAGTAGAGTTTTAAGAACATAATATTGAAGTCAAATACTAGACAATACTTAAGGTAGGTGGTTGGAACATCTTGTAGGGTAACTATTATGAGAAATGTTCCATATTTGGAAATTTGAGAAGATAGATGGATCCTAGACATCAATCACTGATTATTTTCAATGAAAGGGAATAATCTATCAATATTTTTGAGGAAAATATGGGAGATGTTTCTGTCAATGTACAAAATACATAATGGAAAATACTTTTAGGAAATTTTCTAATATTGAGCATCATCATGGGGGAAGGGTATGATAAGATATTGGGGGAGGAAGGATATCAAATTTGATCATAATCCTAAAACTACATACCTCTTTGAGGGATAGGTAGAATTCAAGTAAGTTGTCCACAATATATTACTAACACTGAAGGGATGATGGATATTGACATTGGAGAAGGAATGCTCATGGAGGGAGAGGACCCATAAGGATTCCTTGATAGGATGGAAATTTCATTGTTTAATAATATAAGTATTTATTTATGAGTGATAAGGATACCCTGTCACCTGAGATTAACAATGGAACAAATGGTAACAAAACCTTCTCGACATTGAAAACCTCCAACTTTTTTTGTGAAAAGTATTCATAATACATTTTAGAAAAAGTCAAATAAGTAGGATTTGTTGAGTACATATTGCTTCTAATCATGAATGTACTATAGGAAAGGAAGTAATTTAGGAGCCACAACTTCATAAAGTTGAAATATCTAGTAATATTTGGGAAGATTGGACGATCATCTTGCACGTGAAATCTTTTAGTCGTAAGCATTCTTTAGTCTTAGATAAAAGTGTAAATGGATATCTAGAATTTTCACATTTGATATGGATTCAATTCTAAAATTTGGAAAAAAATCAAACATCTGCAGAATTCTGATCGGATTTCAGGTACTAAATTTTGGATTTGAAAATTTTCATATCAGATATAGAATATTGTTGTATACACTCTGAAACAATCATAATTCAACATATATATGCATATATTATTTTGCATATGTTATTTATATAGAAACAGGAAAATATAGATATTGTATCATACATATTTAATTTAATATCAATGTTTTCAATATGTAATATATTTATTAAATATTTGATTTTTGGTTTGGATCAAATATTTATCCCAGTTTGCATATTATGTATTCATATCAGATTTGGATGTTATCATATGATATCCGTCAGATATTGGATCAAAAAAAATTCTCAGATCTAGATATCGGATGTAGTAGTTTCTACTATGTATTGAATCTATTTACATGTTTAGCCTTAACACTAATGGTCTATTTGGCCAAAGTTGAATATGGATCAAGGTTAGTATTATTTGTTAGATGGATGCTCCCTTTGTCAATTCTTTGACATTCATGTGATAACATACATGTGAGTAGGTTTGATGGAAGAGAGAAGGATGATAACTGGATTTGACAAGGAGCATGTTATAAGTGTATTACATGTTGTGATGAGGTTGTACAAAGATGACAAGGATACCCCATAACCTAGATGAGATTTAAAGAGGTTCAGAATTCTCACCACATATAGGAGCTAGATACAATGCACTTAAATCTTTTAAACGATCGACACCCATACGAGGATGCAATAAATTGAATATATGTAGCTTAGCATAGAAGCTAGGAAGGGGAGGCGAGTATTAAAGTATGTTGGTGAAAATGTTACATATAGAAATGGTGGACACTGGTCACAGTTCTCATGACCTAGTAAAGGAATGGAATTGTTGGAACATATTGTAGTATCCCTTTAGGTGGGTTTGGACTTATGGATAGAATAATACAATGATTATGTCATGATTAACAATGATGTGTAGAGATTGATAGACTTGTTGACCTAGAGGTTATACATTACCTATATTTTGATAATGACTTAACCATTCCATTCATATCTATCTAATATGTGTGTTTAAGATTGTTTGCAGACATTAGGTACATGAAAAGGATCATATATACAAAGCCCTAGAATGGTCCAAGTGCAAGCCAAAATGGCTACAAGTGTGCTTTTTAGGATTTCTATGTAAACTACCTTAGAACATCTATGTAATCACTTGTAATGATGAATTGTCTTGTAACTTAGAAGAGAAAAATGTTTGGGACAAAATTC
The DNA here is from genome assembly GCA_963693085.1 of Alisma plantago-aquatica. NCBI lineage: Eukaryota > Viridiplantae > Streptophyta > Magnoliopsida > Alismatales > Alismataceae > Alisma > Alisma plantago-aquatica. The sequence goes on from OY856409.1 coordinate 683,412,112, forward strand.
ACCAAGTGCTACTCACTTTTATTGCAAATTAGAAAATCAATTTCAGGCACTTGGTCGGTCGAGTTTCCCTACCCTGAAATTCGACCGATCATCCTGAGTCGATTCTCTGAAGATTGCAATCGGTCGAGTTGTGCACTCACAGAATCGACCGATTGAGTAGTAGGTCATTTCCAGTTGAAATGGTCGGTCAAGTTTCCTCAGAACAAACTCGACCGATCATTTGAACATCGGATTTCCTGCTACTTGATCGGTCGAGTTACACCCATTGATACTCAACTGAATGCACTGTACAGAATTTGCAGATAAAGTAATATGACTGTTGGTGAATTGTTTTGGGCAAAATTATAGCCGTTTTCTTGAACAAAAAATGAGCAATTTTGCACCCAAGTGTCCCACAACTTAAAGGGCCACCCTCAACTATAAATAGAACCCCTTGGACTTCATTCCAAGCTGCTCTTCCATTGCAAACTTGGTTCTAGCTTAGTTGAGAGTGTTCCAAGCCCTTGAGCCCCTTTCTCTCTCTACTTTCAAGACAATTTCGTGAGAGTGAGTTAGGTCCCTATGTATGAGAGCTATCCTTTTTGTTATGTAAAGCTGTCCTTTCTCTCTTCCTACCTCCAAATCCCATTGAAGATTGATTGAAGCTACTTCTCCAAGTGAAAGAGGAGTTGTTGCTGTTCTTCTCTAAGTGAAAGGGAAGATGTGTTGTTGATCTTCAAGAGTGAAGACAACTCATTGCTCCTGGTCCCTTGGTGAAGGGAAAATGTGGAGAAGCTCTCCATGTGAAGGAGAGGTGTAAGGCAAAGCTCAAGTGAGATAGGTAAATCCTGCAAGGCTGAAGACAAAGGTAAGATTGGGTAAGTCCTTTGAAGAAGGCTGAAGAATCTTGTTTTGTGGGTAAGTCCTTGGATAGGTAGAAGATCTTAGCTTGAGAAATTATGCCCTTGGTTGTGTGGTTTATGTATCTTGTAATCTTATTGTGATATATAAGAGAACCAAGTTGCAAATCCTAGAGTCTAACCAACTCTAGGTAGTGGAATGACATCGCTCCTAAGTTTAGGATGTGGAACCACTCTAAACCACCTGTCCAAGTGCATGCTATTCACTATCTCTTATCCTTGCTTTGTATGCTAGAATAGGACATCAAATTGTTGTTTGCTTTAGTTTTTGCACTACGATTAAATTGGTGGTCTAATTGATTTTATGAAGTGTGTGTAGCTCTATTCACCCCCCCTCTAGAGCCCATTGATCCAACAAGTGGTATCAGAGCAGGTCTTCTCCAAGATACTTCAACAAGTAGGAGAAGATGGGCGATTCGGCTCTTGGGTCACTCAACCTTGAAGGAAGCTTCTCAATGAGACCCCCGATCTTCGACGGCACAAACTTCCTATATTGGAAGAGGAGAATGCAATTCTACCTCCAAGGGGTGAGCTACAAAATGTGGAAGATTGTCCATCTCAAGTATGAAGATCTAAAAGGGGACATCACCACATGGACGTAAGCTGAGATGAAGAGTGCTCAACTCAACGCCAAAGCTGTGAGCATCATCTACGCCGCCCTTACTCCATATGAGTTCAACCGGATCTCTTCTTGGGACACGGCTCATGAGATATGGCACAAGTTGTGTGTCACCTATGAAGGGACCGAGCTAGTCAAGGAGGCCAAAGTCTACATGCTTGGTGGTCTTCTTGAGAACTTCAAGATGGGGAAGAATGAGAGAGTGGCTGATATGTATACAAGGTTAAACTTCATCTTGAACAGCCTTGCAGCCCTTGGGAGTGTCATGGATAGAGGTACAATCAATGCCAAAATCTTGAGATCTCTACCCAAGAGATGGGAGCCAAAGGTCACTTCAATTGAAGAAGTCTATAAGCTAAGTGAGTTGTCAACCGAGGAGCTGGTTGGTAACCTCCAAGTACATGAACCTAGGCTCGACAAGCAAGAGGAAGAGGAGAAAAGAGAAGCAAAAGAATCAAAGAAGATAAAGGACACAACCTTCAAAGCTCAAATTGAAGAAATGGTCCGACAACAACAACTTGCTATGAAGTCTCCCTGCCCTTCCTCAAGTGAAGATGAAGGTGTCAATGATCATGAAGCCAACTACTCAAAAGGAAAACACTTCAAGAGCAAGCCCTCCTCCTCAACTCCTTGGTGCTACGAGTGTGGTCAAAAAGGCCACTACAAGAGTGACTGCCCAAAGGCCAAGAAGAGCCATCATAAGAGAAGCCACAAGAAGGATGACAAGTACAAAAGAGAAGCAAAGTACAAGAGGGAAGACAAGAAGGAGAGAAGATCCAAAGATGCAGATCATGCGGCATGGGAGGAGTCTTCTTCAAGCTCCTCAAGCTCCGAAGATGGAGAATGCCATCTTGCCCTCATGGCCTCAACTAGTGAAGATGTAATTGAGGTAAGTGAGGTAAGCAAGGTAAGTGATGTTAATTTATTTGAGCTATCTAAGGAAACTCTCATTGATATGCTTAATGAATGTCAATCATCTTTTGCTAAATGTAAATCTAAAAGAAAAACATTAGGAAAGATAGTTGATGATCTTTATGCCAAGATTGATATTCTTGATAAAAATGAAAAATTGCATCTTGATAGCATAGATTCCTTGCAAGGGCAATACCTTGACCTTGAACTTCAATACCATGGAGTAGAGGTTGAAAATGGTACATATCTTAAAAATATTGAAAATCTTAAGATAGAAAACCAAAATTTCCTAGATGAGCTTGACACTCTTAAAACTAAAAATGTAGAACTCAAGCTTATTGATGATGCTAGGAGAGATGAAGTCTATGCTTATCAAAGAGAGGTTGTTGTTCTCAAATCTGAAAATGCAAAATTGCTTGCTCAAATCAATGATTTATCTTCTAGACCTATTTTGCCTAGAAATGAAGTTGCTAGCTTAACTCTAGAAAAAGATTCTCTTCTTACTAAAGCCCTCTGTCTTGAGGCCGACCTTTTACATGCTAGAGAAGATCTTGCTAGTCTTTCTACTACTGTTATAAATCTTAGTGATGATAATGCTAAGTTAAGATCTACTTTGCAAAGGTTTCTTTCGGGAAAGAAATCCATCAATGATGTTCTAGAGCACTCTACCAAACATGTTGGTACTAGTGGTTTAGGATATGATGGGACTGCTCCCAAAGGTAACAAAGGTAAGAAGAAGAAGGGTAAGAAAAAGAGTGTGGAACCTCCAATTTTCCATGGAGAGTCTTCCGGCTCTAAGAACCATATGGTTTGTATTCATTACAAATGTGATGACCATTACTCTACCTATTGTCCTTACAAGCCCAAGGGGACCAACCCAAAGATGAAATGGGTCCCCAAGCTAACTCTGGATCCCAAAGTTTGAGTTGGGTTCTGACATCCTCTTTTCTTGCAGGTTAAAAAGAAATGGATTGTTGATAGTGGCTGCTCTAAGCATATGACTGGAGAAATCAGCCATTTCAACAAATTTGTGAAAAAGAAAGGAGGATCAGTAACCTTTGGGGACAACAAGAAGGGTAAGGTTATAGGCGAGGGTGATGTAGGCAATGGTTTATGTATTAAAAATGTGTTGCTTGTTGATGGCCTACATTGCAATTTAATTAGTGTTAGTCAATTATGTGATAATGGTTATCTTGTGTTATTTACTGCTTTAGAATGTTTGCATCTAGATTCCCTCTCCTACAATGTTATATATAAGGGAACTAGAAATGGCAATCTTTATGTTATTGTTCTCGATGCTCTTAAGCCCATACTAAATAGATGATTAGTTGTGGATAAAAACGATCTTTCTCTTTGGCATCGTCGTTTGGGTCATGTGAATTTGCATCAAATGAAGAAGTTGAACAAAAAAGACTTGGTTTGAGGACTTCCTAAGTTGGATTTTGATAAGGATGAGGAATGCCAACCTTGTACACAAGGGAAACAAACCAAATCCTCCTTCAAATCCAAAGGAGTCATGAGTACAAAGAGAGTTCTTGAACTTCTTCATATTGATCTATTCGGACCAATGAGAACACAAACGCTTCGTGGCTCCAAGTATTGTCTTGTTATTGTTGATGATTTCTCTAGATATACTTGGACTTTCTTTCTCATTTCTAAAAGCGATACTCTTGATGTTTTCTCAAGCTTTTGTAAACGGGTTGAAAACGAAGCTTCTTGCCATATTGTTTCTATCCGTAGTGATCATGGGGGAGAGTTTGAAAATGATCTTTTTGAGCATTTTTGTGAAAAATCGGGTTATTCACACAATTTCTCTTCTCCTCGTACACCTCAACAAAATGGGGTTGTTGAGAGGAAGAATAGGTCGCTACAAGAGATGGCTAGGACCATGATTCTTGAGTATGATACTCCTAAGAAGTTTTGGGCTGAAGCCGTTAGCACGTCATGTTTTGTGCAAAACTGAGTTTTCACACATCCGACTTTCAAGAAAACCCCCTATGAACTATGGCATTGTAGGAAGCCGTCTATTGACTTCTTTCATGTTTTTAGATGTCCTTGTTTTGTTTTAAACATGAAGGATTCTCTCGACAAGTTTGATCCGAAATCCTATAAGGCTTTATTCCTAGGCTATAGCACTACTAGCAGGGCATATAGAGTATTTAACATTGAATTGTCTAAAATTGAAGAATCTATCAATGTTAAGTTTATTGAAACTAACCCTGTTGTTGGCAATCATATTGGTGATGATGATGTTGCAGATGAAATAATTACTATCTTAAAAGATCTCAACATCAAAGATAAAGGCAAGAAGGTGGTAGAAGAAGAAAAAGAAGAAGAAAAGAAGGATCCCACTCCACGTTTTGCAAAGAATCACCCCAAGGAGTTGATCATTGGCAACCCGTTTGAGACAGTGAGGACACGAGCTGCTCACAACAAAGAATAAGCAGATAGTGCCTTCATCTCCCAACTTGAGTCAAAGAACATCAAAGAAGCCCTTGGTGATGATGAGTGGATCCTTGCCATGCAAGAAGAGCTTGAGCAATTCGAGAAGAATCGAGTGTGGACCTTAGTGCCAAGACCAAGTGATAGAAAAATCATTGGCACCAAATGGTCTACGGCAACAAGCTAGATGAGCATGGAAAGGTGGTAAGAAACAAAACAAGGTTAGTGGCAGAAGGATACAACCAACCTACCCAGCCTTGATCTGTGGTCTCTTCCAGTTCGCCACTGAAAATCACTCTTTTCTGACTTCCATTACCTGATTGCTAGAAAGGGAGTGTGCATTAGTGAAACCACTCTTCTGAAGGCTGTACCTGTCCCTTCCCCTGCCCCTGGTGCTTCTGCCTCTGCCTCCGCCTCTGCTTATGGTGCCCCTCCCACCTCCACCCAGGCTCCACCCCCTCAGCTCCATCCCCACCCTAGCCGTGCGTCGTTCAGAGCATCCAATGAAACCCTTCTTGGATACATGATGCATGAACGGGCGTACAATCGCCAGGTCCAGGAGCACCTCCATCAGGATTTGTGTTCGATCATGTCCACCATGAACCTGTCTTGTGCTTCACCCTACCCTGTCTACCAGCCATATCTGGGTAGTGCTTATGCCTCCTATGCATATGATCATTACTTCCCTGCTCCACCACCGTTTACTGCCGAGCCTTCCACTGCTGCTCCACCTCAGTATCCCTCTGGTAGCTCCACTCCTACTTTTCTACCGCTACCTGCTGACCCCCTGGCCACTCTACTCGCGTCCTTGGGGGACACTTCTCCGTCCTTCCCGCAGGCCAAGGAGCTTCTAGCTCTTGGTATGTCATGGGCTGAGCAGAATACCCGTTGGCACGGTCGCTCTTTTGGTCCTGATGATGAGGAGATGCCCGACCAGGCTGAGGAGGCAGACGAGGATGCTGATGTTCATGATGGTGATGCTGAGGATGCTTCTGACGAGGATGGTGATGATTGTGCTGGTTCTGCTGCTGGCACAGCTGCTCCGCCTTCGGATGGCAATGAGGACTACAACCCAGGTGACGACGAGGAAGCAGTTGACATAGATAGCTTAGATGTCTAGGAGGTTGTCTTATCTTATAGTCTAGCATGTCGATTATATATATCTTTCTAGCCTCTTTTGTATAAGCAACATCCTGGCACATTATTCTGAGCTGTACTATTTTCTTATTTTCTGTTTTCTCACTTTTATGGTTGTAGTTGATGCTTATGAGGACATCTTTCTAAGTTGGGATATCATTGCTATGCACTTTGGCTATTTCTTTTGTGTTATCTTATGCTTGGTGCTTGATTGAGCTATATTTTGATTCTGACTTGGTTTGTATGCTCTCCTCTATGGCTATATGTTATATGCCTTTACAATGTTGTCTATTATCTTTGCTTATATGTGTGGTTGAGTTTTAGAGAAGACCTAGTTCTTGATCTTATACCCCCCCACCTTTTTGATAATGTCAAAAGGGGGAGAAATACCTCATGGTTTGCGACTCAATCATATTGTTTCTTGCTGTTATACTATTGCTTTCCTACCTAGGTGATCATTTTCTTGTTAATTTGCTGATTGATCATATGACATGGAAAGGATTACATATTACACGGATATTGGTTTTGCCATGTATAGAAAACCTAACGTGTAGGTGAGAGGAAGCATAGTCTGAGGGGGAGCAATTTCAAATTGTTCTTATCATGAATCCCCCTAATTCACAAGGCAAAGGTATAACTTTCTTATCATTTTCAATATGTTTGAGGAATGGTTTGTCATTGTCAAAAAGGGGGAGAATGTTGACCTAGAGGTTATACATTACCTATATTTTGATAATGACTTAACCATTCCATTCATATGTATCTAATATGTGCGTTTAAGATTGTTTGCAGGCATTAGGTACATGAAAATGATCATATATACAAAGCCCTAGAATGGGCGAAGTGCAAGACAAAATGGCTACAAGTGTGCTTTTTAGGATTTCTATGTAAACTACCTTAGAACATCTATGTAATCACTTGTAATGATGAATTGGCTTGTAACTTAGAAGAGAAAAATGTTTGGGACAAAATTCACCAAGTGCTAATCACTTTTATTGCAAATTAGAAAATCAATTTCAGGCACTTGGTCGATCGAGTTTCCCGACCCTGAAACTCGACCGATCATCCTGAGTCGATTTTCTGAAGATTGCAAACGGTCGAGTTGTGCACTCACAGAACTCGACCAATTGGATAGTAGGTCATTTCCAGTTGAAATGGTTGGTCGAGTTTCCTCAGAATAAACTCGACCGATCATTAGAACATCGGATTGCATGCTACTTGATCGGTCGAGTTACACCCATTGATACTCGACCGAATGCACTGTACAGAATTTGCAAAAAAAGTAATATGACCGTTGGTGAATTGTTTTGGGCAAAATTATAGCCATTTTCTTGAACAATAAATGAGAACTTTTGCACCCAAGTGTCCCACAACTTAAAGGGCCACCCTCAACTATAAATAGAACCCCTTGGACTTCATTCCAAGGTGCTCTTCCATTGCAAACTTGGTTCTAGCTTAGTTGAGAGTGTTCCAAGCCCTTGAGCCCCTTTCTCTCTCTACCTTCAAGACAATTTCGTGAGAGTGAGTTAGGTCCCTGTGTATGAGAGCTATCCTTTGTATTATGTAAAGCTCTCCTTTCTCTCTTCCTACCTCCAAATCCCATTGAAGATTGATTGAAGCTACTTCTCCAAGTGAAAGAGGAGTTGCTGCTGTTCTTCTCTGAGTGAAAGGGAAGATGTGTTGCTGATCTTCAAGAGTGAAGATAGCTCGTTGCTCCAGGTCCCTTGGTGAAGGGAAAATGTGGAGAAGCTCTCCAAGTGAAGGAGTGGTGCAAGGCAAAGCTCAAGTGAGATAGGTAAATCTTGTAAGGTTGAAGACAAAGGTAAGATTGGGTAAGTCCTTTGAAGAAGGCTGAAGAATCTTGCTTTGTGGGTAAGTCCTTGGATAGGTAGAACATCCTAGCTTGAGAAATTAAGCCCTTGGTTGTGTGATTTATGTATCTTGTACTCTTATTGTGATATATAAGAGAACCAAGTTGCAAATCCTAGAGTCTAACCAACTCTAGGTAGTGGACTGACATCGCTCCTAAGTTTAGGATGTGGAACCGCTCTAAACCACCTATCCAAGTGCATGATATTCATTATCTCTTATCCTTGCTTTGTATGCTAGAATAGGACATCAAATTGTTGCTTGCTTTAGTTTTTGCACTACGATTAAATTGGTGGTCTAATTGATTTTGTGAAGTGTGTGTAGTGATAACCTCTCATTTTGTGACGTTATCTTATTAGTTATCTTTAGTTTTCCATACTCTTTCTTAAATAAACTAAATAGAATCATTAAACCTTCTTACTTTATTGTAGATACGTCAATAAACCAACTTTTCCTCTTTTTCATTACAGAAAACACAAAAAAATTACAAAGACTCCTCACGGTCCCAAGACCGCGACAAGCCTCACGGTCCCAAGACCGCGACAAGCCTCACGATCCCAAGACCGCGAGAAGCCTCACGGTCCCAAGACCGCGAGAAGCCTCACGGTCCCAAGACCGCGACAAGCCTCACGATCCCAAGACCGCGAGAAGCCTCACGATCCCAAGACCGCGAGAAGCCTCACGGTCCCAAGACCGCGAGAAGCCTCACGGTCCTAAGACCGCGAGAAGCCTCACGGTCCCAAGACCGCGAGAAGCCTCACGGTCCCAAGACCGCGAGAAGCCTCACGGTCTCAAGACCGTTTGAGACCAAATGGTCTCAAGACCGTTTGGGCTTAACTTGAGCCTATAAATAGGACCTCAAGGGCCACTTCAAAAGAATCGAATTCCAAGACGCCCAAAGGCTGCCTCTCCAGATCCAGAGCACTCTGGTCTTCCGTCCACTGCCCCAAGGCTGCCAGTTTTGAGATTAGTGCTCATCATCAAGCTTCCTTCTCTCTCTTCTTTCCATCTCTTCAACAAAGAAGGTGGGAAGAGAAAATCCTTCATCAAAGCAACCACGAAGTGCGAAGATCGTTGCTCTCTTCACCAAGGGTTCAACCTTCCCTCCTCCATGGAGATGACGTTCTTTCTCTCTCTTCTCACCTCCTTTGCCATGAGCGAGTAGTTTCATTCACTAGGGTGCGGGGAGTAGCCCCGCTACCCATGTTTTCATTTCATGCGATGTAATTCAATAACTTGTAATAAAGATACTCTTCCTTTCAGTTTGACTTCAATCGCTTAATGAATACTAGTTGCTTGATCATCAACTTGTGTTACATATTGTCTTTTGGTATGAATTGTCTACGTTTGTACCCTTAGATCTAAATATCAATTGAATGTTGGTTATGGATGTATGTAGTCACCATATGTCTGTTTCGGTGTCTAGAAGTGTTTTCAGGAGTGGAGTAAACTCACCCCCATCGTTGCACTTTCATACTATGAAATGGAATCAGTTGACGTATGGAAGTGCAACCTTGGTAAGGTCGAGGAACACATTTCATGAAGGAGTAATGCAAAGCATGTGACCATTCATTATGGAATGGCTGGCATTGCAATACTCCACGCTTCTCGTAGCTAGTTATCTGAAAGGAAGCTAGGACTACAAGATACTAACTGATTTGACTCTTTTTGCAGGTTGTTTATTATGTTGCATGACTTGATCCATGTGTAGTGGTGTGAAACCCGATAACATCCTAGTGGTTTTTATCAATTGTTTACAACCTTAATCTTTACTTTCTTGCTTTACTTTCCTCGCATTTAGCTTTAAAACCAACATCAAACTTTCGATCTAAATATCAACTGTTAAGTAGTTAAGTCGAACTAAACGTTTTCCATCTTGACTTCGTTAAGACCGTTGTCTCGAGGATTCGACCCTTAACTATACTACGATAAGACTTCCGCGTGTCTTAACACACGTGGGTGGAGTTCTTACCATAGTACTAGCAAGGCTAAACCTAAGGATTCATCACCTTAGGATTTTTAGTGGTGTTGCAAAACTCCATCAAAAATTGGCGCCGTTGCCGGGGACAACGGAACTTTTTAGTTTTTACTTACCAACTTCTTGGTTGATTAGGATTTTACACTTTTTCTTGATAACCACTCCAATACTTCTTGATTTTTTTCATTTCCTTCCATTATCCTAACGTGTGATTTTCCTTCTACTCAGGTAGAAAACGTGTATGCAACCCCCGCATAGCATCGGATTCTCCCCTGAACCAGAATACGATTCTGAGGTAGAAAGAAGTTTCCACCGAAGGAATAGACTTAACCGCCAAAGAGCCAGACAGATGGCCGAAGAGCAACGCCTTGTTGCAGAAAGAGTCAACGCCGCCATAGCAGCACAACGAGCACAACTTATTGCCGACACTCGTGCTCAGGTGCAAGCTGAGATCCGAGCTGAGGAACAAGCCCGCATCCAAGCAGAGCATGCTGCTGCTCAACTTGCGTTAAGAAACAAGCAACTTCGGGACTACGCAGTCCCAAAGAATTATGAAGACGATCATCCTGTCCGACCACTGATTATTAACATACCACACTTTGAAATTCGGACGCAATGGATCCAGATCATGCAAGGCATCTCTTTCTCCGGAGCACCCGGAGATGATTGCATGGATCACCTTAAGAGATTCAAGTCACTCTGCCAACGTGTACCCCAAGCAGGAATTGCAATGGAAGCAATCATGTTACACCTTTTCCACTTCACCTTATCTGGAAGAGCACTAAGCTGGTACAATGCTTTGGATAGACACCCCATCATCACTACTTGGACTCCCTTAGAAGAGAAGTTTCTTGAGAAATTCTTCCCACCTTCGCTAACCTATGAGATTAGGGGACAGATTAATCACTTTTCCCAACTACCTGGAGAAACACTTGCTGAAGCTTGGGAAAGATTCAAAGAACTCTTGAGAAAGTGTCCTCACCATGGCATATCTCAAAATCAACTAATAGAAACATTTTACAGAGGAGTAAGTGATGATATTAAGCAATTCCTAGATTCCTCATCTGGAGGAAACTTTATGAGAAAGAATTATGAAGATTCCTGGAATATAGTTACGCTGGGGGCCGAGAACCAATCCAATTGGGGAAGGTCATCTAACCAACCCAAAGGCGTTCTCAAGGTTTACAAAGCGGAAGAATCCATGGAACTCAAGGCCATTGCTGAGGCTTTGAAGACTATTGCTAGCAAGCAACAAGCCCTTGAAACTTCTTTCGGGGAATATGATAAGAAGAAAAACTCTCAGGTTCAACAAGTTAAGGCAGCTACTGGAACTTGTGAAGCCTGTCATGCATCCGATCATCCCACATTATCATGTGGCCTGTTATACAATGTCATGATGGATTTACAACCACCTATGCCGCAATATGAACCCATTATCGAGCATCCCGAAGACCAAATGCCAGAGCAAGTCAACTCCATACATTCAATACCTGGCCAAGTGTATTACAACCCAGACAAACCAAGGAACCATCCTGGTTTTCAATACGGGAATCGTGCAGGGACTGCCAACCCACAGCAGCAGGCACAAGGTGGATCTTTCAATAGACAACCACCAGGATTTCAGAATAACTTCAATCAAGGGAATTACAGACAAGGTTTTCAAAGATCTAACTATCCCAGGAATCCTTCTTACCAATATGCCCATTCAGGATTGCACCCTCAGTTGCAACAACCCCAGTTGCAGCAGCCACAGCAACCCCAGTTGCAGTAGCCCCAGCAGCCACAGTTAACTGCACCTCTACAACAACCAGGACAGCAAGTCACTCAGTATCAACAAAGGGGTGCTCCTCCCCAATCATCTGATGAGATATCCTTGATTAGACAAATGCTTCAATTGCAACAAACCATGCTTGCAAACCAACAAGCTCAACAAAAAGCCGTAGAAGCCCAACTGGCACAGATTGCCGCTCAATTGAAACCTCAAGCCGGCACTTTTGCTGGGCAACCAGAGGCAAACCCCCGTCATAACCCAAACAGACCAGAACAACTTAATGCCGTCACCACGCGGTCTGGTCGTGTCCTGCCTGATGTCACAAGAATCGACCATGATGATGATAACGTAGCCATTCTTTCCCCAACAGGGAATTCAAGCAGAGAAACAGAAAATTCTACAGAGAAAGAAAAGGAAAAGGAACCAATATCAGAAGTCCCACCAAGAATTCCTTACCCAGACAGACTAAAAGGAACCAAAATGGACACTAGGTTCCAAAAATTTAAAGAAGCTATGAAAAAGTTATACATTGATATTCCTTTTCTTGATTCCCTTTCCGAAGTGCCCGCTTGGGCAAAATACCTGAAAACCCTCTTGTCAAGAAAGTATATGACAGAGGAGCATGAAACAGTGAAACTTGCTCAGACCACTTCATATATTCTGCTTAATAAAATGCCAAAGAAAAAGAAGGACCCAGGTTCCTTCGGCATTCAGTGTTCCATTGGAAATGGCTCCAGCAAGAAAGGATTGGCAGACCTAGGAGCAAGCATATCTATTATGCCCTATTCAATGTGTAAAAGATTAGGCTTCACTGATTTGTTACCTACGACTATGACAATTCAGTTAGCCGACTCTACCATAACTTCCCCTCTTGGCATTATCGAAGACATCCCTGTCAGAATAGGAACAAATTCTTATGTCCCGTGTGATTTTGTTATTATGGACATACAAGAAGACCTGAGATATCCGATAATTTTCGGAAGACCTTTCCTAGCTACCGCCCGAGCTCTCATTGATGTCGAAGCAGGAACTATTATTTTGAGACTTGGGAGGGAGGCTTTCCAGTTCAGAGTTCTAAACAGCATGAAAGGTCCAAGCATTCAAGAGGAAGTCTTTCTCCTGGATGCTATATATCAAATGTCCCAGTTAGAAATGTCTGAACCATCCGACGAATTGGAAAATACTCTTACAAATCCGGATGTAGAATTCTCGGCCAGTGAACTAGTACAACAGTGCCTGCAATACTTAGAAAAAGCTGAAGAAGCTCCGACAGCCACGTTTGAAGAACTTAAAGCCATCACAATTTTAGAAGCCAATGAGCCACCTAAGGCTCCAGAAATGAAAACCTTACCCGAGGGGCTTAAACATGTTTTTCTTGATGATGAGAAGCTCTGTCCAGTAATCATCAGCTCCACTCTGGAGGATGATCAAGAAAACAGACTCCTCGATGAACTGAAGAAGCATAAGAAAGCAATTGGCTATAAAATGACTGATCTGACGGGCATAAACCCTGCTTTATGTATGCACAAACTGCCCATGGTTGAAGAGTTTAAACCATCGCGAGAACACCAGAGAAAGTTAAACCCCAACCTCAAAGAGGTGGTTCGCCTCGAGGTCCTCAAGCTTCTAAAGGCAGGCATTATCTACCCAATTTCTGATTCTCAGTGGGTAAGCCCAGTGCAGGTGGTCCCTAAAAAGGGGGGAACCACAGTTGTTCTTAATGACAAAAACGAACTGGTGCCCACTAGAACCGTTACAGGGTGGCGTATGTGCATTGATTATAGGAAACTTAATAAATCAACACGAAAAGATCACTACCCCCTGCCTTTCCTAGATGAGGTCCTTGAGCGCCTAGCTCATCAGAAGTTCTTTTGTTACCTCGATGGATATTCCGGCTTTTACCAAATCTTGATACATCCGGACGATCAAGAGAAAACTACTTTTACCTGTCCCTTTGGGACGTACGCTTTCAGAAGAATGCCATTCGGGCTCTGTAATGCACCAGCTACTTTCCAAAGATGCATGTCTGCTATCTTTGCGGGATTGACAGAGTCTATAATGGAGGTATTCATGGATGATTTTTCAGTTTATGGAGACTCCTTCGACAACTGTCTGCTCAACCTGGTTCAAGTCCTACAAAGATGTGAGGAAACAAACCTCATTTTAAATTGGGGAAAATGCCATTTTATGGTAACAGAGGGTGTTGTTTTAGGACACAGAGTGAGCGACAGAGGGATCGAGGTGGATCAAGCAAAAATTGACGTTATCTCAAAATTGATGCCACCAAAAGACGTAAAAGGAGTACGTGCCTTCTTAGGACATGCTGGGTTTTACAGAAGATTTATTAAAGATTTCTCCAAAATAGCAAAACCCATGACACAACTGCTGACCAAGGACACAGAGTTCAACTTTAACCAAGAATGCTTGCAAAGTTTCACAACTCTGAAAGATGCCTTGATTTCTGCACCAATATTACGAGCTCCAGATTGGTCGTTACCTTTCGAAATCATGTGTGATGCGAGCAATTATGCCATAGGGGCCGTTTTAGGGCAAAGAATCGACAAGAAACCCCATGTTATATACTACGCATCTAAAACACTGGATGAAGCACAAAAAAATTACACCACTACAGAAAAGGAATTTTTAGCTGTCATCTACGCGTTTGAAAAATTCCGCTCATACCTGATAGGAGCTAAAGTCATTGTCTACACTGACCACTCCGCTATACGATATCTGATTCAGAAGCAAGACGCAAAACCTAGACTTATCCGCTGGGTGCTAATGCTTCAAGAATTCGATTTGGAAATTAAAGACAAAAGCGGAGTGGAAAACGTCGTCGCCGATCATCTCAGCCGTATTAGAGTCGAGGATGAAGACAAAGTTCCTATCCAAGATTCCCTCCCGGACGACCACCTAATGAAAGTCTCCAATGGATTTCCCTGGTATGCCGACATTGTCAACTATTTGGCAACAGGAATCATTCACCCATCCGCATCCTATCACGACAAAAAGAAGTTCATTCACGACGCTAAGCAATATTTCTGGGATGAGCCCTATCTTTTTCGCTTATGCGCAGATGGACTCTTTCGTAGATGCATCCCAGAGACAGAAATCACTCCGGTCCTTGAGCACTGTCACTCAGGCCCCACTGGGGGGCACATGAGTTCTAAGAAGACAGCCCTCAAGGTCTTGCAATCTGGCTTTTATTGGCCCACCATCGCAAAAGACGCACATGAATATGTGCGATCATGCGACAAGTGCCAACTATCCGGAGGGATAACCAGAAGAAATGAAATGCCATTGAACATATGGCAAGAAATCGAACTTTTCGATGTATGGGGAATAGATTATATGGGCCCTTTCCCCTCGTCTTATGGATTCAAGTATATCTTGGTTGCTATGGATTACGTTTCAAAATGGGTAGAAGCTCTACCAACCACCTCTTGCGATTCAAAACCGGTAATCAAGATGTTTAAAGAGATAATATTTCCCAGATTCGGCGTCCCAAGAACGATTATATCTGACGGCGGATCACATTTTTTTTAACGGAGCTTTGAAGCCTTATTAAGAAAATATGGAGTCAACCACAAAGTTTCTACACCATATCACCCACAGACATGTGGACAGGTTGAAGTCTCCAATAGGCAAATTAAAGCTATTCTGGAAAAAACTGTCAATCGACACCGCACCGATTGGTCAACCAAACTATCTGACGCTCTATGGGCTTACCGTACAGCTTTCAAAACACCCATCGGAACAACACCGTTTCGATTAGTGTATGGGAAGTCTTGCCATTTGCCAGTTGAATTAGAGCATAAGGCTTGGTGGGCCATTAAGCAACTAAATTTCGATCTCAAAGGTGCTGGTGAATTCCGACAACTTCAACTCCAAGAGTTAGAAGAGCTACGAATGACAGCCTACCACAACGCAAGAATCTACAAAGAACAAACTAAGATGTGGCACGATGGCCACATCAAAAGAAAAGATATAATCGTCAGAGACAAAGTCCTCCTATTCAACTCCAGATTAAAAATGTTTCCTGGAAAACTGCGTACTAAATGGTCGGGTCCCTTTACAATCAAACATATATACCCGACAGGAGCTGTCATTATTATTGACGATAATGGAGGAGAGAGGACCGTAAATGGCCACATATTAAAAAAGTACCACACTCCGGCAGACAAGTTATCAAGACAAACCATCGAGATTCATGACCCTATAAAGTCAGCATAGCCGGAGCAATAATCTTGTCGAGCCAGCGACGCTAAACCAAGGCGCTTCTTGGGAGGCAACCCAAGGCCTGAATATCACCTTCCCTAGCCTTTTCTTTTGTTTTTAAACATCCTTTTATTTTATCTTTGTTTTTCCTTTTTCTTTTGCTTTCTTTAAATCCAAAAATACATAAAAATCTACTTGATCTTGAGGTCAAACGGTCTAGAGACCGTGAGGCCCCTCGCGGTCTCCAGACCGTGAGGCTCCTCGCGGTCTCACGACCGTGAAGCCCCTCGCGGTCTCCAGACCGTGAGGCCCCTCGCGGTCTCCAGACCGTGAGGCTCCTCGCGGTCTCACGACCATGAGGCCCCTCACGGTCTCCAGACCGTGAGGCTCCTCGCGGTCTCACGACCGTGAGGCCCCTCGCGGTCTCAAGACCGTTTGAGCTCTCTCGGTCACCTGACCAAGAGCGCTCCTAAAAACCTATAAATATACCCCCCCACCTACGCGCCCCTCTTCTTGATTCTCAAATTCGAACTCTCCTGTTTCATTCCACTCTGACCTTCGTCTCTACACTCCCGCGCGTCGCTGTTTCAAGTGATTCGCCGACGACTCGGCTTCGTCGCCGTCGTTCTCGACTTCGTCGTCGTCGTTCCTAGCTCGTCGTCGCTCCCGGCTTGTCGACAGCTCTGCAGCAGCTACCCCTTCGCCGACCCACCGACCGCGGCGACAGGTTGACGCATCACCATTTAAAACTCGTGTTCGAGCTCCCTCCCACCGTTGTCGCCATCATCGTTTCCGCAGCTCTTAGCCAACGAACGGCCGCGCGGTTCGTCTCCCGCGCGGTTCGTCTTCCTCGCGGTCTCAAGACCGTTTGGATCCTCGCGGTCTTAAGACCGTTTGGATCCTCGCGGTCTCAAGACCGTTTGAGACCAAACGGTCTCAGGACCGTTTGAACTAAATCAAACTAATAAAACTCAAATTCAAAATAATTTTACCTTGTTATAATTTCAAATTTTCAGATTTCTAACTTTTGTTTCTTATCAATTATTTCAGAATGACTTCACCTGCTAAGCAAGGACCAACAGACGCTCCCTTCTGGACAAAAGAGAAGCTCATTGCTGAACGAGCAAATCTGAAAAGCTTAGTTGACGACTTCAAAAGGACTGGAAAAATCCCAGCAGAAGTAAACCTGACTGCTGTCATGAAGGACATCAAGCGAATCAACCGCTGCCTAGATGAAGAACCTTCTGACGAGGAGGTCAAAGAGACCTCATCCGACGAGGCCTCCGAATACCAGCCTTCCCCTGAGAAAGAATCACCCACTACAAAAACTAAGGGGAAGAGATTGGCTCCAGAACCAACAACTGAGCCAACATCTAAGAAGAGAGCCAGGAAGCAGGTCCACCCTGCCTGTGCAAGAGAACAAATCCTAGCAGGGTACATCCCACCATCCTCCACCACCGTCACCAACCCTGCCACAATAACTGTTCCTATCTTTCCTCCCATCACCACCACAGCACCACCACCCGAGAACCTTCACCTCCAAATCATTCCCCCCATCAGCCAACTCCTTAAACCAACCAAATATGCCTGCCCCAGCATACTGATGAAGATGGGGATCTACCACAGAATCCTCACTCTTCTTGACAATTCTAACCTTTCCCGGCTCTACTTTGTATCGGAAATTTCCTACTCTGAGCCAACTACTGAATTCTTCACATACTTCAACAAAGAAGTGGTGGACATCTTGCATAAAGAAAGGGACGGTGGTGACCGTAGAATAACCTCCAGAATCTTCAACAATGAGGTGGTCATCACCGAAAATGTCTTGAACGAAATTTTCATCGACAATAAAGACCAGCTGAAGAAAGCCAAAGCTGCTGGCACAGACCACCCCAGTTTCAACAAGCATAACTTCTGGAAGTCATTAACGGGGTTACCAACCTTCAATGCAAGGACAAGCAAGGCCTCCAACGTTCATTCTGGCCTAGTGCGCACGTTACACAAAATTATCGTCGGCACACTTTTCCCTAGATCTGAAGGAGGAAATATTCTCATATCCGACCTTTTTGTCCTCTGGTCAGTCCTTAACGGATTGCCTGTCAACATTGGACGGCACATGCTGATCAAGCTCTCAGCCTTCGCCCTCGGGAAAGAAATCTGCACGGGTGGTCATATCACATATATCATCAAATATCTCAAGATTGATAGACTTCTACCCAAATGCAGCCCAATAAAAGGCGATATTCTTACCAATGAACAGACACTAAAGAACTCTTACATCTTAAAGGATAAGGATGGAAGGCTGCACTACGTATTCTGCCCCACAAAATCTTCACGAATCCTGCTGCCACTTCCTGAGCTTGCTGACTATGATAAAGACAAGCTCCTGTTCACTGAAGATGAGATCGCCAAAATCATCGCTTCAGTCAAAGCCAGAGAAAAGAAAGCAAAGGCAGGGTAGGCAGAGCTTAGTATAACTGCCCCGGCAGCTAAAACAGCAAAGATCCTAGTCAAACGACCTTCCAGAAGGCTCGTCAAAGCTCATGAGCTATCAGGGACACCCACATCGAAACCTAACCCTGAAACTGAACCCCCCCTCCCTGAAGAACATATTACATCCTCATCACTAGACTCTTTTATAATGAGTCTAAATGTTGAGCTCAATACCACCTCTCCACCCTCCACCACCCCAATATCCACCACCCCACCACCATCAACCACCCTTCAATCTTCCTCCGCTCCACCTTCCTTCACCACCCCTCCACCACCTCCACCCTTCTTTACTTCGGGCACCCCATTCTCCACCACAATGCCCGAATTCTCCTCCTTCACATCCACCGACTTTCCATCAACATTCCCGAATCCATTTCCATCTTCGGGAATGCCACCATTTTTTCCATCCTCCACCACCCCGACATCGCTAGTGACTCCATCTACAGTCACCATACAATTCGCGGGTCCATCAACTGTGTCTTTTCCGCATGACACTATCATTCCACCCCAACCCCAGCCACCTCACCCTTCAATCACTGGGGTCCCTTTTACTAACGTCGGTGAGGAATTCGGACGTCAATTTGACACCATCCGAAACCTCCTCACCGACCCATCTAACATTTTAAATTCTATTTTTTCATGTGTGCAGGGTCTAACTAAGCAGGTTGCCCAGATCGGCGAGCAGAACCGCACCATGCCAGGCATCCTCCAAGGAATCCAACAACGTCAAGCTTCAGTGGCCAAGCAAGTCGACCACATCGACGGCCACTGCAACAACTTGCCCAAGTTGATCCAGGGAGTACAACGCCAGCATGAAGTGTTGGCAACACAAGTCGATAGGATTTCCGCGCAGACTTTACCTCTGCCAGAGACCCTACGCGAGCTGCAGCAACAACAACAAGCTTTCAGCACGCGCCTGGACGACATCACCACCACCCTCACGCAGCTACATAATCGCCAGGAGGAGTCATCAAATAATGAGCTCATTCAGCTAAGAGCTCAAGTAACAGATCTCACAGCAAGACTCCTCTCGGCTGAACAACATTTTCTAGATCTTAAAGAAACCCATGAAGCACTGCTCAAAACACACGAGCACGTGCAAGTGGCTTATGATGAACTCCAATCCATCCATCGTCTGTGCAAAAAGAAAGCACAAAAGAAGACAACTAACAACGATGAAGATGATGCTGATAATGATGACGATTCTGATTCTTCAGCAGACTCCACCAACAGTACCTCCTCAGATGAAGACTCTGACAAACCAGATGATGCTGGGGAGGGTCCAAGCCAAGGAGCAGAACCCAGACAAGTAACAAATCACCATGACGGTGATAAGGATCCCAACTCCCCACACCATGACAATGTTAATATATCATATGGGGATCAATTTCTTGACTACTCTGCTATGGGATCCATCGGGGAAGCTGCTAAAGAAGCAGCCTTCGCCGAGTTCCACCAATGCATAATCGGAACCGGCGCCACCCCTCCTACAATAGTTGTCTTACCCCTCTCAGCGCCCACCACGACGGCAACCTCACCCCTCGACGAGTACGAGTCAGAACGAGTGCAATTGGATACTGATGAAGAGCTCGATTCTGCCTCGGACTCAGACAACGACACTATTGGCTCTGAGGAAGCTCCAGAAGTACATCCTTCCCCCCCTCTACAGGAGCTTCCCCCGCCACCACCCATGCCGCACAAAATGCATGACCTTGATATGGCGGCCATTTCCACTTTAGATGCCCAGGATATCTTTATACTGAATACTATCGTGGATGATACAAAGGCAGGAGATGATATTATCTACCACAACACTAAAATGAAGCGCAAGCTGACACGTGAAGATTTTCGCAAAATCCTGCGACCTGGGTCGACGATGCCAATGTCTATCTTCCGTGTCCTCCTCGCCAACTGTATCGAAATTTACAGAAGCCACAAGAGGAAGCAGCCTGTCTTCAATGCCTCACCCGCCCTATCCTTGGGCCTCCTATACAAGGATATCCAAGAAAAATCCATCGAACGTCTGCGTATCGGGCTAGCACGACGAGCACGTTATCTTACTGTGCCATTCCAAATTTTAAACCATTGGCTAGCCATGATTGTCGATACAGAGGCTCGGGACGCCACAGTTTATAACTTCTACAGCACCGAGCTACCCGCCGGTACGATAAACTTTGTGGGTGAAGCAGCCGGCGAAGCAAGATGCATACCCTTTCGGCTGCTTAAGCTAATTTGGGCTGCACGCCCATCTCTCCGCCAAGACTGGTGCCAGCCCTGGTTCAAAATTATAAACCCCCCAGTTCAAGCCGCAGAAGGATCCGGGGATTGCGCTTTCTGCACCATTCGTCACATCCAAGCGCTGAACCAAGAAATCCCTTTCTCTGCCCTGGTCACTGAAGATTTTCATTCCTTGAGAGGACGTTATGCGATGGAACTCATCTGCGACAGACGGTTCTTCAAGGACCAAACGATGGCACCAGATGATGTCCCTTGCTACCTCTTCTCTGCTATCCAGCGACCACAGCGGCGACCCTTCCGCCAAGCTCTAAAAGAGTCAGAGAAATCAAAAGGACCGGCCTCCGCTACCGAGCAAAGCAAAGACGCCAAAAACCCGTTGTCTGCCATCACACCATCTTTTCCAGACTTCGATCTCAGTGCTTGCAAAGGCCTATCCAGCTACGAACTACGTCTCATTATGTCAAAGCTTTCTGCCGAGAATGATGAGCTCGTTTTCATGTCTGGTGACATTCTTATAATGGCAGACACTCTGCGAGAATCTTTACAAATTAAAGGATCCCTCTCTGTTGGCCTTATGTCCGCCTATCAGCTTCTACTCGGACAAGATCACCCCACAGCATACATGGCGTCTCCATATCTGAAGGATGATCTTTTAAAGCTAAAGAACTTCGGCGCAGCTGAAACACTAATCTCATATCTACAACACACAACGCCGAAGTTCATCATGCTACCCTTCCTCTACCATGAACACTGGCTACTTCTGGCAGCAAACCTACCGGATGGAACAATTACAATTTATAACAGTTCTGATAGCCAGTACAACCCACGACAGAAATTTTACGTCGTAGCGCCAAAAACACCCACAGAGGTAGTGGCAAAAGAATGTGCTGAAAGATTAATTGATCTCCTTAGTCAGCACACAAAAGCTTACGCCAAAGAACACTTTCACCGCCCTTCCTTCTGCCACAAGTGTCCCCAGCAAATCCGACAATCCAACGACTGCGGCCTCCATGTCCTCTACTGGATGTATACCATCTTAGTTCTTCAGAAACCAGTAGACGATATGACTGATGTAGACTATCACGCCCTGCGTGGACAGTTTGCAGCTAAGCTCCTCCAAGCACCAGGGGCAAGCTCAGGATTAACTGACGCCTAAATGCCCTTGTCCATGCACCTCTCAACCTATCCCTTTGACACTCTGTAGACAGAGTGCGTGATAAGTTAGGGGGGAGTGCACTGGACAAGGGCGAGGTATCATCCTTCTCCAACTCTTCTAACTCATTTTTTCCCGCACATCATTTTCAAACTTTCTATTTGTACTTAGACTTTTTCCAGTATTTTTTTTCAATAAAACAACTTCTAAGTATAACTTTCATCATGAAAAGTATCACCCTTACCTAAGTTAGAGATAAAGTAGTCCTCATATAAATAATAAGATTAGCTTACAGGCTTGAAATGGTGAATCCATAAAATTCATTCACTATTGGTTTCTATACTTTTGCTTCAATTCTATCTCAGACTCTTCACAGGTTAACTTCAGGGCCAAAGCGAACCGAATACTCTCAAAGTCAAGAGGGAAATCAGGGAAATCCAAAATCAAGAAAATCTCGCGAGCAGACCACCAAGTGCATGTCAAGAACCCCAAGAACAGTTTTCTTCTTTCAATAAAAGAGGCTTGGCCGCCCAATCAAAAACCCTAACAAAACCCACTTCCTAAGCCTGTGAGATTCGAATAAAAGCCAGAGTGCTGAATAAAAACATGAGAGTTGTGCCATGCATAAGGACCTATATAAAGAGCCAACAAAGATCTCACCCGGCCGGTACATAAAGCTGCCCTCATGAAGGCAGATGTGTCGTGCCCGGTAATGAGATCCTAAGGTTTCCTAATATATGATAAGGCTGATAAAAGAGCTCACCCGGCCGGTACATTCAGCTGCCCTCATGAAGGCAGATGTGTTGTGCCCGGTAGTGAATCTCTAAAAAGCATAGACAAACCTTTCCCCACTTGAAGGGGGAGTTACACAATAAGCCTTTTAAGCCATCCCTCATTCCCACTCTAGCTACCAGTAGGTTTCTCCAAAGAAGTATAAAACTGATTAGAGTCGATGACATGCACACAATAACAAAGGTGGTCACAATGCGAGATTCACGATATAAAAGGAACCTGAGATCCATGCAACTTTTGATACTCGAAAGAGTTAGTGTAAGCAGAAGCCCTGATAAGACCTCGGTAGATCTCTGACCTAGAATTGAAGCAAGAGTATGAAAACCCTAAATCAAATAAAATCGCCTCGCCATTACATGCCTTAGCTCTATCTAACTTGAGGACAAGCTAGACTCTAAGTTAGGGGGGGTGATAACCTCTCATTTTGTGACGTTATCTTATTAGTTATCTTTAGTTTTCCATACTCTTTCTTAAATAACTAAATAGAATCATTAAACCTTCTTACTTTATTGCAGATACGTCAATAAACCAACTTTTCCTCTTTTTCATTACAGAAAACACAAAAAAATTACAAAGACTCCTCACGGTCCCAAGACCGCGACAAGCCTCACGGTCCCAAGACCGCGACAAGCCTCACGATCCCAAGACCACGAGAAGCCTCACGGTCCCAAGACCGCGAGAAGCCTCACGGTCCCAAGACCGCGACAAGCCTCACGATCCCAAGACCGCGAGAAGCCTCACGATCCCAAGACCGCGAGAGGCCTCACGATCCCAAGACCGCGAGAAGCCTCACGGTCCCAAGACCGCGAGAAGCCTCACGGTCCCAAGACCGCGAGAAGCCTCACGGTCCTAAGACCGCTAGAAGCCTCACGGTCCCAAGACCGCGAGAAGCCTCATGGTCCCAAGACCGCGAGAAGCCTCACGGTCCCAAGACCGTGAGAAGCCTCACGGTCCCAAGACCGCGAGAAGCCTCACGGTCCCAAGACCGCGAGAAGCCTCACGGTCCTAAGACCGCGAGAAGCCTCACGGTCCCAAGACCGCGAGAAGCCTCACGGTCCCAAGACCGCGAGAAGCCTCACGGTCTCAAAACCGTTTGAGACCAAATGGTCTCAAGACCGTTTGGGCTTAACTTGAGCCTATAAATAAGACCTCAAGGGCCACTTCAAAAGAATCGAATTCCAAGACGCCCAAAGGCTGCCTCTCCAGATCCAGAGCACTCTGGTCTTCCGTCCACTGCCCCAAGGCTGCCAGTTTTGAGATCCGTGCTCATCATCAAGCTTCCTTCTCTCTCTTCTTTCCATCTCTTCAACAAAGAAGGTGGGAAGAGAAAATCCTTCATCAAAGCAACCACGAAGTGCGAAGATCGTTGCTCTCTTCACCAAGGGTTCAACCTTCCCTCCTCCGTGGAGATGACGTTCTTTCTCTCTCTTCTCACCTCATTTGCCATGAGCGAGTAGTTTCATTCACTAGGGTGCGGGGAGTAGCCCCGCTACCCATGTTTTCATTTCATGCGATGTAATTCAATAACTTGTAATAAAGATACTCTTCCTTTCAGTTTGACTTCAATCGCTTAATGAATACTAGTTGCTTGATCATCAACTTGTGTTACATATTGTCTTTTGGTATGAATTGTCTACGTTTGTACCCTTAGATCTAAATATCGATTGAATGTTGGTTATGGATGTATGTAGTCACCATATGTCTGTTTCGGTGTCTAGAAGTGTTTTCAGGAGTGGAGTAAACTCACCCCCATCGTTGCACTTTCATACTATGAAATGGAATCAGTTGACGTATGGAAGTGCAACCTTGGTAAGGTCGAGGAACACATTTCATGAAGGAGTAATGCAAAGCATGTGACCATTCATTATGGAATGGCTGGCATTGCAATACTCCACGCTTCTCGTAGCTAGTTATCCGAAAGGAAGCTAGGACTACAAGATACTAACTGATTTGACTCTTTTTGCAGGTTGTTTTATTATGTTGCATGACTTGATCCATGTGTAGTGGTGTGAAACCCGATAACATCCTAGTGGTTTTTATCAATTGTTTACAACCTTAATCTTTACTTTCTTGCTTTACTTTCCTCGCATTTAGCTTTAAAACCAACATCAAACTTTCGATCTAAATATCAACTGTTAAGTAGTTAAGTAGAACTAAACGTTTTCCATCTTGACTTCGTCAAGACCGTTGTCTCGAGGATTCGACCCTTAACTATACTACGATAAGACTTCCGCGTGTCTTAACACACGTGGGTGGAGTTCTTACCATAGTACTAGCAAGGCTAAACCTAAGGATTCATCACCTTAGGATTTTTAGTGGTGTTGCAAAACTCCATCATGTAGCTCTATTCACCCCCCCTCTAGAGCCCATTGATCCAACAAGACTTAATCCAAGGAAGGGAATTGATGCCTTTGACGTATTAAGTGTCTTTCAATTAAGTGACAAACATCTTGCAATTTTAGAAGTTAACATTGGTTCTTTATTATAGGGAAGTCAATAGGATGTCTTACAAATTAGTTAAAATGTGTTCACATTATTTGTGTGTATACTTTTAAGTGACTAGCGGAGATGTCACTGCATGCAAAGAAGGTATATATAAGAATGTTGTGGGGTTTCCTAGTTGAGGAGATAGGAGAACACAGAACAAAAACGTTGTAATACATTTCATTTTTCTTCAAGTGAGTTTATATCCTTCATGAGTTTAAGATAAAATCCATGATCCCTCGTTACAGTTAGTCAGATGCTTCCTTAAAGACCTTTTTGATGGTCGGAAGGAACAATTCTTCTATGATTTCTTTTTCTAAAAAAATAATCCAACAAGGCCACATTGGTTGTGTCACGCCGATAACCAATTCAACCGTTGGTTGCATCATCATCTTGACCTATACAAAAACTACAACGAGATGATATGAGAGAGGAGAGTCGGGAGGCACTACAAGACTAATTTTTTGGTTGACAAAGTTTACAAGTTACAGTCATGATAAATTCCACCAATTGGTATACACATGCATCCATTTTAATAGTAGTATTAGATATATGGCTGTAGTAGTCATGTATATAGAATGGGTTAAGCCCAATGTAGTGCAGTTAGTACATGTGAGAAAAGTAGTTTTGTCTCTAGTGCAAATGGCAAAGAAGTTTTATCACATATTGCTCACTCTTAGAACTTTTGTGGTCCTTATATGTAGGATCACATGAGGCACTTGTGTCCAAGGGGTCATAGGATGAGGGTATGCTCATCTCCTTGGTAGGTGGGGTTACCACAATACACACGCATGTGCGCGCCATGCCACGCCTCGTCTGGTCGGGTCGGGCTCGGGCTCGGGCTTGTGGCTTGTGTGGCTTGTGGAGAACGTCTTCGGTCTTCTTTTTGTACTAGGATATAACTACAAAATTAATTACTCATTTAATTAATTATTTCTTTCCTATTCAGATTTATTAATCCTAACTGGAAAGTGTCTCTTTTGTTAAATTTTCCGCAATATGTACAAGAGCAACCGAGTGGTCGCGTCTTAACGGGAATAGTATTGGTGGGGTGTGTAAGGCTATAAACAGACCTCCGGTCATTAGGGTTAAATACATCTCTTTCGAACACAGCCGTCAGTCGTTCGTGTGAGTGTTTAGCGAGTCCTAATCCCGAAGTTTGCCGCCGTCGCTCTTGTTGTCGCTTGGAGATCTCTCTCCTGGAAGCGACAAATTTGTTCATCCTCTTCCTTCAAGACGCAACCTGTCAGGCGGTGGTTCCTGCGGTTGCTGGGTTGTACTGGTGGTAGTGCATTTGTTCATACTTCCCTTCAGGTTTGTGACCGAGTAGACTAGGAGAACAACACATGTCCTGGAGGACTGTGCGGTGTTGATTTCTTTAAGTAAAACCTTTTTGTTTTCAATGAACAATCTGGTCAGGTTCCTAACTCAGTTTAATTTTTCTCCTGCATTGTTTATTCTTCTACTTCTTAGCTGGATCTGGCTTGTAATCGTTAATTCATTGCACCTATCACTGTTGCATGTAATTATGTAAAAACCTAATTTTTACTCAACAGTCTTAAAGGTCATTTATGTCGTTAGTTAACAATGGCCGGTTAGGGTGGTTCTGGGAATAAAATTGATATCAACAATATGCCTGAAAAATTTGCTGGTACTAACTTTTCCTGTTGGTAGAGTCAGATGTAAATTTGGCTAAATATTGCGGGTTTTGATCTGTACTTAGAAGAGACCGAACCTAAATCTGATGATATTATTCCTGATAATGCAAATATAAATACTGATTGGAAGAAAGGTGACAAAATGTGTCGTGGTTTGATTCTATTTGGTTTAAAAAATAAGTTGTATGACTCTTACTCAAAGCCGCCTGTCACCACGTCCAAAGTTTTGTGGGAATCGTTAATTAAAATTTTTAGTATTGAAAACTAAGGTGTTGAAAAGTACTTCTTGTCTAAATTTCTTTAATTTCATATGGTAGAGGGTAAGTCTGTTTCTTATCAAACACATGATCTTCAACTCCTAGTTCATGAACTCTCATATGCAAGATGGTATTTCCTGAGAAGTTTGTTGTTATGTATATCATAGAAAAGTTTTCTAAGTCATGGGAATCGTTTGGTATGTCTTTGAAGTACCGCAAAGGGACACATACAATGGAAGAACTAATGATTGATATAAACATACAAGAAGAATACTTAAAGGAAAAAGCGATCAAGGTGCTTACTGATGCAAACCCTATTGTTAATTTTACTTCTACTAAAACCACCAAAGATAAGAAAACTACGAATACACATAAACCTAAGGCCAAGATCTAGAAGAAATCGAAGAACAAATCTTGTTGGACTTGTGGACAAGTTGGCCACTGGAACAAGGATTGTCCTTCTAAGAAGGTAAAGAAAGCTACCACATCTGCAACTGAGGAGTTTGTGGTCAACATGATGACCACATCCTTGAACCTCAATGATGGGTACGTGTCTATTAAACCTAAAATCCTTTCTATTTTTGAACCACTTTATTGGATAATTGACACTGGGGTTAATGTACATGTGTGTGCTGATAAGTCCCTGTTTGTGTCTTACCAGGCCTCTCGAGGTCGGTCCGTGACTGGGGTTTCTAGCTCTGTAGAAGTCAAAGGCAAAGGATGGGTAGACTTGAAGTTCCCTTCAGGAAAGGTATTGACTCTTCACAGGGTGATACATGTTCCAATCATTCGACGCAATATCCTTAATGGTGCAATTTTAGTTAGGGAAGCTTATAGAGTAGACTTTAAATGTAATAAGGCTATTATTACACACCTTTGTGATTCTTTATTTTTTGGCAAGGGGTACTTATGTGATGTGGAGAATTTATTTAAGATTCATGTTGAACATGTTTCATATTCCATTTTAGATTTGAATGATTATTATAGTTCTATTTTTATGAATCTTGTTTCATCCGATGTTTGGCATTCACATTTGGGACATGTTAATATTGCCTCAATGAAGCGTATGATAAATCTAAATTTAATCCCTAAATATGAAATTAGCAATAATAAATGTAAAATCTGTGTGCAAGCTAAACTGCCTATGAAGCCTTTTCATTCTATGAATAGGAATTCTAAAATTTTGGATTTAGTGCATACAAATATCTGTGAATTTAATGGAATTTCTACTAGGGAACAAAAACATTATTTTATAACTTTTATTGATGATGCCAGTAGATATTGTTATGTCTTTTTACTTAGAAGTAAAGATGAGGTATTGGATAAATTTAAAATTTATAAGTAAGAAGCTGAAACTCAAACCGGAAAAATACTTAAATGATTAAGATCTGATAGGGGAGGAGAATATACCTTGAACTTGTTTTTGGAATTTCATCAATCACATGGTATAGTTCATGAGGTTACCACTCCTTATTCACCACAGTCTAATGGGATAGTTGAACATAAAAACCAAACCCTAATAGATATGGTTAATTCTTTAATCCAGACCTCAGGTCTACCCAACTTCATGTGGGGGAAGCTTTGAATGTGGCTTGCCATATTCTGAATAGAGTTCCTCATAAACATGCAGAAAGTAGTCTGTTTGAGTTATGGAGAGGAAGAAAACTGAGTCTCAAATACTTTCGAGTGTGGGGATGCCTTGCTAAGGTACTTGTCCCTGAACACAAAAGGAAGAAATTGGGACCGAAAATAGTTGGTGCCATATTCTTGGGGTATGTAGAGACAAGTTATCGCTACAAATTCTTGATTGTAAAATCTGATATCTCTGGCATTGAGGCCAATACAATTGTGGAATTACGTGATGCTATATTCTTTGAGGATGTGTTTTCCATGAAAATTGGTGTGCCCAATGAAGTATCTCAAGAAGATTCATTCACCACAGGTTCCATTCCCGAGCATGTGGAAAGGATGACAAATGTGGGGGGCGATGCAGAACAAGCTATTTCTGAATCTGATGATTCTGAAGAAATAGTTGAACCAAAGAGAAGTAAACGACCTAGGACATCCAAGGACTTTGGAAGTGAGTTTCTCACTTAAGATGTTGAGGATGATCCTGTCACTTTCAAACAAGCTATGGAATCTCCAAAAACTAAGTTTTAGAAAGAAGACGTTAATGATGGAATCCAATCAATTCTCTCGAATGGAACTTGGGAAATGGTAGATTTGCCTCCTGGTTGTTCTACAGTTGGTTGCAAATGGATCTTTAAGAAGAAACTTAATGCAGATAGGACAATCAATAAGTATAAGGCTAGGTTAGTTGCTAAGGTTTACACACAAAGAGAAGGAATAAATTATTTTGATACATATTTACCTATTTCACGTATGAGTCTGAGTGCTTATAGCAGTGGCTTCCATTTATAATCTCTATATCCATCAGATGGATGTGAAGACCGTGTTCTTACATGGTGATCTTCAGGAAGAGATATATATGGAACAACCTGAGGGATTTGTGGGTCGTGGGAATGAGTCCAAAGTGTGTAAACTTGTTAAGTCATTATATGGCTTGAAACAAGCCCTAAGAAATGGCATGAGAAGTTTGATTCTATGATATCATCATTTGGCTTTGTTTCTAATGAAATTGATAAGCGTCTCTACTACAAAATTATCAATGATGGATTCATTTTGTTATGCTTATATGTTGATGATATCCTACTTTTTGGTTCTGATATGAAAGTAGTAAATGAGACAAAGTCATTCTTTTGTAGCAAGTTTGAGATGAAATATATGGGTGTCGCTGATGTGATTTTAGGGCTTAAAATCATAAGGTCTACTAATGGTATAACTATCTCACAGTCTCACTAGGTTGAGAAGATACTAGAGAGGTTTGAGTACACATCACGTAAACCTATTAAGACTTCATATTATTCATCCAAGCCCTTTTTCAAGAATGAGACTGGGGTTCTAATGTCTCAATTCCGATACTCTCATATTATCAGAAGTTTGATGTATCTTATAAACTACACACGTCCATACACTGTGTTTTCTGTGAACAAGTTAAGTAGATAAACCAATTGTCCCTACAAGACCCATTGCGACTCTCTTGATAGTGTTTTGAGGTATATCAAGGGAACTTGTTCCCTTGGGCTGCATTATGGTAAACATCCTTCTATAGTCGAAGGATATAGTGAAGCAAGTTGGATTGTTGTGAATTCTGGGAGTAATGGTGTCTCAAGATATGTATTCCTGTTGGGAGGAGGAGCTATTTCCTAGAGGTCTAAGAAACAGACCATATTGTCTCGGTCCACTTTTGAAGAAGAGTTGTGTGCTTTAGATAATCCTAGATTGGAAGCTGAATGGCTACATGGACTTATGTCCAGTTTACCTATGGTAATGAAGTTGCTTCCTGCAATTTTAGTTCAGTATGATAACACTACAACTATTGCTAAGATAAAGAGTTCCAAGTACAATAAAAAATAGCGTAGACACATGCAAGTCAGATTGAAATCTGTAAGGGAGTTAATGTCTAATGGGGTCGTGGTTGTAGACTACGTCGGTACCAAAGATAATACAACTGATCCTTTCACTAAAGGTCTTACCTTGTCTTTAGTAGAAAAATCCAGGTTGGGGATGAGATTGAAACCCCTATAGATTTGCAGGCAGTAGAAACCTAACCCAAAAGAGTGAATATCCCACAAATTGGGTTCAATGTGGTAATAACAAGTTGTCAGGTGAATAAGATGACACTATGCATTCTTGTTTGATGCTTCTAGCATTTGTGTGTCTATCCCCGGGAAACCTATTAGTGTCATGACTGCAAGTTAGTAAGAGATTAGTCTCTAAATGGTGTCAAGTCTTAGGACAGGATGTTAGCAGTACATCCTTAGAGACTCCAACTAAGTGATTGATGTTGTATAGGCCACAACAGGAGAATTGGGTTGTTCTTTGTTATCAATCATGATATAAAATTTTATATGCATGGCCTTTAATGCATTGTTTTCTTTTCTACCATGTCTTTATTATGTTGTTACCAACCTATACTCTTGTACCCAAGGTTCAAGTTCAAGACTTTTGTTCACCTAGTTCCTGTGAGGGACACAGTTGGATAACTTAGATAGATTCAACCGAATGGTATCTGCTGAAAGCACAGTATGGAGGATTGAATGGTAGAGTACACTACACATAGAACTTTGTGTGAGATTTTTAGATATATGGTTGTAGAAGCCATATATATAGCATATGTTAAGCCCAACGTAGTGCAGTACATGTGAGAAAAGTAGCTTTGTATCTGGTGCAAATGGCAAAGAAGTTTTATCCCATATTTCTCACTCCTAGAACTTTTGTGGTCCTTAATTATATGTAGGATCACATGGGGCACTCGTGTCCAAGGGGTCCTAGGAGGAAGGTATGCTCACCTCCTTGGTAGGTGGGGTCACCACTATACACATGTACGCACGCACGCGCACGCGCACGCCACGTCACTCCTCGCCTCACTTGGTCGGGCCGGGAACGGGCTCGGGCTTGTGTCTTGTGGCTTGTGGATTGTGGAGAATATCTTCCATCTTCTTTTTGCACTAGGATACAACTACATAATTAATTACTCATTTAATTAATCATTTCTTTCCTATTCAGATTTATTAATACTAACTAGAAAGTATCTCTTTTGTAGATTTTCCATAATATGTACAAGAGCAACCGAGTAGTCGCATCTTAATGGGAATATGATTAGTGGGGCGTGTAAGGCTATAAATAGACCTCTGGTCATTAGGGTTAAACACATCTCTATCGAACACAACCGTCATCCATTCTTGTGAGTGTTTAACGAGCCCTAACCCCGAAGTCTTCCGTTGTCACTCATGTTGTCGCTTAGAGATACCTCTCCTGTAAGTGACAAAGTCGTTCATCCTCTTCTTTCAAGACACAACTTGTAAAGTGGTGGTTCCTGTGGTTGTTGGGCTGCATTGGTGGTAATGCATCTATTCGTACTTCACTTTAGGTTCGTGACCGAGTAAACTAGGAGAACAATGCCTATCCTGGAGGACTGTGTGGCGTTGATTTTTTTAAGTAAAACATGTTCATTTTTCAACGAACGATCTGGTCAAGTTCCTAACTCAGTTTAATTTTTCTCCTACATTGTTTATTCTTCTACTTCTTATCTGGATCTGGCCTATAATCGTTAATTTATTACACTTGTCACTATTGCATGTAACTACGTAAAAACCTAATTTTTATTCAACGGTATCCTGTCCGCCTAATAACACTACATGTGTGCCAATCGTATTATTAATGCATCTCTCTTTCCTCACATTAAGATAATTTTGTGCGGTATTAATTAAGCATGTTTATTAAAAAACATTTTATCATTTTGTCTTTACATCTCCAGTAAACTCTCATTCTTCTTTGTGCGAATTTTATTTCTATTTCACGAGTAAACATCTAATGTGAGGCATCTACACAATTTTGTACTTCTATGAGTATCTCTATCATTTTCAAATGTATTTAAGGTACTTTCCTTTGAATGAGTAACTTATGATATAACGCACACCATATCTTATGATCCATGTAAATAATAATATGTATTTACCATCTACTTCTTCTTGAATTTGCATATGTTTTTATTCATCAATACTCAAAACCTTGTTCAAAGTACCCTACATAAAGATGAAATTGCCACAAACATGCCAAAAATATCTTTGTAAAAGACAATAGTATGACAGATAGTTGTATAATGATTATTGTAACTATGTGACATAATACTGTTGCATTTAGGACCGGGTTGTTATGTTACTTTTCCCCTCCATTGGAGTACTTTATACGATATTGGTGTACCTATTTCAACAATGAAGATTGTTTGTCAATATTGAATTCTTTTTTGTCAATTTTTGAGGCATTATATTTGATATTTATAGTATTTTAATTATGATGGAATATTAAAAAAAATTGAGATACTTGAGAATTTGTGATTGGATATGTGACGTTAATTTGGCATAGTGTAGGTGTTAATATGGATATAGCAGGTGTTTCACATTTGAAGTATTTTTATACCACACTGATGTTTTTATTCAATGTTGAGGTACGATTTCGTCAAATCTGAGTAAATTTTCATTTCTTATTTACAATACAATGTTTAAAGTTAGCATATAATAATGTTGACTAACAAGTTCACGATTTACAAAGTACTCCAAAAATTTCAAAAGATAAATTATAGTAATGAGCAAATACTTGTAAACATTATTGGGTGCACTACTTGTTTATTTTAAAATAAATTTGTCAATGTTGATATATTTTATTAATATTTAGATTTCACAAACTTTCTTATATGTTTACTAGAACTCTGTTTTTAAAATAACCAACAAAATATTTATCAAGTACTTTTGCATGGAACATAATTACTATTCAAATGTGAGGTACTTTTCACCAAAATAAAGTAATCTCACCAATTTGGAGTTGGAAGTTCACATTTTTTCGAATGAAAAAATGCAGTAATAGCAGCAACGGGAGGATGGAATAGCACACAGGATAGTAGTTGCAACATGAGTAAAGAGTCAGAGACTTGTGAACTCACTCGCATGCAAGTTTTTTGAAATTCAAAAAGACCCTCTTGCAAGGTAGCATACATCATGTCGCCGAGAAGAGGTTGCACCACTCCGATGCCCATGTATATCTTTTTTTTTTAAAGATATGTTTACGTATATGTTATCCTATGTTTACTCATTCTTTTTATGGTTCAGAAACTTATTCACACCATGCAGAGACTACAAGAAATTTTGACTTTAGCGGCAGGTCAAGATACCGGGAAAGAGTTAATTATTGCCGGAAGGACATTTTTCCCACACTCTATACAACGCCAGTCAGATGGCAGTACATAGCATGCCGCTAAAAAGAAGATGAGATTTTATTCTACACGGGAATATAGAACATATTGGCATTCCACAATGCCTGGAATCAACTTCTGCAATTACTCAGTTTATCCTTCTCGGCATACCAGAAATGCCGAAAGATAATTGCTATAGATGATTTCATTACCTATTCGATAATAACTGGCATATCTTGAAACTCCATACAACATTAATATAAACAATTAATATATCAATGGGTTTATGCCAATGTACCGACCGACTCCATTCTGTTATCAGCTTACTTTTACATTCTTTATGTTAGGATTTGGTTCTTATCCGAATTGGATTAGAATTAAGTCTAGTAATATTAGGAAATGAAAAATATTATCCAATATGGAGTCCATGCATTATTTCATACTCTTATTCTATTGTCGTTCTCCTAATCTTTATAGAATAGACGTAACTCTCCTACTTCCTTACAGGGGATGTCTTGTACCTATAAATAGAGGTAGAAACCATGGGTTATTGGTGTGTCGAATAGCGTCAAACATTGTGTGTGTCAATACAGGAGAAGGCATATGGACATCCAAGAAGGAAAAGAGCGAGAGTGGGGTACAAAATTCTATTGTGGGCACGGAATTGTGAGAGAGCGACAATCTTTGTAATTTTTATGAAGTTGCTTAATAGAATTTTGCGGTCTTTTTAGTCAACTCAGTTTTCTCATTGGTTGTTTGTTTGTCGTTTTGGCCTGTCGATTGGGAGGTCGTTGTCGCTTTTATCGTGAAAGCTAGGGTTGTATCTCGTGTGGTGTTTCTTGGGCTTGGAGGGCTTCCACACGAATCCCAACAAGTTGTATAAGAGTGAAGGTTGCTACGAGACGATCAGCGAGCACTGGAGGCACGTGAAGCATGGCGGTGTCGACTAGCAACGTGGGGAGTCGTCATATTGAAAAATTTGATGGCAGAAGCAATTCAGTGTGTGGAAAAGCACGGTGAAGGACGTTAGTCCAATAAGGGCTAATCGAAGTTCTTGAAGGGGAAAAGTTGAACAACATGCCTGAAGGCGACTGGAGGATGATGGAGCGCAAGACAGTCAGTATAATCCATTTGAGTCTTTCCACAGAGGTAAAATATTCAGTGATCAATGAAGATTCACTGAAGAAATTGTAGAAAATCATAGAAGAGTTGTATATGACGAAGTCGCTGACGAACAGGTGGGTGCTGAAAAGGCAATTGTACAAGTTGTGCATGAAAGAAGGCACAAGGTTCTTCGACCATCTCAACATCTTCAACAAGCTTGTCACACAACTGGTTATCATGGAGGAGAAGATCAACGAGAGTGATAAGGTCGTTCTCTTAACATAATCTCTACCACAGTCATGGGAACAACTAGTGATGAACATCCTTGTCGGGAAGACTACACTCAACTTCAACGAGGCGATTGCATATTTATTGGAGGAGGAGTCTTTGAAGAAGCCATCTGAATCTTCCTTCTCAAGGGGTAATGTTTTGGCTGTTACAGACGGCAGCTACAAAAGCAAGGGTCACGGCGGGAAGAAGAATCAAAAGGGCAAAGGCAGACACATATGTTATATATATGATTAGGAGGGCCACATATTAAAAAATTGTCCAACGCTGAAGTAGTTGAAGAGTGGAGCTTGCTCGTTAGCAGAAGGATATTCAGAAGCACTGGCTGTAATGAAATCAGGTACCAATCATGGGTGGATGTTTGATTCAGGCTCTCGCTACATCATATGTCCAGAGAGAGATGTATTTGATGAAGGATCTCTCCATCGGGCACGTGGGACTGTTGAACTGGCAGATGACAAACTCTACCAAATAACCAGAACTGGAACAGTTACGTTCAGGATGTATGATGGAGCACATCGTACATTGTCGGGGGACCGGTATGTCCCTGGTCTCAAGAGGAAATTAATATCAGATAGGGTACTTGAATTCATCGGTTGTAAGATTTCAAAGCAATGTGGAGTCGTGCAAGTCACATGCAAGGGGCAAGTGATTGGTTGGGGAGGTTCTAACTAAAAGATGAGTAGCTGACAGGAGTTCTACTACTGGAGGCGTAGATAAACCATTGACTCGTGAGGTGAGCTCAAAACGTGCCACATGTCTTCAACTCTCAGGGGCAGCCATGTGCGAGGCTGCAAGACTGGATATGAAATTCAACAGATGCAGAGGCGAAGCTGTCAACTGTTGGAAGAAGGAAGATGTGGCAAGACCGACCACGCAATACCAGCGAGCAGGTAGAGCTCAGAGAAGGAAAAAACCTACGGCATGGATGGACAAAGGAATTAAGGTTGCAGTAGTTGCAGGTGGAGGCGGTGCAATTTTCCAAATAGTACAACCTGAGAAGCTCTCATATGAAGGGTCCGGACAACCATATCTTGACACGCACTCCACATAGGTGTGCAACAGTAGAGTGCTTCCGAGGGCGAAAGCAGCTTCCGAGGGCGGAAGCAAATAGAAGAAGAACGGGAGCAAAATCCTTGAAGGAGCAGATACTTCAGCAGATAAGATCCAAGGTGGAGATTGTTAGGATTTGGTTCTTATCCGAATTGGATTAGAATTAAGTCCAGTAATATTAGGAAAGGGAAAATAATATCCAACGTGGAGTCCATGCATTATTTCCTACTCATATTCTATTGTCGTTCTCCTAGTCCTTATAGAATAGATGTAACTTAGTCCTTATAGAATAGACGTAACTCTCCTACTTTCTTACGGGGATGTCTTGTACCTATAAATAGAGGTAGATATCATAGGTTATCAGTGTGCCAAATAGGGCCAAACATTGTATGTGTCAATACATGGGAAGGCATACAGACAGTCAATAAGAAAAAGAGTGAGAGTGGGGTACATAATTATATTGTGGGCACGAAATTGTGGGAGAGCGACAATCCTTGTAATATTTGTAAAGTTGTTTAATAGAATTTTGCGGTCTTCTTTGCGAACTCAGTTCTCTCATTAGTTGTTTATTTGTCATTTTGGCCTATCAATTGAGAAGCCGTTGTCACTTTTATCGTGCAAGCTAGGGTTATATCTCGTGTGGTGTTTTCTTAGACTCGGATGGCTTCCGCATGAATCCAACACTTCACATCTTGTTTGAACAACTTGCCATGCACGCAAAAGAATGACTTAATATTTGTACCCGGAAACTGTTTAAAATTTGATATACGCAACACATTAGAAAAAAATGCAATGAGCAAACGTATTCGTTTCACCACATAAAAATTTCTAGATCATCGAAGTGTGTACATGCCATTATCTTTCCCTAAACTACTCAGTTAACATTTATTAAACTATATCCCAGCGTACATGTTGATCTATACCCCTTCTGTTTACAGAAAACTAGATAACATTCTATAACTTCATACATTTAGTAGCAAGTACAAATGGACATTAGAATATTATCTGTGCACAGAGGACGTACGTTAGATATGGCTTCTTGCTGAGCCAGTTGGTGGGCAACTCATCTCCCTATCCAACATACGATTGACATCGTAAGTAATTTAGTCCGTTGTCAAAGTGAATGACGTCTTCCACCCGCATATCTACAATATTCTTTCCTTGGCCATTGTGCTTTGGAGCTTCGACTAGGGACTTATCTATGTCTAGTTGAGCGTCTGCATAGTGAAATCCAATTGATAATCAGAGTCCTGATCTTGCCCCAATTGCTTCAACAATTAACACTGACATTATTGGCTCATGCGTTGAATATTGGCAACTTCGTGGCTTTCTCGTGCAATTTGGTTGCAAGTTACTTGTCCTTGACATTAATGATGGCAGCATCCCCTACTTTCTTTCTCCGTGACTTCGGGCTGGTCCATGGTACACCTTTGCATACTTGTGATGCTCTCTTTCCAGGTTCTAAATCCTTTCATCAGTGCTTCAACATCAGGTTTCTTATTTTCTAATATCATCTAAGTAAGGCAGTTCCGTGCTACCCACGACAGGGTATTTGCTTCATCTACCTCGTCCTCGTTACAATTCTAGAACATCCAGTCAAAATTGCTTAGGAACACATGTTTGATTACATCATAATGGTGTCTCACCTAAAAGAAACAAGAAAAGCACAAGGCATCCATAAAACTTCTCTTATAAAGTTTGTGCTCCAAATGTTCTAGCATGCACAAGACCTACACTAAAAAAATAAAAAAAATACAAAATATCAACCCAAAAATATGGTCTCAAACTCTTGATACATTGCAAAGGAGAATTACCAAATCATTCTAGGACATAAAACATATAGATTCCGTCTTTGGAGTATCATCTATTACAACTTACAAGGCCATTCCGTTCAAGCAACACTTTGGTGTGTAGCAAAGTGTCTGTAATCAAGAATGTGCAGCAAAAGTATAGTGCATGTCAGAAGATTTCAATGATCTTCACACATCCCGGTTTTTTTAAAGACCAACAGGGACACCTAGACTTTGATGAAGACAAAGAACAACTACAATAAGCTAATCAGCATCAACCACCACACAAGTTCCTTGATCTCCACTCGGTCAATACATTCTATATCTCTTTCAGCTACTCCTCATTCTCTCTGCATATTTTCCACTATGTCAAGTTCTCCATTCATGCCAATAAAATTTCAAATGAACTATTACATAATATGTATACATTAAATTTGATCTACATTACCAATATATTCAACCATATTTTAGTTGTTAGTATAAGCAATATGTACCTTGATTTGACAAACAATTTGAAGTATTTTATTCAGTAAATAAAGGCCTAACCGAATTGAAGGATACATTCATTAATAATTATGATTATGAGCATTATAAGGCCATAAAAATATAAGTTATAACATTTTAAATGAACATTATGATATTTGTGAAGGCCTAAAAACTGAAAATATTGAAAAGGAATCAGGGAATGTGGTAGCATGCCATGAAAAGTCAAAAAGAGCCAATTTTATTGCATAACTATAGACTAATAATAAGTAATAGTAAATGCCTTAACAAAAATGGAATAATCCATTACATTAGACCACCCATAACAAAATATTAAACTGAAGGAGTACTTCAAACGAAAAAGTTCAATATCATACAATTTGCCCCAAAGTAAATAGCTTTTTATAGGAAAGATGATGAAAGGTTTAGTTGTTATGGCAGCGAGAGGAAAGCCTTCAAGGGCCATTAGGGTGGTGACCAGAAGTTGTGGGACCATGCACATGGAATTCTCATCCTAGGAGGACAATGGAGATATGTGTAGGATGGTATCAAGTATTATTCCATTGGGGAGATCTAGAATCATTCTGAGCTATGGTTGTCATGGAGAACAACAAAAAAGAATTTTGACGAACAACCTCCAGACAAGAGGGAATAACATGGAGGTTGATGAAGGAGGATAGGGATCTTTTCCTTCTCTAGGAGGTCGGACATAGTAGTCAACTGGGGGCGATGGTGAGAATGTAGTGTTCTCCAAGGATGTGGTGGGGGGGATCTAGTATATACATATCGACGTTGAGGATCTAGATCTAAAGCTAGAAAAGGGGGATATCATGGTGTCTGTGAAGAAGTGTATTCCTTGTTATTGTGATATGTACAAACCTATCCTATATATAGGAAAGGAGGAAATTACAATGAATCACAAAGGAAGTGGACCAACCCTAATGGTCCATGCATAACAGGACCACGTAGACAATACACTAATAATCTATTAGCTAAATAGGCTATATTCTTACGGTGTCATCTAAGGAAGCATTGGTATCCTTTGTTGTAAAGGATAATATGTTGGAGAATTTTTTAAGCCATTGAATTATTTAGTTATTACTAAATTAATCTCTAAGGATATCAGATACCTAACCAAGTATGACAAGATTAGGCTAATGTGGAGGCCTAACGGGTGGTTAACCTGATAGATCTAGACAAAGATTATTACCTAGTCCAAGTGCAGAAGAGGAGGATTATTTGAATGCTCTAAATCGGGGGGCATGCATGACTGTTGTTTGCTTATGATGTAATAGTTCAAAGATGGGGTCCTCTCTTCTGACCCGACAATGTACATCTCGATAGAACGGTGGTGCGGATCTAGATTCTAAATCTCCCACTATTCTTATTGTAAAAGAGTGAAATCACCCCTTTACTAAAAATTTGAAAAAACTAAAACATCCATCCCAAACATGCTCAAAAGGTATGTTGAAACTGGTGTAAAATTTTCAAATCTTTAAATAATGGTATACAAAAGATAAAGTGTATGGAAGCAGAATAAAAGTAATGATTGTATTCAATTTTCATAAAAGATTACAAAATTCCATCATATATCCCATATAGTGTTTATAACAACAAAAGGATCTAGATAGAGGGAAGTCTAAACTATTTCAAATCTTATCTCTAAAGTAGTATCTCCAAGAGCTAGGTCCATGCCAAAAGCTTTGTTCTCCTTGATCTTGTTCAACACCTTGATCAAACCCTGGGTGGTTGGAAAAGCACTCAGTAAAAGAGAGAAGCAAGGTATGTGTCAAAGATAATGAACAAGAAACAAAGATAAGAACAATAATGAAAAATAAGGATATGGATTCATCATAAGATGAGAAGGCCAAGATAATGAGGCATATAACCAAATATTCTTGTCAAAACCAATAAATAATAATGAATTTGCATCAATGATTAATATTGGACTAAATTAACTAAGTAGGATTGAGGCACCTACTGGATTTCAAACAAATAGATGAGGGGAGAGTAATCAAATTCCCCGTCACCAATTAATATATTATATTGGGGAGAAATAACACATTTCCCATGGGAAAAGTAAACACATTCCCCAAGGTGAAATAACACATGCCCTAACTATGGGTGGTTGTACATAAGTACCACTACTATAACTAAAAAGTCAAATAAATGATCATCCTCAAGAAATAGTAAAGTGGCAAGATAAATCATCATATGATCGCAACGTGACAGTGGCATTCCAAGATCCAAGAAATAATATATCAAATCTGATTTTTAGGCAATTACATCAACAGAAATAATAATAAAGGAGATAGGGTTCATGCCTCTTTATGGCAAATAGAGTTGGTTCACAAATATCCCAACTTAAGGGTAATATTTGCACATACCTCTCTTACTAATTTTAATTTCAACTTTCACCATTTTAATTGAGTCCAAGCTCCACTTTTCCTATTTTCAATGTATTATCGTGCATTAGGGTTTTTCATATGCATTAATGTAAAGAAAACTCTAGTTTTGGACTTTTTCAAACAAAACCTCAATTTATATTTTGAAAATATCACTATTGATCTTATTAGGTTTTCTAGATCAAGAAAACATATAATTTTGTCTATTTTAAAGTTATGATGATTAAAGTATATTTTTGGTGATTTTAAACATTTAATTCATTTTCTAGAAGAAATAAAACCTTTGACAAACCTCAAAACCAAACCTTGATTTTTTTAAGAGAACATTATTCTGATTCTGTAACATATTTTATTTTAATTTGTAGACAAAGAAATCAAAAGTTATGGATTATCTAAAATTGACCTTTAGAAATTGCCACATAAGCAAAGCAGAGCTTCATGAGAAATGAGAGAGGGAGAGGATGGGTGCGATGACTTGACCCAATTGTTTCTCGACAAGTATCCTGGTCCCCTTGCCATCTCACCAACATGCTCAATGTGAAAAAGAGATAAAACGGAATAGAAAAGACGACTTTGCCTCTAGTGTGAAAATCAAAGAAGGAAGGAAAGAAGGGGGAAGTGAGAAATTGCACAGGGGTTGTTCCCTTCCTATTGTACGAGCCATGGCTGGTAGAGCCAAGGAGCAGGTCAACTTATAAATGAGGAAAACCATGAGATCCCACCATACTCTGATATAACGAAAACAAAACCACGGAAAGAAACTCACCTCGACTATCAATTGATGTGCTACTACCACCATGCTCTAGGGAGTAGTGCAACAAGGTAGGGACAAATAACTTGATCGGCAATGACCAAAACAACCACGTGCAAACATTTTTAGAGAAGAAAAAAATCCAGCGGGATGCAGTGGAGTTGTAGATACCCATATATATAGGTGGGGTCCATATATGAACAAAGGTCAGTTGGCTGAAGAAGCTTGTTGCCCAAGAATTGGCCACTTTCAAAAATATGTCAATAGATCACGAGTAGGGTATCATTAGGTGTGAAATCTTATTTGCAAGTTGTTGGCGAAGAAATCATAGGAAAAGATTAACTCTGGAGGGAGAAAATCACGATTAAAAATCTACCAAACACGGCGGCCACTTTCCTTTTTGGAGAGAGGTTCAAGACGCACAATAGCTGTGGGATTGTCGATCCAACGGCCTAGATCCCACATGCTAAATCAAAGTAGGCATGACATGCATTTAAATCAAAACTATATCCAAATCGAAATCCAACTAAAGTGATTCATTAATTTATTTTCCTTTTTCTTTCTTCTCTTTTGAGGGTGCAAACAAATCCCATATTTAATGAAAATTGACACATAGCCTATTTTTTATACGAGGAATGCAAATATACAATTAAATTTGATTTTTGAGAAATTTGATATGTTAAATAAATCAAATCTTATTTTCTCATTCCTCCATAATTAATTGTCATAAGATTCTCCAAATTTGATGAAACTTCACCCACAACTTATGTTAAGTGTGTTGGACATGAATTTTCCATCAACTTTACATGTTGGAGTTGTTTGTATAATTATTTAATATTTTGAAGGTTCTACACACTTTCTCTCCTTACTTCACATGTATATTAAATATTATCCAAATTACATAAAAATTCACCTAAAGGATATTAATAATATGTAGATTATGAACCCATATTATTTTCCAATGTTGCAGTCATTAAATATCTAATTTCATATTTTGAGGAAAACTCACATTTTCTTTTCAAAATAAAAGAGACATAGTTATCATCATCCCAAAATGATGAAACTTGGCCTCCAAGCCAAACCAAACACAAGGGAATGAATCTCAAGTTATTTGTAACCAACTAGTCTTCCTTTTATTAATTTTAGCCCATTATCCAATATACCACTATTTCTCATATTAAATAATTTAACATCACATTGTCATGTTTAAAGCATTATTATTCATTCCTTTTTCTCTTCCTTAATCCATTAGGATAAGGAATGATCTAGAATGAACTTATTTATCATTATGCCACTTAAGTGGTAAAATTGCATATTAGACCTTTATTAAAAATATTTGTTGTGGTATTTGTGCATAAACCCATTTGTTGGCATAAATAATGAACAAATGTTCACCAAACCACTATTATTTCCACAAATTAAACATCAAATACAAAAAGGATAGAAAAGATAGAAAAATCTTAGGAAAAGGGTAAGAAAGAGAATGTCCAAGTTTTGGTATGTTACACATCTACCATGTGAGGTTCTTGGAGGAGTTGGGGAATACAATAGGAAAGACTATTAAAGACAATATCAACACGACCATGCAATATCGAGGATGATTTGCATAAAATGATATTTATGAGAGGCATGTGACAAAGAAGACTTGATAAAACAAATGCAAAATATTGCCAGAAATCTGAGAAATTCAATTGAGGGGTTCCTTCGTTGGACATATAGAATTAAATATGTGTGATTCAAATAGTTATCATGCATGATCAAGATACATTATGTGTATAACTTGAGAAATGAATATGATATAAAAA
This sequence comes from Alisma plantago-aquatica, assembly GCA_963693085.1. Lineage (NCBI taxonomy): Eukaryota > Viridiplantae > Streptophyta > Magnoliopsida > Alismatales > Alismataceae > Alisma > Alisma plantago-aquatica. The sequence goes on from OY856409.1 coordinate 683,455,522, forward strand.
GCAAATTTGGCAAAAACTAGTCATACATGACAAGAAGCACAATGACAATGGGAGCTCACATAAGGTGCATGATGAATTGTGAACAATTAACAATAGAAAAAGTATCACATGAATGCAAACCTATGTTTCCTTCATAAGTGTTTCTAGTCTAATGATTGCAACCTAATAGGCTCTGGAGTTAATTGTCCCTATCAATTGTGTTAAAAAATTAGTGGTAAAGTCATTGCTAACGTATTTAAGAGTTGTAAGTGATAAAGCCAGGTTTGATGAATTCTTAACCATTGAACATCTAAGAAATATGTGTCTCATGTTATCTTGAATAGAGTGTGAAGTTGATGTCGCATAATTATGACCTAGAAGTAAAAAGTAGTGTATAAGAGAATACCTCATTTTGTAACCATTCAATATATGGGAAAAATTAAAACTATAATACTCATTTAAAAATACATGATTTTTTTACATTTTGGGGTTGCAGACTATAATATATTGGACCTATTTTCTTAACTAAATTAAAGGAAGAGTGTGGTGTCAGTAAATAGATAAATACAAAACAACTAGCATATATTGTATTGTAATACTTAACTATTGTTGATGAGAATGGAAAAAACGTGAAAGACAATTTTATTAGTAAGATGGTCTACATTTTTAAAAATTAATTCATCATTACATGCCTTTTTTTAGGGTTTTTTTCAATCTAACATGAAATCTCACCAAGAAACATTGGATCATAAAACCTTTTGTCTCCAATATGAGTCACATGTGACACCCTTAAGGATCCAAACCTTAATCCCATTAAGTTGTCCACAATTGTAATGTCATTGATATTAGATTGGAAAGTTGTAAGTAGGACTAATGATTTCAAAGATGATCTAGTACCCAAAATTAAATAATAGCAAATGATTGACTATTAAGTAGAGGGATCAAGTATACACTTAAATCAATTGATTGAACTATTTTTCAATCACCTGACTCCACCAAATGATCGATTAAGAAGAAGAGAAATAAATTACCATCTACCTGAGCCCATTTGTCCCTTAAACAATCTGATCATCTCTCATTTTGTCTATCATATCTCCCATTACCACTGTACATCCTACTCTTAGGTATCAACAAATAAAAGATTGACCATCCAATCAACTAATTGCCATACACACCCCCTCATACTATCCATCCACTCATTTGATTTACTCCTTGGTCAATTGGATTGTGACTTCATTACATTCATTGTCATCCAACCCAATAGATTGACTCCTTAGCTAATCGGTTGGCCCATCTTCCTCCTCCCGCTTAATGGTCACAAATCTAATATATTGACAAGTTCTCTATTTTTTTGTTAGAAAAACACATACCTATGTTGACTAAAACAACCATACTTGACCTAAACTAGACTTAGATTGAACTATGTAAACCTATGCTAAACTAGTACACCTCAAACTTACATATTTAGGGCTTGACAAGGAAGTAGGTACCAATAAAGGTTATCAGAGGAGTTTGGTGCTTGGATTTGGGAGCCTCCTTCTACACGTATTGTAAATAATCATCCCCAAGTGGATTAATGAACTTCTCCAAATTTAATGGACCATGTTCCTAGGTGAACTTTCTTAACACGTAAATAGTAGATCACAACATTTTGTTAGTATGTGTGCTAATTTGAAACCATTTCTACATATCACATAGATATATGTATAATTGTTTCTTGGTCCTAGGTTTCAAAATATCTTTGAGAGTAATAATTTATTGGGCTATATATGTAGTTTGATGCATCTTCTTATAATAGGCGTCGATTTCATCAATTTTATTATTATATTCATAGAAACTAGAAAGGAATATGTAGCATAAATATTTGTTCATAACAACTTTAGATTATTCACATTGCATATGTTAAAAAGAGAGTAATACTAGCTAAATTAAAGTTGAATTGTTTCTTTTATTGAAGGTATCTTCAATCCACAATAATAGATTGGACAATAGGTGCACATTCATAATTTAAAAGGGTGATATCTAAAAATAATGTTCTAAAATGTGGAACATATGGATGCAAATGTAGCCACATATTACTATTAATTTATATTCAGTTATCATCATCTTCTTTTATTATTTATACTAGTTGTATACACAAACACAAACACATATGAATATATCTCTACATATATCTAACATATAGTATACATACATATTTATATGCTTACATGTAATATATTTAATTTTAATATTTTACACTTTCAAGATATGATTTTTTGTTCATATATTATTAGAGTCCACATGATGTATATACTCGATGTTGTGCACTAAGCCATATTACATACCATTTTTAAAAAACATTGCCTTCAATCTAGAAATGGAAAAACTAGACCCATCCCCATGGACACAACCCAAATTGTTTAAGGCCTTATCCCTTCTACAAGACATGCACCTAGTTTTTGGACTTAATCAAAATATAAGCAAAATAGAACTTTTTTGGCCTTCAAACAACCCTAGACGGGCTCCATACTATGATTTATTTCCTTCTAATATTTCTTGACCTATATAGGGAGTGAAGCTTCTCGGTGGTCTAGTTTCTAATGATCCTAGTTTTGCTTTGGATTTTTTAAAGAAGTGTGTGGCCAAATCCTTGGTTATGATGGACCTCCATGCCTCACTTAATGATCTGCAAATGAAACTTCTCCTCCTTCGATCATGTATTAGGATGTCGAAGATGATATTTTCTATTCAAACAAAACCATCGCGATTTGTTTCTTCAACCTTTGAAGACTTTGATTGTGAACTCCTTCTTTACCTTTCACACATTGTTATTAGTGAAAGTCAAGGTTTTGGTGATCTATAATCATGTCTTGCCACCCTGCCTATGCATCTTGGAGGGTTGGGTATTACAACTGCCAAGGATGTGGGAAGCTATGCCTATGTTGCTTCTCGGGTTCACACTTTAAAGCTTTAAGACCATATTCTTCGTGATGTTGGTCCTATTCCTATTGGTGATGCTTTCGACATTGCTTTTGCTTCTATTTGTGAGATAATACCATCCTTTAGCTGGTCCAAGTTGTCATGTACTTCTTCTACCACCCCTAAGACACAGTCTCTTTTTGCAGACAACATGGTTTTCTAGCGCTTCAGAATGTTAGAGTTGTCTCAACGACAAGGGTTTGTTCTGGTTTCCCTACAGGATGAGCATGCATAAGAATTTCTTCTTGCTATTCTTTTTGAGGGTCTTGGATTATCTATGACATCGTTTGAACATAAATCAATTCTACGTTACTGGTTGATGATTCCTCTATATCCTAACAATGAATGTTGCCCCCTTTGTCATTGTGTCAATCTTGATTCCTTTAGTGACCATACAGTGAATTATTGCACCGTCTAGGATTCAAGTTCCATAATGATGTCATTTGAGATGTCCACTTTGACACTATCTCTTATGCTTGTGTACAAGTCTTGAAAGAAGCTCCATTCACTTTTCTAGGGACACATAATGATGGACTTCATGTCCAAAGACATGTTGATATATTGTTATTCGATTGGACTAATGGAAAGCACGCTTGTGTTGATCTTACCAATGTCTCTCCATTAATTGGGAATGGTTTTAATAATTTCAAGTTGGGACAAGAAGCTTCTGATGCGGCCACGCACAAAATTCATAAGCATGGGACTGCCTATGAAGCAAACCATCATCACTACCTCCCCATTGCCTATGATACCTTTGGTGTTCTTACTGATGATTCTATTTTCCTCTTACGACACATACAACATTTCATTAATAGGAACGTGATAATTCCATCATCTACTTCCTCATATTTTGTCTTTAGATCATTGGGTTTTTCCATACAGAAAGGATTGTCAGCTAAATTTATAGCTCGGGCCTCTTCCAAGGCCTTTATTTTATTAACAAAAGGTTTTTTTTCACTTTTGAGATCAACTTGTCCTATAATAAAAATTCCATTTGTTTAAGCATGTTAGGCTCTTAGATTTTTTATCCGGCCCAAATTTGGCCCAAATCCCAAGAATCTAAAATTAATTTTGGGTCAGGTCTGGATTTGGACCTTAGACCAGATTTGACCCAAATGACCTAAAAATACTAGAGTTTAAAAGAAAAAGTATTTTACTTCAACCCATCCACTTCCCTATGAAAAAGATCGTCGTGTGCCAGCATGTGACACGCGTATCATGCACTAATTGGGTCTTTTTGTGGTAAGAATGATGGTTTTGGAAGGATGATATGGCTTGGGCATTTATTTGGTGAGAGAGAAATATATTTTGCATATAAATTTTAATCCTTGATGAATTTATTTAAAACATAAAGACCTATAAATTCTTTGTAAAATTACTTTTCAACAAGACCAAGGTTAATATACTTAAAAAACTGAAATGAAATATCAAAGTAGGTATTATTGGGTGGTAGTTGGAGGTGATGTGATAAGAGAGACATTTATTTCATTTATAATTTTAATCCATTATGGATTTTTTGATGGCATAAAAAATGTTAGATTGGTTGCAAATAGAATTCAACAAGACTAATTTTGATAAACATTCAAGAGAAATGGTACAAAATATAAAAATGACTATTACATATTGGTGATAATATTTATTTTCTAACTAACACATTAACTTAAAAATAAATATACAAAAAATAGAAATGTGGGGAGTAAAAAGAAGAGAGGAGGGAAGTGATGATGGAAGATCCAATAAGTGAGTAAAGAGGAGGAAATTAAAGGGAGGAGATGAGGGAAGTGAGGAAAAAAGTAACGGGAGGAGGGAAGTGAGGACAAAAGTAAAGGGTGGAGATGAAGGAAGCAATAAGGGAATTAAAGAGAGGAGAGAAGGAAAGTAAATGAAAGATTTTAATGTGATAAAAGGAGAAATGTGAGGAGGGAAATAATGAAAAAAAGAACGGGAGAAAAATGATCAAAAGTAGGAGTGAAAAGACAAAAATAGGCTCAAATTGGTAAAAAATTGGCATAATGTTGTTCAAAACAAAGATCGAGCGTCCAAATAACAAAAGTGGAGGTTGAAAGTATAAAAGTGGGTGTCAAAAGACCAAAAAAAGACAAAAATTATTCAAAAGTAAACAAAAAGTGTTCAAACAAATATTCTATGACAAAAAGTGAGCATTGAAAGACCAAAAATTGGTGCAAATTGATCAAAAGTGGGAACATATTCATCTTATAAGGCACATATTCATCTAAATAATGTATGTTTTTGTTGGCTTCTTACACTAACGAGTTTCAATCCTTAGAAGGATCTTTTACTCAACTAACCAATCTCCACAAGTATACGTAGGTAGTTGTAGTCGAGGTCGAACACAAGGAGCTTGGTAAATAATTAAACAAAACAGTACTAAAGTTCAACAATCTAGACCGTTTTGAAAAGGATGGTGATGTTGATTTAACAAAAGGACTACTAAAAAGGGTTTTAAAATAGATATGAATGGATCTTTGACATTAAAATTTCACCCACACATCATAGCATTTCATGGGAACACGAAATTTAAACGTATTGAGTACTTTTTTAAAGGGGAGGTGTATGTTGCACTTCACCTCCCAGTGCAAGTGCAACGATCTCAACTCATACCCACATTCTCATGCATGATTTTCGTTTTCGATCACATCCTACTCCTCAACTCCATAATATCCACTCTCATGGTAGAAGAGGAGTTTCCAAGATGAGTACCTCCTTACATTCCTACCTATCTTCTCAGATCAAGTAAGAAAGCATAACACAAGCATATAAAGTGGCCAACCATACATACAAGAAATGACAAAACCAGTACTCACATGGTAGAAAAACAAGCAACATAGTATTTAGTACGAAATTAACATGTTCCATACATGTTATGACATGGAAGCTACTCTCCCATGTCCAAGAAAGGTAGTTTACTCGTCCATAATCATGTATTGCAGAAATGCTACAGAATTTTTAGGTTCAAGCATGGTCTAGGCAAAGAAAAATGGGAAGAACCAAATATGTAACCACAAGAAGGTAGAATTCTGGATTTTAGACGAAATTCTACTTCTCTAGCTACTCCAAACCGGACTAGCTCCTCTCCTGAGAAGCTGTGTGGAGTGGGGAAGCTCTACTGCACCTTTGGAGAAGAGAATGAAGAAGAAGAGAAGAATATTTGGGGTCTTTTGGTAAGAAACCACCTCCTTTCTCCTCAAAATATCCCTCCCTTGCTCTAGACTTGCTATGGGATAAGAGAACTTCGAATTATGACTGTAGATAACTGCCTCATAGGTTCCCTCCTTGTTTTAAACCGAGGGATCATATTTTTCAAATTTCTGAAACTGACAGTGACACATCGTGCATTCCCAGTGCACGACGTGTAAAGCCTTCGTCAGTTGCTCTAGAATGTACTTTGCACGGCGTGTGCTGAATTATTACACACTGTGCAACTTTTTAGGAACTTTCAGTCTGCTCGACGCACCCAGGTGCATGACGTGTTGGCAAAAATATGTTGTGTATTTGTCTTGTTCTGCACTTTTTGGAAACTCGCACGTCATGTTCAAGGATGAACACACCGTGCATTTTTCAATCTGGGTGAATGCATGGTCTTCTAGAATCTCGCATGTCGTGTCTTTAACAGACACGCCGTGTAAGATGTTGTTTTAGCAGAATTAAACTCTTAATAGTTGGTTGTATGTGGGGAAGTCCAAATGACGTGAAATTTGAGTCGGGAAATCCCCAAATCGGTCCTTTTAGAACATCTTTGTAATTCACATCATGCGATAAGTAAAATAACAAAAAGATGGCAAGATTAATATGAAAGGAGGCTAAGTGAGATCAAAATAAACAACATTTGTGTGTGATATCATGTGAAAAATGCACAACAAATCCCCCTAAGCTTGAACCATTGCTTATCCTCAAGCAAAAATAACAAGGCTACATACAAGGTGAAAGAATATTCAAACTCATGCATGGATTAAATGAAAAGAAGATGTGCAATCAGCTCAACCAACCATGTACATTGTGTTTCTGTTCATTGTTATCTTCTCAACTTAGACATCTAAGATAGAGAAATTTAGTTCAGCAATAGTGGTTCTAAATCAAATGAAATAATCAACTAGACAACACTAAATAGAATTTGGATTTGGGTAATAGAGCTAAACAATTAATGGATGTATATTGCAAATTTTTTAGCTAGTATGGATATAAGATGATGAAATCAGTGCCAACATTAACAAACTTAGTTGTACTCTTTTTCTCAAAGGATATGATGATGGAAATTTTTGGGTTTCTGGAATTCGGATGCTAATTTAGGCTTATGCTCATGTGGAATGTCATTTGGGGTGTTGTTTTTACCCTCTTTTGATTTTCATATCACCCAACCATCGTTGCCAGATCAGACTCACGCTAGGCTAGCATGATATGTGGGCCATATGCCATCTTTTATTGGGTAACGGTAAACAAGCACAAGTATGGTACAACACCAAAGAATCAACAAGACTATTAAGATTAGCAAGATTTCAATCATTCTTTTAAAAAAAATTCACTGAAAAATTGATTGTAAATGCACTAAGAGTTTGGCAAGATTATCCCGTATTCTAGTCAGTGTTGTAAAGTTGATTTATTTGCAAAAATGTGGAACCATTACATGTATTGGGAAACCAAGATGTAAAAATTGAGATTTCACACCACAACCACAAAACAAGATCATGTACATGGGGACTTTCTGTAACATCCCACTCTTTTTATGTAAAATTTCCAAATTATTCTATAATCTACATGCTCTTTTTCTAATAAGATAATTGTTGAGAAGTTAATTGCAATTTGCCCATGTTAGTTTTGCAAAATCATTTTATTATGTTCAATGGCCCTCTTATTTAAAGAAAATCTTTTCATATATACATCTATGCTCTTTTGTTTAATAAAATGAGTATAAATGCTTTTATGACAAATTTTCTCTCCCATATGCTAACTAGTGAATTACTTGTTTATTTGATTGCTTAATGGCCCGCATTTTGTTAATTGAAAAGAAATAATGTTGAGTGCACATTTTCATATTTTGTAATTCTTATTTGAAGAATTAATGGCTTTATTTGCATTTATCATGGTCATTTAAGTGCACATTAGGGTTTTGTTATTTTAGGCCTAAAACGAGTACAAGCATAAAATCCAACCTTATTGGAATGTTCTAGACACTCTAATGTACCTATGGTTCAAATTTGAACCCATTATGACCATATTTGACCCCAATTAAATTGGGAAAGATTTGAATATGAATTGACCAAGATTTGAATGCATTTTGTTTAATTAGGAGTGATGGTGGGTTAAACGACGAAATTAACTGAACAATTGTGTTTTAATGCACCTCTTTAACCTATGGGTGAAGTTTGAGGTCATTTGGACTTCAAATGACCCTCCAAATGTTAATTATACGTTTTATATGGTTTATGGTATACCAATCAATGTGTTATTTGTCACATTTATTCGATTTCCACTGTTACGCAGGTAATTCGTCCGTTTTAATTTTGTGCGCGTGTCGGCGACCGTTGGATCATGATCCAACGACGCTGGGGTTGTCATCTACCTCCGTTACTTTCGCGGGTAGGAGTTGTTCCTCTGTCTCGTATTCATCGGTCTCGAACTCCCTCGCCCCTCGACCGTTCCACGAGATCTTTTTGTCCCTGAGTTCGCCTCACCTTCCCGTTTCGAATGAGCCTAGAATCATCCCCTAACTCCCCTCGTAGGCAAAATGCCCATTAGGGCCTGCAGGCTCCTCTCCGCCATTTTTAGCAGCCGCCTACCTACTTCCTCTCGTCCTCATCTCAGGATCTCAAGAGCACCACCGGGCCCTACAAAGACCTCCCCCACCTTCAATTTCATCTCTGAAGCCCCCACTCTCACCGACCTACTCGAGTTGTCTTCTCCAGTGACCTTGGCTTCATCCAGCCTCCTCGATCCACCTCGGCTCGATTGCGAGCGTCGTAAGCATCCTTGGCACCTAATCTAAGTTTTGGCTTTTTCAATTTGCCGCGAGAACCCCTTGATCGATGGGTCCTATAGGGCCGCCATCGGACCTTGCCGACGCTGACTACCGCGGTGCATCAGTGGTCTTCCGCTTGCGAAAACATGTGCTTTGACCTCGTCTCGCCCAGATGTTGGTTTTGCGAGCCTTACTCGATGGGTTCCCAACGATTTTGGTAGATTCCGAGTTGAGTCCTTTTTCTCCCTGTTTTACTGCTGGTTTGACGAGCCTCATGGCCACAGATATTCTCATCTCTCTAGGCTTGCTCTGTCGACTTCGAATGACCACAAGGAAGTTTTCTCACCCTTCCGTCCTTCATCATCTAGCCTCAGCAGCACATCCCCCCTGCAGCAGCCAGCCATCGCCATAGCCTTGTCTTGGTGCTCCAGCACCTCTGGGAGTGTCTCCGTGAGTTCTTTGAGCTTGCCAGGAAACCGCGAAGGCAAGGGACCACTATCCGATCTTCAAGGGACCGTAGGTCTCCTTTGCGGTGAAGGTCATGGAGCTCCAGGTAGGCGCTCGACCTTGGTCTGCGACATGGCTCGCAGGGGAAGAAACCAGGGTGTCCAATGACCCCTGAGCCCCGTGTTTTTCTTTTACCAATGCTGAAAACCGCAAGGGCAGTTGAGGAATTTCACACCATGTTTCCTTTGATTGCTGGGGCAAGCATCGCGGCCTAGTTGGCCAAGCCCGATTGGGCCAAGTCAGAGCTGGCCCACTATTTTGGATATATATTTATATACGTGGCTTTATCTCAATTTGTGATTGGTCTGTTTTTGTAAAATTTGTAGTAAATCGCATGTTTATCAGAAAATTACAGAAAAATATGTTTTGGAAAGGATTTTCGATGAGGAATCCGATTTTGTGGTTTTTATCGACTGATTTTGCTGTTTTAACATCTCAATATTTATATGAGCAAATTAGGGTTTAATGATATATGATAAATGATAATTATGTTAATTTCAGGTGATTAAAAGGATCCAATCGGTCAAACCAGGTTTGACCTAGGTGTTTTAGTTCAAGGTAAGCGGACCATTCCCTTGGCATAGATAATACTTGGTTTATTGAATGTTCATGATTTATATTAAGCACTTTATGTTAAATCATGAGTAATGCATGTTTTCCTCAATGTATATGATTATTGAATGTTAATTGCTGTAATCTAAGTCTAAGTATAGAAACCACAATTATGTTATGAATTATGGTTAAGGAACATGAAACCAAGATAAAGAGGGAAGAGATTCCCATCCATGCTTAAGAGGGAGAAATCCCATTATGTTTCATGGGGAGAAATCCCAATTATGTTCAAGAGGGAGCAATCCCAATTAAGATCAAGTCTAGGTTATTAAGAAGATAAGTCAAGTCTAAGAAAGATCATGATTAAGGGAATTTGATTTAGATTTATATGCACCTTGTTATGGGCTTTCCGAGCATTATGGGCTTTCCGAGCAATTATGGGCTTTCCGAGCATTATGGGCTCCTTATGGGGCATTAAGAGAGGAGCATATACTTCTAGTCAAATTCTTTATGTAAAAGATGACAAGAAATTATTAATGTTAATGCATGTTCATGTTTATGTCAAATCACTATATATTTTACTTTCATGCTTTATAACATGCCAATGCCATTTACTCATCATGTTTGTTTTTCCTTTGCATGGCTGCGGATGAGATGTCCGCAGGAGTTAGAGCTAAAGAGAAGGAATCATCTTGAGAATGCTAAAGACCCAAAGATCTAAGGAGTTGTTGCCTGGTGGGACGTCCATCTATGGAGATCCTGCCATTTAGATAATTATCCAGTTTATGTTAGCATAGCTTTAGTATCATGACGTAGTTATCTTTCCAAGAAGAACCTTATGTATGAATCTATGTTTCAATAATGCCAAGTGTTATTTGTTCCTTGATATGAGATCATGAATGTGACAATCCCTCCCTGATATGCCAAGTACCCCACATTATGGATAATGTTGGGGATTAGGTTGTGCTTCCGTTGGTTATGTAAGAAACCCTAGGGAGGGGTGTTACATTTATGGTATCAGAGAAAGAAATAGATGGCCACTAAGGCAACAATAAGGATTCATGCAAGTCACCCTAGGATGAAGAAATAGAAGTAGAGAACATGATTATGCATTCTAGTGTGTCTAGAGAACCCTAAAGATGACTAGAGCCCTCACCTCATTAGAGAAGTACATGTTAACATGCTCATGTAGTTGAAACCAAACCCTAGATGATGACATGTTTCTCCTTGTATCAATGGTAAGGGCCACCCAATTGAGATTTGAGGAAAATGTCATTTAATGTGACTTTTCATGTGTCTTACTTTCTTAATTGTGTGTGTGGTATGTGACACATGTACAAATACGTTGGTGAGATGTAACATGAAAAGATCTAACATTTCTAAATATGTGCTTGATCACCACATATAAAGAGATGAAGGATATATGACCTAAGGTTAGACAACTATGAAGATGTAGTCATGGTAAGTCAGAGATAGATTCCGAAGTGTAATAGGTGTAATGTTAAGGAGTGGGTATGAGACTTAGGAAGGGTAGTTCAGTAATTTTGTTGAAGAATGATGTTTTTTTTATGTATGCTTCTTTTATAATAAAAACTTGTATGGAAAATTTCCAAGTTTATGTGAAACCCTTAAGGTGGGTAGAAACCCTAGGAAATTTCGAGGACGAAATTTATTTAAGGTGGGTAGTATTGTAACATCCCACTCTTTTTATGCAAAATTTCCAAATTATTCTATTCTCTACATGCTCTTTTTCTAATAAGATAATTGTTGAGAAGTTAATTGCAATTTTCCCATGTTAGTTTTGCAAAATCATTTTAATATGTTCAATGGCCCTCTTATTTAAAGAAAATCTTTTCATGTATACATCTATGCTCTTTTGTTTAAGAAAATGAGTATAAATGCTTTTATGACAAATTTTCTCTCCCATATGCTAACTAGTGAATTACTTGTTTATTTGATTGCTTAATGGCCCGCATTTTGTTAATTGAAAAGAAATAATGTTGAGTGCACATTTTCATATTTTGTAATTCTTATTTGAAGAATTAATGGCTTTATTTGCATTTATCATGGTCATTTAAGTGCACATAAGGGTTTTGTTATTTTAGGCCTAAAACGAGTACAAGCATAAAATCCAACCTTATTGGAATGTTCAAGACACTCTAATGTACCTATGGTTCAAATTTGAACCCATTATGACCATATTTGACCCCAATTAAATTGGGAAAGATTTGAATATAAATTGACCAAGATTTGAATGCATTTTGTTTAATTAGGAGTGATGGTGGGTTAAAAGACGAAATCAACTGAACAATTGTGTTTTAATGCACCTCTTTAACCTATGGGTGAAGTTTGAGGTCATTTGGACTTCAAATGACCCTCCAAATGTTAATTATACGTTTTATATGGTTTATGGTATACCAATCAATGTGTTATTTGTCACATTTATTCGATTTCCACTGTTACGCAGGTAATTCGTCCGTTTTAATTTTGTGCGTGTGTCGGTGACCGTTCGATCATGATCCAACGACGCTGGGGTTGTCATCTACCTCCGTTACTTTTGCGGGTAGGAGCCGTTCCTCTGTCCCGTATTCATCGGTCTCGAACTCCCTCGCCCCTCGACCGTTCCACGAGATCTTTTTGTCCCTGAGTTCGCCTCACCTTCCCATTTCGAATGAGCCAAGAATCATCCCCTAACTCCCCTCGTAGGCAAAATGCCCATTAGGGCCTGCAGGCTCCTCTCTGCCGTTTTTAGCAGCCGCCTACCTACTTCCTCTCGTCCTCATCTCAGGATCTCAAGAGCACCACCGGGCCCTGCAAAGACCTCCCCCACCTTCAATTTCATCTCTGAAGCCCCCACTCTCACCGACCTACTCGAGTTGTCTTCTCCAGTGACCTTGGCTTCATCCAGCCTCCTCGATCCACCTCGGCTCGATTGCGAGCGTCGTAAGCATCCTTGGCACCTAATCTAAGTTTTGGCTTTTTCAGTTTTCCGCGAGAACCCCTTGATCGATGGGTCCTATAGGGCCGCCATCGGACCTTGCCAACGCCGACTACCGCGATGCATCAGTGGTCTTCCGCTTGCGAAAACATGTGCTTTGACCTCGTCTCGCCCAGACGTTGGTTTTGCGAGTCTTACTCAATGGGTTCCCAACGATTTTGGTAGATTCCGAGTTGAGTCCTTTTTCTCCCTATTTTACTGCTGCTTTGACGAGCCTCATGGCCACAGATATTCTCATCTCTCTAGGCTTGCTTTGTCGACTTCGAATGACCACAAGGATGCTTTCTCGCCCTTCCGTCCTTCATCATCTAGCCTCAGCAGCACATCCCCCCCTGCAGCAGCCAGCCATCGCCATAGCCTTGTCTTGGTGCTCCGGCACCTCTGGGAGTGTCTCCGTGAGTTCTTTGAGCTTGCTAGGAAACCGCGAAGGCAAGGGACCACTAGCCGATCTTCAAGGGACCGTAGGTCTCCTTTGCGGTGAAGGTCATGGAGCTCCAGGTAGGCGCTCGACCTTGGTCTGTGACATGGCTCGCAGGGGAAGAAACCAGGGTGTCCAATGACCCCTGAGCCCCATGTTTTTCTTTTACCAATGTTGAAAACCGCAAGGGCAGTTGAGGAATTTCACACCATGTTTCCTTTGATCGCTGGGGCAAGCATCGCGGCCTAGTTGGCCAAGCCCGATTGGGCCAAGTCAGAGCTGGCCCACTGTTTTGGATATATATTTATATACTTGGCTTTATCTCAATTTGTGATTGGTCTGTTTTTGTAAAATTTGTAGTAAATCGCCTGTTTATCAAAAAATTACAGAAAAATATGTCTTGGAAAGGATTTTCGATGAGGAATCCGATTTTGTGGTTTTTATCGACTGATTTTGCTGTTTTAACATCTCAATATTTATATGAGCAAATTAGGGTTTAATGATATATGATAAATGATAATTATGTTAATTTCAGGTGATTAAAAGGATCCAATCGGTCAAACCAGGTTTGACCTAGGTGTTTTAGTTCAAGGTAAGCGGACCATGCCCTTGGCATAGATAATACTTGGTTTATTGAATGTTCATGATTTATATTAAGCACTTTATGTTAAATCATGAGTAATGCATGTTTTCCTCAATGTATATGATTATTGAATGTTAATTGCTGTAATCTAAGTCTAAGTATAGAAACCACAATTATGTTATGAATTATGGTTAAGGAACATGAAACCAAGATAAAGAGGGAAGAGATTCCCATCCATGCTTAAGAGGGAGAAATCCCATTATGTTTCATGGGGAGAAATCCCAATTATGTTCAAGAGGGAGCAATCCCAATTAAGATCAAGTCTAGGTTATTAAGAAGATAAGTCAAGTCTAAGAAAGATCATGATTAAGGGAATTTGATTTAGATTTATATGCACCTTGTTATGGGCTTTCCGAGCATTATGGGCTTTCCGAGCAATTATGGGCTTTCCGAGCATTATGGGCTCCTTATGGGGCATTAAGAGAGGAGCATATACTTCTAGTCAAATTCTTTATGTAAAAGATGCCAAGAAATTATTAATGTTAATGCATGTTCATGTTTATGTCAAATCACTATATATTTTACTTTCATGCTTTATAACATGCCAATGTCGTTTACTCACCATGTTTGTTTTTCCTTTGCATGGCTGGGGACGAGATGTCCGCAGGAGTTGGAGCTAAAGAGAAGGAATCATCTTGAGAATGCTAAAGACCCAAAGATCTAAGGAGTTGTTGCCTGGTGGGACGTCCATCTATGGAGATCCTTCCATTTAGATAATTATCCAGTTTATGTTAGCATAGCTTTAGTATCATGACGTAGTTATCTTTCCAAGAAGAACCTTATGTATGAATCTATGTTTCAATAATGCCAAGTGTTATTTGTTCCTTGATATGAGATCATGAATGTGACAATCCCTCCCTGATATGCCAAGTACCCCACATTATGGATAATGTTGGGGATTAGGTTGTGCTTCCGTTGGTTATGTAAGAAACCCTAGGGAGGGGTGTTACACTTTCCTTTTTCATTTGATTCATGCATGCTCTTGAAAATCTTTTCATATAGAGACAAGAAATACAAAGGACAGGATGGATCAAGCATGGAGTTCATTCTCACATGGTAGCCTCAAGTCATATTAAGATTGCCATCAAAGAAAATAGAACATAGAACAAAATGGCATGGAAAACTGACAAAATTGACTCTAACAAAAGGAAATGCAAAATTAAAACTACAATTACGGGCTGGTTGTGCCCCCCCAGCTTGAAATCAGCAGTGTCCTCACTGCATCAAACAAACTCACAGAGTTCAAAATCAGATACCTATCATGGATCAATTTCAAAAAGAAGGGCCACTTCTCTCTTCATCAAGGAAATACTGGTTGATGAGATCTGGAATGTCCATCGGCTAGGCTGTGGAGTCTTGCTACTGGGGAAACTGGGGCTACTGTGGCGGTGGTGACTGATACGGTGGCGGGATGGAGTAGTGGCCCTGAGAGATATGCCACGAGTCCATCCTATGGACCATGTCGTGCATCGCAGTGTACTGCGTGCCCATCTGGTCCAAACAGCCGCCAATGCGGTCAAACCACTGCTGAACATATCCATAAAGATGTCGCACATCGGGCATCACCCAAGTGTACACATTCTGAGTATCGGTGGAGGGTGGTGGTGGTGTTGCCTCTACTTCTGGTGGTGCTTTGGAGCTTCTCGCTCCCTGGGTCGCTATCTCCACATCATCTTCAGGCTGTAATTCAACCTTCCAATTGGCCTTGTTGCTAAGATTATTGCAGGTTGTGTCAGGGACTTCAATATATTGTGTCTTGGTGAGAAAAACCTTGAACTTTGTGATACTATCACCATGCTTTGATATAAGACCACAAGAGAGAAGGTAACTGATATCCACAAGGTTTTTTCCTGGTGCAGCTGCCAAAATAGCCAAATCCAACCCAAGCTTCATTGTAAGAAGCGAGATGACCCTACCACACATGATATCGCCCGACTTCCGCTGCTTCTTCTTCTTTGTTTCTAAAAGTTTGTTGACAATATAGTATCCTGAACCAATTTCCTCATTGTTTACCATACACTGCAAGAAGAAAAGGTTTGTTTTTCGCACAACTCCTTGAGTTTCCTTTTTTGCAAATACACATGTACGGAGGAGGCGATGTACATAGCAGAAAACATGGTTATGAATTGTTGAGGCTCTTGCCTCTTTAGCCTTGTACACCGTATCACTTGAAATCTCAGACCAAAAGGTATCACTATTGAAAGCCCCTGGATAATCAATGTAACCACCTTAGTTGCATCCAAGTAAATCACAAAAATGATAAAGATCCATGTTAAAGGGTTTGTTAAGCAAATGGAAACTGATCTTCAGGTATAGATCACAGTGACGTTGTGGATCCTCCTCCGCTTTAAAAGTTGTTAGAAACTCATAAACAAGTCATGGGTAGGTTTTGGTAACCCTTGTGTAGACAAAATGTAGACCCAAAAACCTCAGGTGGCCCATTACCTCATCCTTGAAGCCCAGTTTATTCAGAATTTCCTCACATGCATAGAGGGAAGGTAGCACCTGCCTAGTAATCATAAATGGTAACTGACATCCTCTTTGGGTGCAACCCAGAACTGAGTAGAGGGGACATGTTCCGCCTCAGAAGGTGTGGAGGAAGAGCTGGCACCACCACAATGTTTGCCTGATCCTTGTTTGAGTGGAGCCATGGTTGTTCTGGAAGAACACACGGCGTGCAGTCGATGGCCACATCGTGTACCTGGATTGAAATCGTCGACCCTGAAATGGGAATGCACGACGTGTATCCTAGAGGAACGACGTGCACCTGGATGTTTTAAGTAGTCTGAATCAGCATCGAGAGATGAGAAATGGAGGTGGAAAATATGATCTCGATGAGTAGGAAGGAGGCAGCCTTGCTGCTTGTGAGCTAGGTGGCACGTTGGAGGCAGCGGTGGTGGCTTTTGAGGCTGATGGTGGCGCCTTTTGAGGCTGATGGTGGCAACATTGGTGGTTGTTTGAGGTTGCCTCTGCGGATGGCGTGCAGGAGGGAAGCTCGGTCGGCCTTTGTTGTTGCAAGCATGCACTGGTCCGGGCGTGCAGTTGTCGGTGTGTACGAGTAGGATGGGAGGAGGTGTGACGATGGTTGTTGGAGGCAAGAGGGCACAGAGGTGCGTGAGCTGGAAGAAGGGAGGTTGCTGCTAGCCGGCGTGCACAAGTTGGCAGGCGTGCGGTGGCTCGAAGACGATGGCTGCACGGTGTGAGTTCGGCGGATCCAAGATGGCTGCTGCATGGCGGCTGAAAATCGCATGGGCTAGGGTTCCTTTTCTCTCGCATGACTAAGTTCTCACAAGGGGGTTGATAAGTTAGGTCATGCACCCCTCTTTTAGGCCAGACTTTACGAGAAAAGACATGACATGTATAAGATATGCATGATGTGTTCTTCTTTAATTGCCCCCTTTTCAGATCTACCTTTGCGCTCATACGCACAGTGTGTATGAGACATGCACAGAGTGTTCTGCTTTAAATTCTCTTTTGTAGATCTACCTTTGTGCCCAGACGCACAGTGTGTATTAATTAATGCACGCCGTGTGAGCTTCCAAAAACTTTTGCTACTAACTCGAGTGATGAGTACACGGCGTGAGCTGAATTACGCATCTAGTGTAACATTCCACAAACTTCTTTTGTGAACTGAACAAGACGTGTTGATGAGAAACACGATGTGTACCCGGAGATGTAGTTAAATTTTAGTATCTTTCTGAATAATTACACGTCGTGTTGGATAAAGACACACTGTGCAATATAGAATTTCTGTAGAAATAGCATTCAGTCAGCACAAAAATAATGATAGATGTGGTGACATCTATGTATAAATTATTACAGTCATCCATGACAAGCTTATTGACGAAATTAAATAGTGTTCTTGACTCAAATAATGGAAAAGAAATCTATTTTAATGTAGGATCAACTCCCATGAGGTCCACCATTTAGATTCCAGAGTGAGACTCTTCAGTTCTTCATTCATGCATCTTGGAGGGAGCAAGAGGCTTCCTTGTCTAATTCATCTCCACCGGTGTATAGCTTGCAACATTCACTTTGAATGTGTCATCATTGCCATGGAGTTCCACTGCCCCATATGAAAAAATCTTTAATACAAGAAAAGGGCCTGACCATTTGGACTTCAACTTTCCAGGAAATAACTTTAATCTAGAATTAAAAAGCAAGACTTTATCTCCTTCTTTGAAGTCCTTCCTATGGATTCTTTTGTCATGCCAAGCCTTTGTTCTCTCTTTGTAAAGCTTTGCATTTTCGTAAGCATCAAGGTGAAGTTTCTCAAGTTCTTGCAGCTACAAAAGACACTTCTCACCTGCCTTCTTCATGTCAAAATTCAAGAATTTGATAGCCCACAAAGCACGGTGTTCTAACTCCAGTGGAAGGTGACAAGATTTACCATAGATCAGCTTAAATGGAGTTGTTCCTATGATTATTTTGTAAGTTTTAGGGAATGTCGATAGTGCATCATCTATCTTTAAAGCTCAATCTTTTCTTGGAGTAGAGACTGTCTTTTCAAGAATGTTTTTTAGCTACCAGTTGGAAACCTCTACCTGCCCGGAAGTTTGAGGATGATAGGGCGTAGAGATCTTATGAGTTACCCCATATCTTGAGAGAAGATTATTGAATTGTTTTTTAGAAAAATACGTGCCTCCATCATAAATTAAATCTCTAGGAACTCCAAACTGAGGAAAGATGATCTTTTGAAAAAGTTTTACTATAGATTTGGCATCCGGCACTTGGGTTGGATGGTCTCAACCCATTTGGACACATATTCACAAGCTACAAGAATATATTTATAACCATAAGAGGATGGGAATGGTACCATGTAATCAACTATGCATACATCGAATACTTCAACCTCTAAGATAGAGTTGAGGGGCATGTCATCACGGCGAGATATACCTACAGTTCTTTGACATCTATCACAAGATTTGACAAATAGATTGACGTCTTTGAATAATGCGGGCCAATAGAAACTGGCCTGGAGTATCTTTGCAGTGGTATTTTCTCCTCTAAAGTGTCCTCCATAAATAGAGGCATGGCATTCAACAATAATAGTAGGGATTTCTTATTTAGCAACACATCAAAGGATTAGCCCATCACTTCCATGCTTGAATAACAATGGATCGTCTTAATAGTAGAATTTCACATCATGAAAGAATTTCTTCTTTTGCTGATATGTCAAATCAGGTGGGAGTTGTCAGGTAGCAAGAAAGTTAGCTATATCTGCAAACCATGGTGCTTGTATAGATGATAACACATAAAGCTTTTCAATAGGCAAATGATCTTCAATGGGAAAAGGATTTCTAGCCTCCGTAGTTAACCTAGAAAGATGATCAACAACATTGTTTTCCGTGTCTTTCTTATCCTGGATTTCAAGATCAAATTCTTGTAAAAGTAGAATCCAACGAATAAGATGAGGTTTGGCATCCTTCTTGTTCAACAGATATTTAATTGCAGCATGATCAGTGTATACAACCACCTTAGACAACACCAAGTATTGTCAGAATTTGTCAAAGGTGTATACTATGGCAAGCATCTCCGTCTCAGTAGTTGTATAGTTGATTTGTGCTTCATCAAGGGTCTTGCTTGCATAATATATGGCATGGAGTTTCTTGTCTTTCCGTTGTCCTAGAATAGCCCCTACTGCATAATCACTTGCATCACACATTAATTCAAAAGGGGCATTCCAATCTGGTTGTTGAATAATTGGGGCCGAAATGAGGGCCTCCTTGAGCTTGGAAAAAGTTGTGTGGCATTCATCATCAAATACAAATTCGGCGTCTTTTGCAAGTAAGGAACACAAAGTCTTAGCAATTTTTGAAAAGTCTTTAATAAATCTTCTATAGAAACATGCATGACCAAGAAAACTGTGGATGTTTTTGACTAAAGATGGAGTAGACATCTTCTCAATGGCTTTAACTTTTGTCCTGTCAACTTCAAATACCCTTGTTAGATACAACATGGCCTAGTACTACACCGAATTGTACCATGAAATGGCACTTCTCCCAGTTTAGCACTAGGTTAACCTTTTTACAGAGGGCTAAGACTAATGACAAGTTACATAAGCATTGATCAAAAGAATCTCCATATACACTAAAGTCATCCATGGAAATTTCCATTATGTTTTC
Organism: Alisma plantago-aquatica; assembly: GCA_963693085.1. Taxonomy (NCBI): domain Eukaryota; kingdom Viridiplantae; phylum Streptophyta; class Magnoliopsida; order Alismatales; family Alismataceae; genus Alisma; species Alisma plantago-aquatica. The sequence continues at coordinate 683,475,679 of OY856409.1, forward strand.
AATGAAATCTGAGAAAATGGCCATCATACACCGTCGAAAAGTCACAGGAGTGTTGCAAAGATCGAATGGCATGCGGAGATAGGTGTAGGTTCCATAAGTGCAAGTAAATGTGGTTTTCTCTTGGTCGGGAGGGTAGATAGGAATCTGAAAAAATCTGGAATACCCGTCCAAGTAACAAAAATAAGAATGCTTTGCAAGGCGTTCAAGCATTAAATCAATAATAGGCAATGGAAAATGATCCTTATGAGTCACCTTATTCAAGCATCGGTAATCAATACACATACGCCACCCCGTGACTATATGTGTTTGTATCAACTCATCATTGTCTCCTTTTATGACAGTTGCACCCCCCTTCTTAGGTACCACATGAATGGCACTAACCCAAGGGCTGTCACTTATTGGATAAATGAGTCCAACATCAATCAATTTGAAAATTTCTTTCTTAACCACTTCAAGCATGTTTTGATTTAAATGCCTAGGTGGTTCAATAGTCAGTTTGGCATCATCCTCCATGTTTATTGTATACATACAAATGAAGGGATGAATGCCTTTCAAATCATCAATAGAATAACCAATGACATCTTTATACAAACGCAATTCGGCAAGCAATTTATTTTCTTAGTCATTGGTTAATTTATCATTTATTATAACATGGGAAGTAGAATTAGAGTCAAGAAATGCATACCTCAGCGCAGGTGGAAGGGCTTTAAGTTCTACCTTTCTCCCGGTTGTACTTCCTTCAACTTTATCATCAACAAGTGGAATGTTTTCATTGGTAGCCTGCGCTTTAGCAATGGGAAGTACTCCAAAATTTTCAAACTTGTTAATTGCATCCTCATCATCATCACAAAGGTTTAACATCAAATCAGCAATACCTTCATCATCCTCCACAATTGAATCAATAGTATCCAATAATCAAATTTCTTCAACACATGAAGGTGCTTTCATAGCATCATAAATAGAGAATTCCATGGCTTACTCACCAACTCAGAGCATGAGTTTGTCTTCCTGAACGTCAACAAGACATCCGGCAGTTATTAAGAAGGGTCTTCCAAAAAGAATGGGATTGGAACGAATTTCCACCATATCTAAAACAATAAAATCACAAGGGATATTGAACTTGCCAATCTGCACTAACACATCTTCCACAATACCTTTCGGATACTTGATGGAATGATCCGCTAGTTCAATAGCCATCTTTGTCGGTTTTAGATCTCCAAGATCTAGCTCTTGCCACAGGATAGACGGAATGAGACTGATGCAAGCTCCAAGGTCTACTAGACCCTTGTCAAAAGTGGTGTTGTTGATCTTGCATGGCAGTGTGAAGGCTCCCAAATCTTGTAACTTTTGTGGAAGTCTATTTTGAATAATAGAACTCATTCTTTCCGAAAGCATTACTGTTTCAACTTGATCCACCTTTCTTCTTTTAGTTAAGATATCTTTTAAGAACTTAGAAAAAGATGGCATCTTGGCAATAACTTCGGCTAGAGGAAGGTTGACATGGAGCTTGTTTAGAATGTCTATAAACTTCCTAAATGGTAAATCCTCCTTCTTGTTTTCAAGCCTTTGTGGAAATGGTGCATTCGCCTTGTAAGAAGGTGGTATTTTGGCCATACCTTTATCCTTGCTGCAAATAGGAGTGTCGGACTCCTCCTCATTAGCTACCTCAGTGTTCTTCTCCTTAGGTGGAGAAGGTTTCTAAATTTTAGCTCCACTCCTCAAAGTTATGGCATTTTCTTATTGTCTTGGGTTCACCTCCGGTTGGCTTGAAAGAGAACCAGATTGTGGACTCCTTTATTGTGCTAGAGCTTGTTGTGTTATTTGATTCTCCAACATCTTGGTATGAGTGGAAATGCCATCCACTTTAGTGGAAAGTTGGGCAATAGCATCTTTCAATAGCTTATTATTCCCCCAAAACTCTTCATTTTGCTACATTTGTGTAGAAACAAATTTCTCCATCATGGCCTCCAAAGAAGAGCTTTGGGGTTCTTGTGGCTGTTCGTAACCCCTATTATTGAAACCTGGTGGATTCCCTTGTCAGTTGAAATGTTGTTGGTGGAAAGTTGGGCAATAGCATCTTTCAATAGCTTATTATTCCCCCAAAACTCTTCATTTTGCTACATTTGTGTAGAAACAAATTTCTCCATCATGGCCTCCAAAGAAGAGCTTTGGGGTTCTTGTGGCTGTTCGTAACCCCTATTATTGAAACCTGGTGGATTCCCTTGTCAGTTGAAATGTTGTTGTTGTTGCAGTTATTGTTGTCCTTGTTGGAAGTTCTGAGCGTTGCTTGTGTTCCGGTAGGAGAAATTAGGATGATCTCTCCATCCCGAATTATAAGTTTTGGAATAGGGATTGTACTGCTTGTTCCCTTGCATTCCAATGGCATTGACTTGTTCAAAGATCTCCTCATTTGCATTAGGAGCAAATCATGAAGAAGAAGTATGTCATGCATTGCCACAAGCTTCACATATCACTTCAGCTAATTATATTTGCATAGTAGTCATCTTCTCGAACTTCTATGTAAGAACATCAAGTTTGGCAGCAATAAGATCAACTACATCAACAATATGTTTCCCTCCTTGCTTTCCAATTGAAGAACCAACTGTAGAGGTTGATTGTGCTCCCCTATTTGATCCCCATTGGCAGTGATTAAGCACTGTGTCTTTAATAATGTCATAAGCCTTTCTGTAAGACTTAGTCATCAATGCACCATTATCTGCAGCATCTAGTGTCAACCGGGTGTTGTAGAACAGTCCATTATAGAATGTTTGAAGTAGCTGCCAGTTGGTCAAACCATGGTGAGGGAAAAGGTGGTGGAGATCCTTAAACTATTCCCATGTATCATATAGAGTGCCTACATCATTTGGAGAGTTGGGTTGTCTTGCTTGGTGGGAAATATTTTGCAAGGAAAGCATTTAGGAGTTGATCACAGCTTTTGATTGACTTCTTTGGAAGAGACAAAAGTCACGCCTTGGATCTATCTCTTAGGGTGAAAGGAAATAACATAAGTCTCACTCCTTCGGTAGATACCATGTTGATTCGAAATGTATTCAGATACTCTAAGAACTCAGCTACATGAAGACTTGGATCTTCATTGGTTATACCTCCAAAATGATTCTGATGTATCGTTTGCATCTTGGATGGAGTAATAGAGAAATTGTTCACTTCTACTGTAGACAGATCAATGGCCCCACAAATGTTTGTGGCGACCGGCATTGCAAAATCCTTCAAAGGAAGGTCGTCCTCCATGGTTGGATCACTTGGTGTAGCTTCTTCAAAGGGTGAAGAAGATGGCGAAGGTGATGATGGTGGAGTAACTCCTACAAGCGGTGGTTCTACTCTCCTTGCTCTTCTTAAGCTTGAAAGAGTACGCTCGATCTCAAGGTCTAACAACGCTAATGTTTGAAGACCCCGTTGTGAGCGACACATACAACCTGAAAAATAGCAAGAGGAATTGAGAAAACAACTAAAAGGTACAATGAAATTTGAAAAATGTAAATAATGATCTAGTCTCGAATACTAATTAGCACTTGTTACTCCAATTAGATTACCGTAGCTCCCCAACAACGGCAACAAAAACTTCTTAGCTTCTTACACTAACGAGTCTCCATCCTTAGAAGGATCTTTTACTCAACTAACCAATCTCCGCAAGTATACAGAGGTAGTTGTAGTCGAGGTTGAAAAAAAGAAGCTTGGTAAATAATTAAACACAAAACTACTAAAGTTCAGCAATCTAGATTGTTTTAAAAAGGATGGTGATTTTGTTTTAACTACAAAATTTCAGATTTAAACAGAGCAGTGAAAGGACTACTAAACAGGGTTTTAAAAAATATATGAATGGATCTTGGACATTAAGATTTCACCCACACATCATAGCATTTCATGGGAACATGAAATTTAAACATACTAAGTATTGTTTTAAAGGGGAGGTGTATGTTGCACTTCACCTCTCCGTGCAAGTGCAACGATCTCAACTAAAACCCACATTTTCATGCATGATTTTCGTTTTAGATCACATCCTACTCCTCAACTCCATAATCTCCACTCTTGTGGTAGAAGAGGAGTTGCTAAGATGAGTACCTCCATACATTCCTACCTATCTTCTCATATCAAGCAAGAAAGCATAACAAAAGCATATAAAGTGGCCAGCCATACATGCAAGAAATGACAAAACCGATACTCACAAGGTTGAAAAATAAGAAACATAGTATTTAGTAAAAAATTAATATGTTCCATACATGATATGACATGGGATCTACTCTCCCATGTCCAAGAAAGGTAGTTTACTCATCCATAATCATGTATTGCAGAAATGTTACACGATTTTTAGGTTCAAGAATGGTCTAAGCAAAGAAAAATGGGAAGAACCAAAGATGTAACCACAAGAAGGTAGAATTCTGGATTTTAGACGAAATTCTACTTCTCCAGCTGCTCCAAACTAGACTAGCTCCTCTCCCGAGAAGTTGCATGGTGTGGAGAAGCTCTCCTACACCTTTGGAGAAGAGAATGGAGAAGATGAGAAGAAGATTTAGGGTCTTTTGGAAAGAAACCACCTCCTTTCTCCTCAAAATTGCCCTCCCTTTCTCTAGACTTGCTCTGGGATGGGAGAACTTCAAATTATGACCGTGGATAACCGCCTCATAGGTTCCCTCCTTGTTTTAAACCGAGAGATTGTATTTTTCAAATTTCTAAAATTGACAGCGACACGACATGCATTCCCAATGCACAGTGTGTAAAGCCTTCGTCAGTTTCTCCAAAATGCACTTTGCACGGCGTGTGCTGAATTAATGCATGTCGTGCAACTTTCTAGAAACTTTCAGTCTACTCGACGCGCCGAGGTGCACGACGTGTTGGCGAAAACATGTCGTGTCTTTGTCTTGTTCTACACTTTCTAGAAACTCACACGTCGTGTTCAAGGATGAACGCGCCATGCATTTTTCAGTCTCGGTGAATGCATTGTCTTCTGGAATCTCGCACGTCATGTCTTTAATAGACACACCGTACAAGATGCTATTTCAGCATAATTAAACTCCAAATAGCTGGTTGTATGTGTGGTAGTCCAAATGACGTGAAACTTTTAGAACATCTCTACAACGCACATCATGTGATAAGTAAAATAACAAAAAGATGGCAATATTAATATGAAAGGAGGCTAAGTGAAATCAAAATGAACCAAATTAGTATGTGATATCATGTGAAAATATGATGTGGAAAACACACAACAGTGTTCATTACATATTTTTCTCGGGCGCCCACTACCCATAATAGGTGCATATTCAACATTTTTGGGCATATTTTCCCATAAGTGGGTGTGTATACATCTATAATTGGCGTATTTACTCATATTTGGGTGTTCTTAGTCGACAATCAACACTCATCCTTCAACATGGTTGGACATATAAGTGGACATGTATTCATCTACAATATACACATGTACTCATATTTGGGCACATGTTGGCACATTATGGGTGCACATCTAAGTACATATCAATAAGTGGGCACATTTCCATCTACAATATGTGTGTTGTTGTTAATAAGTAGGTGTGTTATTCCACATTAGTGTGTGCATATTCATCTACAATAAGTGTATGTACACATATTTGGGCTCATGCTAGTAATAATGGGAACACATCCACATGAATAAGTCAATGTGCATTGTGGTCAATCACTAGGAGCGTGTGTTCAAAAAGTAGGTGCATATAGTCATAATTGGGCGCATGTTAACCATAATGGACATATATCCACACACAAAGCAATAATGGGCCCACAAATCAATATGTGTTGTGTGTGTATTTAGATAATGACACAATTTTACCGTGTGTAGTACGCAAGTGAACGTATCGAAGTAATAAGGCCTTGTGAGGTCCGAGTCAAACATGGGGAAGCGTTTCTCCAGTAGACTATTACTAGCAGTGGTCAAATTAGCTAATCCAGTTGTAAATGGTTGAATTGAGTTGAACTAAAGAACAAAAGTAGAAATAAAATGAATTAAAGGTGGAAGTAATCAAAGATGGGGTGAATTCCTTAGGATAGTGGTTTCACCACAAACAACACTAATAATCAATCTCACATACACTAAAATCTATTATCTCAGTCCATGGATAAAGAGCTTGCAACCAGAATTACATGCTCACATAGTGTAATTCACTACCTAATCTAATGACAATCCCACTTCCGCAGTTATTAGTTGATTAGTTAGATGATTTGCGGTTATTCTTTGGGTTTCTCCTCCCGTTCACACTCCACTTTTCCCAAAGGGCACAGTATATGGGAAAATCTACACTCTCTGACCCATAACCTCTCTCCCGAGATGACTAAGCATCTATCAATCCACTCATGGTGATCAAGCACAAGTAGAACATGAAGCTTTCATAGATTTATATCCAGTAAAAAGAAATAAAAAAGATATTAATGCATGGAAATCAATCACAGTGTTTATCCAGGCTACTCCCAGATCCTAAGGAATACAGGTTTTTAGCCTTTCATGATTTTCATCGACGAATACATGAGAGGAAAGAAGAAAAACTTGAGAAACAATAAGAAACTAAAGTAACCCCTAAATCTCTACCCGGTTGGAAGATCCTCTCTGTCGTACGAGCGTTCTGTTGTCTTCTGGATGTAGAATCATCCTCCAGAGGTGCCCTGATCTCCTCAGGCAAAGACTTCAGTCCTTGGTTCTTCTTTTCTCTCTTTTCAGTCATTGTGCAATGAAAATGGTTGCTCCCTTTCTTTGGTCACCGTCCCCCTAAGTCATAGGAGGCACTTCGGGTCCAAACTAACATCCACTGTTGGATTAAAGATTAATCTACGGCTGGTCTGATTGGGCACACTCAGTAGTACCGACTAGGTGAGTCGATAGTACTGAGTCACTTAGGTTTGGTCACGTAATCTCGATCACGTCAGAACTATCGACTGGACTCGATAACACTGAGTTTTGTGATTTTCAAGCTTCCTCTCTGATGTCAAATCGGTAGTATCGAGTTTGGTACTCGGTAGCATCGATTTTTCTCAATTCATGTCGGGACTTGCTGATGCTGAATCAGTAGCACTGACTTCAGTTGTTGGTAGCACTAACTCTGGGTAGGTTTCCAATGGGTCCCTGATGTAAAGTTAATATCACTGATTGTTGCCAGGTCGGTAGCGCTTACTCTGTGGCTCTTACTTGTACCTGAAAACACACAAAATTGTCATAAGCAATTGGGATACAGAAAATATTACATAAAATTGTAAAAATCATATAATTTGATGCATATAGTAGAAACATGCCATCTAAGTCATTTCTTGCATAATAAATCAAATAAATGACAATTCTATACATGAAATCAAGGAAAAATGTGCCTGAAATAACGACTAAAAGCACATGCATCAAACTCTCTGAGCTTAACTATTGCTTGTCCTCGAGTAACACTTCTCTCGGATCTATTTGACAACAGTCAGCAGAAGGACATAACACATACATTCCTTTCCTAATCAAATCGACCTATCCATCCCTAAACTGGCCTTCACTGACCAACTTCTCTAAAGTGACCAAAAACTTCCATAAATGATGTCCACCTTTAATCAATGACACTATCAAGAAATAAGTTAACATCATAATTACTCAGACATTTGCTTGGTGCATTGTGTAATTCCCTACACTAAATTGCTCTTTCCTAACTACCAACTATTTGGATGCAGATCTCCATATAAGCATGAATGAGGAGATAAATCATTAGAGTGGCCTACCAATAAGAGAAATCAATGGTTCAAGATGGGTGGCAAATGAAAATTCGTAAGTACATCCAACCTATTTATCCATAGAGAAAAATGAACATAGATGGATGAAAAGAATGCCATGAATGAATCCTAATGCCAAAAAAAACTCTTTTTTTTTCTTTTATGAGATGATGCATGTATGAATGGGATTATTTGACAACTCAGAAGAACACACATGTGGATTAAATCATAAAAAAAAACATGCGGGATGCACTTTCCTCTTGTTTCCATTTAAAAAAAAATCTTTTTTTAAAAGGCTAAGTTTCATGCTTCTTGCCTTTATAATTCTTCTCCGTTCTTTTTTTTCTTTTATTATTTTCTTGGAGGCGTATCCCTACACTTTTAGCTTTATAACTCAAAATTAAATCCACATGGTCAGGAACATATGCATGTGATGTTGAAATGTATGCAACTACATGAACTATGTTATGCAAGCTAAGATGGAATGCATTAAGGTTGATACATACAAATGCAATGTTTTTCTTCCTTTTTTAAAATGCAAGAAAACTAACTAACATGTTCCTATTGTTCCATGCAATGCAATCAAGGAAAATATCTTGAAGTGCACATGAATTTTTGAGGTGGTGAGTCAAAAATGAATGGAAAAGAAATAGAATCACACAACTAAGAGCCAATGGCTTTCGTTATATTATGATGTGTCCCTCTTTATTGACCCATGTATAGGGTAACCTAAAGGTTTATTTCTTGTATTTTCATTTAAGATCTCATTATGGTTTGGTCAGTTTAAGCTCAACATCTTCATCATTCACATTCCCAAGTTGATTTAGACTTTCATGTATGTCCTAAGTCCTAATGTTGACTAGTCCAAACACTTCCTCAAGTGCTGTTACGGAAAGATTTTGCAATTTAAGCTTTTAAGGACATGACCATTTTCATGCAGCAACCCAGAGAGTACAATCTTTTGGAAAATAAAACCATACATTTACTACTTCACACTTACACTAGATAGACGTGGATCCTACTCTTACACAACTAAAAACAAAACAAACAACTAAAAATAAAAATAATAAAAACAAATATAGAATAATGATTCCAACACCCCCCACCCTAAGCTTGAATATGGCTATGACCTCATAGTCAATACTCACACCCAAGAGGTGGAACAGTGGTACCAGGGCTCAGAATGGTGGAGATGGCATGTTGGGGTCGTGTGGCGGGAACATCCCCTGGAATGAGAGGTATGTAGGTGGCATAGGTGGAGGTTGTCGGTACTCCCCAAAGTATCCATGATTCTAGTATTTGTCAAAGAAAGGATGCTGATACTACTCCATCCAATGTAGGTGCATGTGAAAATTCTCTTGGTTGGCTAAGAGAAGGCTTTCATTCTCGTAGATCGCATGCTGGTTCTAGTACAACCTTCCTTGAGTATCCTGCATGCCAGCCAGCGTCGCTTGATGTTGTTGTTGTCCTATCTGGATCTCCTGCAACATGGTATACATACCTACCATGTTGTACATGTCCTCCTCCCCCTAGGAAGGTGGTGGGGCCAAGGAAGTTGAGGCAGCATATGTGTGGGCCCTTTTGTGTGGGACCGCTCTCCTGGTTATGGGGATGGTGGGCTCCACCTCCTCAACTTTATCGCCGATGTTTCCGCCTTGCTCTTCATCATCGCCCTAAGCTGATGCCCTGGGTGGATCTTTAGCTTCCTCCTCATTCAGTGGCCACCTAATATGTTCCACCCCACACAGGTTGAAGATAGGGTCGGGAAGCCTCTGCTCCCAAAATATGCATCGGCGGTTGCAATGCACATAGAGTATATTGGGGTGGTATTGGAGAAGATGCGCTTTGCGGAAGTGAAGGAGGTCCAACTTTGTTGTATCCTCTAATGGATCAAGGGTGGATAGATCAAGGTGCAGGTGGAGAGAAGTAGGGGTGATGAGACCACTAAATAAGACCGGCACCTTCCTTATCACATTGTGCCTCTTAGAAATCATATGGAGCAACAGAAAAGCTCCAAAATTAACTGTCTCCCCTTCAGAAGCCAACAGATACAGTAGATGTCTATCTTCTAGACCTTCCCTTGAGCTTGACTGGATCATGTGAAGATAGTGCTGACATAGATATGGTGAAGCATACAAGCAAAAGGATGCTTGATATCAGTCACAGAACTGATGTGCCAGTTAATCTGGAATCTCGTCCGCACCTCAGTCAGCTGCTCCTAGGCCAAGTCATAATCAAAATATGATGGCGCCGAGCATTTTGGGACATGAGCCCAGTTGAAGATATGATTGAAGGCCCTTAGCATGTGAGAGTAGTTGTTGTTGAAGAGGCGAAAGTTGACCTTGACTTCCCTCCATTAGCCTCCTAACTTCTGCTCAGGGTGACGAGAACGTCAAGCAACACCAAGAACTTCAAGACAAGATCCGAGTAGGTCTGCCAGTCACTGAAGAAAGGATGATCTCCTACCATTGCTTGATACTAACATACCCAGTGCATGTTGTAAGTAAACCCCATCATCTCGATCAATGTGCGATCGCCATATCTCGTCGAGATGACATGCCTTGTCTGTGACTCCTCATAGAGCTTCCTTATCTCTGAGGATGGGTGTTAATCCAGGTTGGCCGGGGGACCAACTCACCCTGTAGGGGAACAACTCCTCTCCTAGGAGCCATCTCATTGATGCAAGAAGGTGGTTAAGAGAATGAAAGCTCGGGGAAGACCGTCGACACCTAGTGTAGCCTTGCTTTGGAATGTAGGAGGAGTGGATTTTGAGGGTGTGAAGAAAATGGCTCCACCGCCCCTCCTTTACAAAAGACCGCGACAAAGTTGGTACTACTGAATTTTTGAGCCGGTGGTACCAAGTTGGCTACCATAATCAGTGGTCAGTTGCATCGATGGGTGACGATTTCCTGACATAGATGGTGAAGATCACCCTGAGTCGGTGGTACCGACGACCCATCAGTGGTACTGATCATGCCAAGGATCAGTGCCACCGACCACCAGATGAAGTGCATCACGGCTGTTGGATCGCGGCCACCCAGATTGTTGATGTGGTGAGTCAGTAGTACCAACTTCTTGAGTCGGTAGTACCGAGTGCTGGGATTTGTCGGTGCCTTCATATAGGTAGACTTAGTATGCCGAACCTGGGCACGGAGAAAAGTCGGTAGCACCGACTAAAATAGTCAGTGGTACTGAGTCCTTATTCGTGAACCCTTAAAAGATTTTCAGAGACTCGGTGGTGTCGACTGGTAGAGTCGGTCATACCGAGTTTGTGCTATTGTTCCGAACAGAACATTGACATCATTTCGGTGTCACTGACTGCAAAACGCAGTGATACTGACTTTAATACCCTACATATTTCAAAAAAAAGTCAGGGTACCATTTTTATAGAAATTGAGTTAAAGTGACAACTAAAAAATGAAAATTGAGCATAAAAATAAAGAGAATAAAGATTGGGTTGCCTCCCAATAAGAATCATTGTTTAACGTCCTAGACTAGATGGTCTATAGAGCAATAATCTATGGAATGGTGTACAGTTGCACCTCCACAATCCGGGGCTCTACCTCACCTCCAAAATAGTTCTTCAATCATTGGTTGTTTACAAGAAACAACCTTCTCCCGTCTATAATGTTCACAACACCATGAGGAAAGACTTTTTCGATCACAAACGATCCACTCCACTTAGACCTTAGCTTACCTGGATGTAGATTAATCCTAGAATTGAAAAGTAGGACTTTTTGACCTGGAAGAAACACCCTATTCAGAATGTATCTATCATGAATTTTCTTAGTCCTTTCCTTATATATCCTATAGCTTTCATAAGCATCCATCCTAAGCTCATCAAATTCATTCAGATCCAAAAGCCGCTTTCTTCCCGCTTCATCTATATTGAAATTTAGCTTCTTCGTAGCCCATTTAGCCTTATGCTCAAGCTCTACGGGTTGATGGCAAGCACGTCCATAGACTAGCCTAAAAGGTGTTGTTCCTATTGGGGTTTTGTAGGCTTATGTCAGTCCAAAGAGCATCACCTAGCACATGGCTCCATTTCATCCTATTGGTTGATACCGTCCTTTCCAAGATTTTCTTCACCTCTCTATTGGACACCTCAACTTGTCCCTGAGTTTGTGGGTGATAAGGAGTGCCCACGTGGTGTCTCATCCCATATTTTCTCAATAGAGCTCCAAACTGCCTATTAATGAAATGGGAACCACCATCACTAATAATTAGGCAGGGGACACCAAACCTGCAGAAAATGTACTCTTTCACAAACGTACACACTACCTGTGCATCATTGGTGTGGGTTAGAGTTGCTTCCACCCACTTAGACACATAATCAACTACAAGTAATATATATATATATATATATATATGTGTGTGTGTGTGTGTGTGTGTATATATATAGATGATTCAAATGGGCACATAAAATCTATACCCCAAAGATAAAAAACTTCAACTTCCTGAAACACATTTAAGGGCTTCTCATGTTGGTTATATATATTACCTACACATTGACATGCATCACAATGATGAACAAAGTTGTGAGCATCCTTAAACAAGGTAGGCCAATAAAACTCACTCTCTAAGACTTTAGCAGCAGTCTTAGAGCCCGCATGGTGTCCACCTATGGGTAAATAATTACAATGTGACAAGATGTTGTCTACCTCACATTCGGGTACTCGTCTTCTTAATAGCCCATCCCTGCATTGCTTAAGAAGAATTGGGTCATCCCAAATGTAAAACTTCAATGAGTGGAAAAATCATTTTTCTCTTGATACCCCCAATCTGCTGGCAATTCCTTGCAAGCTAGGTAATTAACAGTATATGCAAAACAAGGATCATCAGTTTTAATTGCAAACAATTTCTCATCTGGGAATTCCTCAATAATGGGGATGGCTACATATTTTTCATCTATCCTTTCCAACCTAGACAAATGATCTGTTGCAACATTCTCAACCCTTTCCTTGTCTCTAATCTCGATGTCAAATTCCTGAAGAGAAATAATCCACCTAATCAATCTGGGTTTGGCATCTAACTTTTGTAACAAGTATTTAATACAGCATGGTCGGTCCAAACTATCACTTTAGACCCAACTATGTATTGGTAGAATTTTTCAAAAGTAAACACTACTACCAACAATTCTTTTTCAGTAGTGGTTTAATTTAATTGCACATCATTCAAAGTCTTTGATGCATAATGTATGATAGTTGGAGTCTTGTCTCTTCTTTGACCCAACACGCCTCATAGTGCATAATCTGATGTGTCACACATCAGCTCAAAGGGCAGGCTCTAGTCAGGGGCCTGCACAATAAGTGCTTAAATTAGTTTTTCTTTAAGAATTTTAAAATCTTTTACACATCGCTCATCCAAGGAAAACTCGAAGTCTTTTTCTAAAAGCTTAGACAAAGGTTTGGCAATTTTTGAGAAATCCTTGATAAAATGGCGGTCGAATCCAGCGTGTCCTAAAAAGCTCCTCACTCCTTTCATCCATGTCGGTGGAGGTAGTGTGGAGATGACTTCAATCTTTACTAGATCCACTTCCATGCCCTTACTGGAAACCTTGTGTCCAAGGACGATCCCTTCACTTACCATCATGTGACACTTCTCCCAGTTTAGAACTAGGTGAGTGTCTTCACATCTCTATAGCACCCTGTCAAGGTTATATAGATAATCATTGAAAGATTCCCCGTACATAGAAAAATCATCCATAAAAACATCTAAGCACCGCTCTACCATGTCAGAAAAAATGGTGAGCATACAACATTGAAATGTAGCAGGGGTGTTATAAAGACCAAAAGGCATCTTTTGGTATGCAAACATTCCATAAGGTCAGGTGAAAGTGAATTTTTCCTAATCCTAAGGCTCAGTAGAAATTTGATTATACCCGGAATACCCATCTAGAAAACAAAAATGTGAACAGCCAGCTAATCATTTGAAAATCTAATCAATATAGGGTAAAGGGAAATGATCTTTAAGAGTACCTACATTTAATCAGTGATAATCTATGCACACTCACCATCCCGTCACTAGCCTAATGAAACTCAATTCATTAGCCGCATTAGTAGTGACTGTGATCCCCCCATTCTTAAGAACTACTTGAGTAGGACTAACCCACATTGAGTCGGAGATCGCGTAGACTATACCTGCCGAAAGTATCTTGAAAACTTCCTTCTTCACCACCTTAGTCATAATCAAATTGAGACACCTCTGAGTTTGAATGATTTCCCTAGCTCCTTCTTTGAGATGGATCTTGTGTTGAAACAAATTTAGAGAGATCCCTTTAATATCAACTATGGACCAGTCGAATGCAGCTCGGTGGTGTTTCAGCATGGTGAGTAACTTTTCTTCCTCCTCACCACTCAAAGATGATGATATGATCACTAGGAGGTTTTCCTCTATAGCTAAGAAGACATAGTTCAGGTGTGGTGGTAATGGCTTCATCTCCAAGTCTAGTGGGTTCAATAGAGATGGGACCAATGATGGTGGTGGGGGTCCAAGGTCCTCAAAGCACCTTGCATAGTAGCAAGGTACTACCTTCAGCATCAAAATGCACTCCTCTGGATGGTTGTTGCATATGTTTTCCTCCATTCTGTTCATCAAGCATGCTTCTAAGGGTAAATTGGGTGATGACTATATCACAGAATCATCAATAGCCTCTTCTTTAGCAGTAGGGTCGTAGTCATCTCCCTCATCGTCCAGGTAGCGCATTGCTTGAGTAAGCGAGATCACCTTTGTATTTTCCAGGATGTCCACTGCTACAGTACCTCTTTCTACTTTATTCATAACATGGGCTATATCCAGGAATGGCTACCCTAGAAACTGAGAAAACTAGCCATCCACGTGTTGAAGCATGTTGCATTGCTCCTTATCTCCCGTGGTTTTAGAGTGCTCTGACATCTTGATCTTGAACCTGTCATCTTGGATTCCCATAGTCAGACATCCTCTTCCCATTTCAAGTATCATATCTGTTGTAACTTGAAATGGTCTTCCAAGTAGAATCTCATTGCCATGGTTGTCCTGCATTTCCATCACAACAAAATATGTAGGAAAGATGAGCCTATCCACTTTCACCAGGACATCCTCACATATACCATATGGCTTGTCTATGGAATTGTCTGCCAACTAGATTGTCATGCTACTTTTCCTAAAGTCTGAGCTTCTTGAAGTTAGATAGAGGCATTAGATTTATACTTGCCCCTGAATCACATAGAGCCTCTCCAAATTTTGTCTTGCCAATGAAGCATGTGATATTAAAGCATCCTGGATCCTATCTTTTAGGAGGTAGTGTCCCCAAGATGAAGGCACTAACCTTCTCTTTTAGAACCACAATATCAGACTCTAATATCTTTCTCTTCTTTGTAATTATATCCTTTAGAAACTTCCCATAGGATGGTATCTTGTCAATAGCATATATTAAGGGAATGTTCTCAGATAACTTCCAAAAATTGTCTATAAATTTCTTGAACTGTCGGTCCATCTTAGTTGCTTTGAAACTATTTGGGAAGGGCATCAAAACTATTGGTTCCCGCTGGTGAGGTGGAATATAAGCCTGAGTTTTGCAACAAGTTTTATTACCCCCAACCTCATCAAATTGCTCCTATGACTTCTTCTCCTACGCTGCCATGCCTGGTTCTTCTACATCTACTGGTATAGTTTGATTCGTAGATTCTTCAGTAAATGCCTCGTGTGATGCATCATTCAGTAGTTTCTTGCCACTACATAGCAGCACAGCCTTCACATGTTGATTCTTGTAAGGTACACTGATGTTCTCTGAAAATCATTGTTGGGTTGGTTGCTTTAATGCACTAACATCTGCTGCTATCTAAGA
The DNA here is from genome assembly GCA_963693085.1 of Alisma plantago-aquatica. Classification (NCBI taxonomy): domain Eukaryota; kingdom Viridiplantae; phylum Streptophyta; class Magnoliopsida; order Alismatales; family Alismataceae; genus Alisma; species Alisma plantago-aquatica. Next base: position 683,491,220 of record OY856409.1, read on the forward strand.
AATTTGTGTTTCTATGTTGTGAATATGTGCCCCGTGATTTTGAAGATTCCTTTGAGTTTGTTCTATCTGCAGCTCATTTTGATTCAATAGCTTACCCAACATTTCTTCAATCTTCTCAATTTTCTACTGCTCTTGTTGATATTGTGCTTGGCCATATTGTTGTGTCTTAGGATGCTACTACTACGCCTATGATGGATCCTGTTGGAAGTTGTGAGGATCCTTCCAAAAAAATTTGGTGTCTTCCCTCTATGAATAATCATTGTTCCTATATTACCCCTGACTCACATACTTGCACTCTTCTTCTTCTTCTTCCTCAATAGGAACTTTGTCTGTAGCACATAGCTTCTTAGCAATAAGATCTAACTTCTCATCCAATGCAGATATCACCTTGGATTCCCTGACACTCTTGATGGTTGTCGGTGGCTCTCTTTCTTCTCCCCATGATTGGTTTTTAGACATGTTCTTGAGTATTTTATGGTAGTGAGTAGGCTTGTTGTTGAGGAAGAAGCCTCCTCCTGCACTGTCAAGAGTTGTTCTCTCCCCTTTGTGTAGGCCATAATTGAAAATCTTGGCTTGCCCCAGTGAATCAATGCCAGGATGAGGCACTTTCCTTAGCATATTCTAAAACCTTTCCCATGCCTTTGAGTATGACTCATCTTCTTGTTGTCTGAAGTTGTGAATCATTCTTCACTAGATCGTTTGTCTTTTGTGAAGGTAAATAGCACTCAAAGAAAACATCTATCATCTGGTCCCATGTCTCAATGATCTCATCATCCAGATTGTTGAACCATGATTTTGCACTATCCTCCAGTGAAGATGATAACATATTAAGGTATATTGTAGTCGATGGGACCCTATCTATCTTGATCATGTCACAATTCTCCACAAAATTGTTGATATGTGTCATTGGATCTTCAAAGGGTGGCCATGGAACTCTTGAGATTTGACTAAGGCCACAAGTCCAGGATCTATTTTGTAACGGGCCACATTGATGGCTTGGCTTTTGATGGGCCCTTTCTGGGCCATAGATTATGAAGCCTTTATCCTCTCCCATACTATAATTTCTTCCTCTCCCTCCATTTCTACTATCTTCGGTTCTTCTGGTGTAGCATGTTTCTCAGGTGGAGGTGTAGGGTTTCAGTTAAACCTATCCATAGATCGGCTAGACTCCCTTTCTCCTTGTAAGAGCTCTGCTTGTCCAAAGCCTTGTGAGGACGGTTCATCATATTCTATGGCTCTGGTACACACCATGCACTAGTTTCCCTAAAACAGTAGAAAGTAGGTATTAGTACATGAAATGTATAATATTTAAAGAAAAATCTTATGATTCAGCTCAAAGAAATTTAAATAAAAATAAAATAAAAAGAAAAATTGGCCTAGAGTGGATGACCACAACACTCATAGTGTTAGATGTTGTCGCTTCCCTGGAAACAGTGCCAAAAACTTGACATGATTTTACCGTGCGTAGTACACAAGCAAGTATACCGAAGTAATAAGGCCTTGTGAGGCTTGAGTCAAACACGGGGAAGCGTTTCTCTAGTAGACTATTACTAACTGTGGTCAAATCAGCTAAGCTGGTTGTAAATGGTTAAATTGAGTTGAACGAAAGAAAAAAAGAAGAAATAAAACGAATTAAAGGTGGAAGTAATTAGAGATGGGGCAAATTCTTTAGAATAGTGGTTTCACCACAGACAACACTAATAATCAATCTCACATACACTAACATCTATTATCTCAATCCCTGGATAAAGAGCCTGTAGCCAGAATTACTTGCTCCCACAGAGTAATTTACTACATATTCTAATGTAAATCCCATTTCCGCAGTTATTGGTTGATTAGTTAGATGTTTTATGGTTATTTTATGGGTTTCTCCTCCCGTTCACACTACAATTTTCCTAAAGGGCATAGTTGATGGGTAAATCTACGCTCTCTGACCCTTAACCTCTCTCATGAGATGACTAAGCATCTATCAATCCACTCATGGTGATCAAGCACAAGTATAACATGAAGGTTTCATAGATTTATATCCAGTAAAAAGACAAAAAAATGATACCAATGGATGGAAATCAATCACAGTGTATATCCAGGCTACTCCCAGATCCTAAGGAATATAGGTTTTTAGCCTTGCATGGTTTTCATCGACGAATACATGGGAGGAAAGAACAAAAACTTGGGAAACATGAAGAAACTAAAGTAATCCCAATCTCTATCTGGCTAGAAGATCCCCTCTATCGTACGAGCGTTCTTCTATCTTCCGGTTGTAGAATCGTCCTCTAGTGGTGCCCAGATCTCCTTGGTCAAAGCCTTTGGTCCTTAGTTCTTCTTTTCTCTCTTTATGATCATTGTGCAATGAAAATAGTTGCTCCCTTTCCTTTGGATGGCGTCCCCTAAGTCATAGGAGGCACTTTAGGTCTGTATTAACATCCACCGCTGGATTAAAGATAAATTTGTGACTGGATTGATCGGGTAGACTCGCTTAGTACCAACTAGGTGAGTCAGTAGTACCGAGTCACTTAGGTTTGGTGTGCGATCCCGATCACATTGGTACTATCTACTAGACTTGATAGCACCGAGTTTTGTGGTTTTCAAGTTGCCTCTCAGACATCAACTCAGTACCACCGAGTTTTCTCGATTCATGTCGGGGCTTGCTAATGATGAGTCGGTAGCACCGACTTCAGTTGTTGGTAGCACTGACTCTGGGCAAGTTTCCAATGGGTCCCTGATGTAAAGTCGTTACCACCGACAATTATTAGGTCGGTACCATCGACTCTGTGGCTCTTACTTGTACCTAAAAAAACACAAAATCATCATAAGCAATTGGAATGCATAAAATACTACATAAAACAATAAAAATCATATAATTTGATGCATTTAATAAAAACATGTCGTCTAAGTCATTTCATGCATAATAAATCAAATAAATGGCTAATCTATACATGAACTCAAGGAAACATGTGTCTGAAATAATGACTAAAAACACATGCACCAGATAAATAGGCACATATTCATGTATGGCTCATATACACATGTTTGGGTGTATGTTACCTATAGTAGGCACACATCCACACTTACTATTGGATAAAAGCACCCAATAATGATAATGTTCCTAGAAATGCCTATAAGCACCCAAAAATAATGAAAATAGACCCAAAAATGATGAGCCTACTCTTATACCCATAGATGACTAAAATCATCCAAAAATGATGAATACACACCTAGAAAATGGTGAATTATGAATACTCATTACTTCCATTCTATTTTCTCATACTTCATGTTTTTTCATTAATTCCCTCCTTTTCCTCATAGTTCCCTCCTCTTGATTTATTACTAATCTCCTCAACCATCCTCTCATTATTTCTCTCATCTCCCTTCACTCATTACTTCCCTCCACTTCCCTCATTAGTTCCTCCTCTCCCCTTATTCTCATTACTTCTCTCCTCTTCTCCTCTACTCATTATTTACCTCCTCCCTCTCTTTTCATATTCACTTCCCTCATCATTCAATTTTCCCTATAAAAAGAAAGAAAAAAGGTAAAGGAGTGAGGGACAGCTAGTCGGGACCAGTGGGTAGGTAGATAACAATGGGGAACCAACGAATGGGTGGGAAGGTTTGGGGAACAACTAGTAGGTGAGTGGTATGTAAGGTGGTTTCATAGGCGCATGAGATGAGTGTAAGGTTGCTAGAATGTGTCAAAAATTTAACCCAATTCCCTATTATATTACTGATACATCCTTAATTATGTTTATTTATAACAATTCTATATAGCTTTGCATTGGTTAGTATTAGTTTTAGATCTAAATAATTCATTTTATATATGATTTATTATGTTAATATTTCGAGAAATTGGTGTTTAGAAGTCTTGTACAAAGTATACTAATTTTTTATGTGTTCTATTCACATTTGTTGGTATGTTCACTTTAAAATATTAACATTATATCCAAGTATCAGAATTTAAAATCATTGTCTTTCCTTATGGATTCACGGGTTAGACCGAATTGACCTAAAAATATATTTGGGTTGGATTAAGGTCAAGAATTTTGACAAAAAGAGTCCATCTTTGACAACTTTAGGTTCTATCCAAGTGTTGACCCAAAATGATCCTAATAAAATCCAGTCACCTAAAACCCGATTGCCACCCCTACTCAACGCACCCTAAATTATTTTTGTTGGTATGTATGCCTAGAGAGACAATCATATGATGATTGTGATGGGACATCTGGTAAATGATTTGATCAATAATAAAGGAAATATTCCAATGTATTTTGTTTGTTCAATTATGAGATAATGATATAATATAATAAATGTCTAAAGAATGATATTACTCAATGACATATGTCTTCAGTTTGAGGACATGAATGATGAGATCATACGGATGTCAAGAGTATATGCATTCTTGTTATGTTCCTAGTCGGATGTTAATGTGGAAGGATAATAGACAACAATAACTCTTAAGACTAGAGTCTGCGTTGGTTGATGACAAAATCTCATTTGTCATGATATGTTATATGAAACCAAGCACATAGATACTTGTTAGAGAACTATGTATCAGACATACCCACATTGAGAGTGACACATGGAAACCATAATTGGTAGTCAGAGTCATCTCTCATAGTGATGGGGGTGATTTTGGATCTTATACCTAAAATCACTACACTCATCACTCATTCGTTGTTCTTTGACATAATCCACCATGATCCTGTATAACGGTTACCATAAAGGTGGTGCTCGAGTGCACAGTTACACATGGGGATGACTGTGAGTGATGTATATGGGATTTTTCCCTCCTACATGAGTTTGATATTTTGGCCACTTGATAAGAGAGACTGAGAAATGCATTGCCATTCTAGTGCAAGTCAATATGTGATATTGAATTTACAATATCTCAGACAATTTTCTCTAGTTAAAGAAGCATGGATTGAATATTGAACAGGATGACAATTCCATGCCTCGAGTTCAATCTAGATATCAGAGACAAAGGAACTATACAATCACTGTAACACCAATCACAAATGATAGGTTAAGTTGTTCTTCAACTTCTCCAATTACATGGGTAGCACTGAAGACTTGTTGGATACCAATCATTACTTGTAAAATCATAATATGATAATGAATATCACTGCCAATGTAACATGGAGCCTATTGATTCACACACATAGAATGTGATTGGAATAGGAGTATAATTGTGAATGATTGGAAATATTTCGCATCAAATTGATTACTAAAATGTTTAGGTAATCTCTTATAATAATATTGGAATATAATTTGAGTTAATGGTTTAAAGTATTTAAGCCAATTAATTAGATTTCATTATTATGTCAGTTGGCTAATCTAACACAATTAACTAGAGATGGATAATGAAAATTAGTTAATCAATTAATGTGATTAATAGGTTAATTAAGTGATTCCATAATATTCTTTTAATTGTTCATGAGCGGCTCATTTTAACGAATCCGCAACTTTTTATTTTCTTAAGGGTTTTGGAAAATTCTACTTCCTTTCTCTTCTATTAATAGGGGCATGATGACTAGATTTTCATTAATGCATACTCTCATGCCAAGGTTATGCTCTTGTACGTGAACCCTAGCCATCATTTTCCCCAAGTTAGAGAGAAGGGGAGAAGCCCAAGGCTAGCATGCCATCAAGTAGAAGGTTGTTGCTTCTCACCGGCTTAATGATGCATGACTTGGAGTTCCAATCTATCTATGTGGATGAAGTAGACATGTAGACGTTGAGTTTCCTGCGTTTAGAGGATGGCTGAAGATCATCTGTGTACACTAGGAGCGACGCACAACACCACATCAAGGGACGTCACCGGACTTTTTCCAGGACAAGGTATATCTCTATGCCCTGTTTCTGAATATGTTGTTGTCGATGAGATCCTCGAGTATGGTATGTGAAGAAGATTTTATTACTTCTGTGGCGTCTGTCGCCTCTACAACACCCAACAACTTTCACGAATAACAATCAAACAACCACTAAAAATGATGGCCAGGCTTCCTCCCTCACTATTATAATATTTAAAAAAGCAAAAGTAAAAATGAGTTGATGTATTTCATTTGTGAGGGAAAAATGGACCGCTAGTAAAAAAATAATTATTCTTCCATTGAAATCCTTTTATAAATGAGACACTCATATATGAATACCTTTGATGGGTCAAAATATATATTTGACGATAATTATTGGATGATGCTTCTGAAACAACATTATGATATAATAAATCATATTGTTTAAAAATCAAAGATCATCAATACACTAAGGACTATAATATATTGAAAACGTACCTAAATAATATGATTGATGTTCCACATCCAATTTAACCTTCATATTCCACCAATATAACTATACTCATGATTCAAACTCCTATGATGTCTAATAATTGAATTGAATAATATGCAACAAAGACAAGAAGTAGAATTAGCTTACACAAAATTATCATCTAAATAAATTCAAGAACAAAAACATCAATTGAAAAAACAAGGTACAATTTCAATAAAATGTTTCAATGTGGAAATTATGAAAAATTAAGAACCAAATATTAAAGCTAAATTAGAGTGACCATATATTAGATCTGTATACTAGGATAGATTTCAAACATCCAAAAAAGATACACTCATTGGCACCCAATATAAGATGATAAAAGTATATTGTGTAATGCATCTGAGGGATACAAAATGGTAATTAGACATTAAAACCAACTTATTTATCTTAAAAACATAAATGTTGGAAAAATCATGATGGAACTATTGGTATTTACTACCACCAATAAAAAGTAGGCATATATCTTAGTACTACTTAGGAATACATTTGTGTTAAGTGTGATGATTGCAAATGTAAGGAAAATAATGATGGTGATAATTATGGTGGTTGAATTAAGATCAAATTGATGCATGAATAGAGTAAGAAAGTGGAACAAAAACCCAATAAAGAGAAATACTTGTACATAGAAAACAACTGAGACACCCATTGTTTTCATGTACTAGGACAATTCATCCTTTAAAATATGTCATTCGATCGATGAAGATTGTGTAGCAAAAAGACCACTAAAATAAAACGAAAAAGCCCAAAGATAATATTGTCCATGGTGATAGTAAACCAAAAAACTCTATTTGGAAGGAAGTATAACATAATTCATAAAACAAACCAGCAGATGATCTTCCTTTATTGAATTACAAAAAGGAGTTTGTCTCGTGGACCCTTGTGACTCTTAACCCCTACAATAAAAATTGACATGATTTCATAGAGAAGGTAATTCCTCAAGTAAAGGAGGGACCACACAATTCAACATAGCATTCTGGCGGTATTGGGAAATATAAAGATAGAGTAGGAAGAAGAAATGGAAAATTTCTACCCATATTTCCTAACTAGAAGATCACATCAATAACAATGTACTAGGAAAGATGGTACAAGATATACCTTGTCCTAGAGTAAGTCCAACAACTATCCTTATATGGTGATGTACATATTTCACAAGTGGCACATAGAAGATAATCGACAGCCTCCTTTTGATGTAGCACTCACTTACGGTGGTTGAAAACTTCCTCCTAGCATGAGAGAAAAATCTTACACGCCTCTACATAGTCCACACGGACAACTGGGAACTCCACACCATGATTCTTGAGCTGATGGGAAGGAGTTTCCCCTTCATTTGTCTATATTTTAAAGTTAACTTCCTTCTTGCTTTGATATATCTTCCTTTCATTGGTAAGATTGCTCAGTCTCTCATGTTACCACAACTAACAGAAGAGTATTGTGTGGAGCCTTGGCCACCTCATCCTTATATATGAGTGGATGTTCTAGGGTTCTCAAAATTCCTAAGAGACAAAGGGTTACATATCATTGCTGGGTGGTGGTTGCTCATGACTAGTTGATTGATTGGACAATCCAGTCAGTTATCTAGCTTGTAGTCAACATTACCATAACATTGGTTTCATTACAATAATTCATTTGTTCAATTATGGCTATCATTGATTATTTGACCCATTCAGACTTGTCAACTTGACCTAGTCTATCGATTGGACAATTCAATAGGTCAATTGGCAATTCTGATCATCCATTGGCAATATTCTTTTACTCAGTTGATTGAACATTTCGATCGGCTGGTTGGCTGGTTTCATCAGTCAAAATCAACATATTATAGTTGACTATCTAGACACTCTAGCTGATCGAATGGCACCAGTTAGTTGACTGGATACTCTAGTCAGTCAACTCATAACCAGTATAATCCACTTTGATCATCTAAACACTTTATAAATTAATTGAAATCTTGTCAATGATTAAACTCCTCTTCCAAGTGTATTCTATGTGTGTGACCCTATAGGCCCAAAATTACATTGGCAATGAATGTTTGTAACTGGATTATGACATCACTAGAAATGAGCAGTATCTAGAAATACATTATTGCTACCCAAGAAATTGGGAAGTAGGAGAACAACTTCAACCTACATCAGTGATTGGTGTTACTGTGATCATATAATTCCTTTGTCTCATATATCCAAATTGAAGACAAGTCATGGAATTGTCATCCTCTTAACATTCAAACTATGGTCCTTGAACTAGATAAAATTGTTGAGATGCATGTGAGCTCAATATCACATATTGACTCACATGAGCAAGACCATTCATTTGTTAGTCTTGCATATTAAGTGTCTAGGATATCAAATCCTATAAGAGGGAAAAATCCCACCTACATCAATCCCTATGTGTCACAATATACCTAAGCATGACATATATGATAACCCTTATTGAAGATCATGTTGAATGGTGTCAAAGTTCGTCCTATAACATGTGATGAGTGTAGTGATCTCATGTCTAAGAACTACAATCACAATTATCACTTTTAGATATGATTCTGAATACCATTCTATAATTTCCATATATCAATATGAAGTTGGGTCTTTTACGTACTATGTTCTCTGACAAGTACTTATATGTTTGACTTGATATCCAATATCATTACTAATGAGACTTTATCATCACTCAACATACATTCCACTCTTTTGTATTGTTGTTGTAGTTTTTCTTCCACAAGAATATCTTACTAGGGACATGAAAAGAATATTTGTACTCTTTTCATAAACATGATTACTTTTTTTATGTCCTCAACCTAAAGACATATGTCATCGAGTAACATCAATCTTTAGACATATATAATGTTATATCAGAATCACATAGTTTAACAAACATATTCGACAAAATTGCCTTTATTATTATTAAATCAAGTACTTGATGCCACATTACAATCATTATATGATTGGATCTATGGGCATACATACTAACAAACTCCACTTGCACTTACAGATAATCACCTATGAATATAGTCCCAAGTGATCTAACATGATCATCATGTTTTTTCTATGAAAGTGCTTGTCTCAGTGGGTCATCAACATTGCTTTCATTTGATACTATGCAAATATTCACATCTCTTCGTTGTACGATCTCTCATACAAGATGGAAACACCAAAGTATATTCTTGATGTTATATAGGTTCCTTAGCTTGAGCATTAGTTCCATTGTTGTCACTGTACAACTTCAACATAGTCACTAATTCTTGGAATCACTCCAAGTTCAGTAATGAACTTCTTGATCCAAACAACTTCCCTTGCTACACTCAAGGCATCAATATACTTGGCTTCTATTGTAGAATCAGCAAATATCTCTTGTTTTAAATTTTTCCAACTTACAACTCCATTTTTAATGTAAAACATAAATCTAGATTGCAATCGGTAATCATATTTGTTAGTTTGGAAGCTTGCATCGCTTTAACCTTTTACACCCAACTGTTTTTCACCTTCATAAACAAGAATTTGATCCTTAGTTTTTCTTAATTACTTAAGAATGTTCCTTATGGTAGTCCAATGAGTTTCACTGAGATTAAAGGGATACCTACTCGTCATGCTCAATGCATACGATACATCATGATGAATGCATATCATACCTTGTCACTTATTGTACTCTAGCTTAGGCTAAGAAACCTTCTCGATCAATATCAATAGATTTTAATTCCTAATATCTAGGATTCATCACCTAAATCATGAATAGTGTAGGTACTTCCCATCCATTTATTTACCATTTGTAGGGTAGGCATGTCATTCCCCATCAATAATATGTCATCCAAATAGAATATGAGAAATATAATTATGCTCCCACTAACATTCTTATAAACACAAGGTTCATCTTCATTTTGACTAAAGCCAAACACTTTGATTGCCTCATCAGATAGTAGATTCTATCTTTGAGATTCTTGCTTCAATATGTAGATTGACCTTTGTAGATTAAAGACTTTATTTGTAGTGTTTGGATTTAAAAAACCCTTAGGTTGTGTCATGTAAACATCCTTAAGAACATTCCCATTGAGGAAAGTGGTTTTAACATCCACTTGTGAAATCGCATAGTTATAATAAGTTGCAATGGCAAGCATGATCCTGATGGATTTGATCGTGGAAATTGTGAAAAAGGTTTCATCATAGTAAAGACCTTGTACTTGTTCAAAACCCTTTGCAACCAATCTAGCTTTATTAGATTGTACATTACCATCCATGTTGGTCTTTTTCTTGAAGACCCATTTGAACCATCTGGGTTTTATCCGTCAAGTGGATCCATCAAGGTCCATACCTTATTGGTGTTCATGGAGTCCATCTCTGATCTCATGGCTTCCAACCATTTCTCATTTTCCGGTCCATCTTAGCTTTATGTAGGTTTTTGTCTCATCATCTATTACCAACTCATCGCCTTCTTAAGTCACAAGATATCCAAATCGTTCAGGCTCAAGGCGGGTCCTACTAGATCTATGAGGTCCATGTATTACATGAGGAACTTTTAGATTCCACTACAAGTTGTGACTCTCCTCATTCTTTATGTCCCTCTATAGGTTCAATGTGTTCTTGTTGGTCTCGAACTTCTTTTAGTTCTACTTCAATCCCACTATTTCCTTTAGAAATAAATTCCTTTTTGAGGAATACATCAGACATGGCAAACAAACAATTTGTTGTTAGATGGAATGAAAAAGTAGTATCCCTTGGTTTCCTTGGGATATCCAAAAAAATAATATTTATCTAATTTGTTTCTAAGCTTTTCAGGAAACTATTTTCTCACATAAGCTTCACATCACCAAATCTTAATAAAAGACACATTGGGACACTTCCCATGACATATCTTTATGGTTTCTTTGAAAATGATTTAGATGATACATGATTTAGTGTAAATGTTGTGGTTTATAAATAATGTTCCCAGATGAAAGTCATAAGATCAGCTAGACTCATTATGATTGCACCATGTTCAAGAGGGTACAATTCGTTCTATATGATATACCATTATGTTGTGTGTTCTAGGTGAAGTTCATTGTTATATAATAGCACAGTTTCATAGAAGGTCCTCAAACTCTTGGCATAATTATTCTCCACCTCAATCAGATTAAAGTTCTTTAATACTTTTAGCAAGTTGGTTTTTTACTTCATTCATGAAATTCATGAACCTTTCAATGGATTCTAACTTGTGTTTCATCAAGTACCCATAGTCATACCTACTAAGATTGTTAGTAAAGGTAATGAAGTAGTGGTAACCACCACTAGTATTTGTTCTAAAAGGTCAACATACATTAGTATCTACAAGTCCCAATAGACCATGCGTTCTCTCGCTATGCCAAGGGAAAGGAGCTTTTATCATCTTGCCCAATAAACAAGACTCACATGTCTTTGTTGATTCAAAATCAAAAGATCCTAGATAACCATCTTTATGGAGTCTAGAAGTACAATTCTCATTTATGTTCGATATACGAAAATGCCTAAGGTATGTTTTGTTTGAGTTATGGAGTTTTAGTCTTCTAGTATTTTTCTTATATACACTTGTCTCTAGATCTAATAAGTACAAACCATAAGACATTGGGGCACTGCCATAAAATATTTCATCTTTAGAAATAGAACATTGACCATTCTTTATAAGAAGTTTGAATCTGTTATTGCCCAAACAAGAGTAAAAAATGATGTTTCTATTGATGGGGGTACATAATAGCAGTTCTCTAACCCTATTAAAAGCCCACTGGGTAAAGACAAATGATAGGTTCCAAATGTAGTGGCAGGATCATTTGCTACATTCACATTATGTATTTCCATCTCACCTTTTCTTAAAGGCTTTCTTCTGCTCAGATCCTACATATTAGAGAATATGTTAGATTGTCACAAAATATCCAATACTACAAATGATGAAGTATCCCTATTTATTACATTAACATATATACCCAAAGAGGATATCTCTATCCCCTTCTTCTTTTTTTGAGTTCCTTTAAGTGAAAAGGACAAATTCCTATTACACTTACCCTTCTCCTTATCTTGAGTGTCGAAGACTTGGGGTTCATGTTAGCCTTAAAACTTTTCTTGGCTTTTCCTTCCCTTGGAAACCCCTTCACTGATCATCATCATGGATTTATGTTTGTCCTTCTTCATTTGTTCTTTGGCATTTGTCAATATGATAGGTTATTCAGATAGCATCTTATCTGTGTTGTTCATGTAATATTTCATGGTAAACTGGCTACATAATTTAGGAAGCAATTGTATAATAATATATGTGGCCAACTCTTGGCCTAAAGGAAATCCTAGTTTCTCTAGGTCTTCCACATACCCAATCATCTAGAGCACATGGGGCCCTACTAGTTCTCCCTCTACCATTTAGTACTCAAAGAGCACCATAGAGACATCATTCTTTTTCTAATTTGGATGATCCTGATACATGATCTTAAAAAAAATTTCCATCTTGGGAACGTCCATGTTTTCATGTCGCTTCACATGTCATAGTTCATAGAGCATGGCATGAGTATTTTGATTCTTGTGGTATCGTCAACATGCTTCTACTAAGCATCCATTTTATCCCTAGGAACATTGGGCTCTGGCACTAGTGTATCCAGGACATAGAGCTCATTCTCATGAGTGCGAACGATTCTCAAAGTCTTGAACCAGCAATAGAAGTTGCTCCCATTTATTCTATCATTTTGAAGGACAGATCGCAATGAGAATATGTTATTGTTTGATTTGATTTAAAAATATTGATGATATTAATTAGACCTTTAATTAACAATAACTCTCACTATTTTGTTCAAATAAATGGCCCTCACCATCAATCAAGAAGATTGCAGCGTAAAATCTTCTACTTGCGCATGATACAAAATGCATTGAGATATTACCCAACCAACATTGGCATCCATAACCAATTATTAAGGCAAGAAACTTCTACCAATTGCATGCAATGTAATTCTTAGAAATATAGTAAGCACAACTCCTTGTCATAGTCCACATGTATGCTTCTAAATAATTAATCCAGTTAAGGTCATTGAGTTAAACCTGAACCAAAAGCCAACACGATATAAATGCATCGTAATTTGGCAGACCGACATATCTACCATCATACTTCCATGAGATAGATGATGAATCACACTTTGGTGTGCCCACTCTTAGTTGATCAAGATTTTTATGTGTGTTTCCTATAGAAAGTATCTACGACTTAATATTTATTGAGGGATTTTATTTATAAATACATATACATATCCAATCACCACATACTTAAAATATGTATATGATACATACTATTACACAAATAAAATATGCAATCACAAACATGTTACGGTGGTTATGGACACAGTAATACAATTCTTTGGAAAAATAAAGAATTGATGTATACCTAAGGTCATATATCATATGTAGCAACTTGTACTAGAAAAATCTTGTATGGGGAATACGCCAGTCGCTCAACTAGACCTTCCAGTTGATCAGTTGGTCCTCATGCCAATTGGATGGTCTCCTTTAGTCAATCGACTAGCTCTTAGCTCAAGTGGTTGTCTGAACTCCTCCACTTTTTCCGTTAGGCCTCCAATCAATCAGTTTAATCTTCATTTAGTTGACTAGAACCTCCGGTCGGCTGGCATCTTTGATCTACTAGTACCTCTGGTTGATCACCTCAAACTCTAATAGGTCGACTTGCTCAGTCAGAATGCCTTCTCTTTCCAAAAAGGAAAATAATATGATTCCTTTCTACTTATTATATTATGTTGTATGAATACGTGAAGTTACATTCAAGGGAATATAGAGGGTTAAGAATTAGTTATATCTAGAGAATATAGAGGAACGATCGGTATGCAAATTGAATTACAAGGTAGGAAATAAAAAAAACTATTATGCAATCATCCAAGGGGTATTGGTCGTAACCATACATACATCCACCATCAAAACTCATTTCTTGGGTAACATGCATGACTTGCATATATATATATATATATATATATATATATATATATACATACATATGTATATATATACATATACATGTATATATATATATATATAAATATATATATATATATATATATATGTATATGTATATATGGGCCCATATTTAATACCCGTGTGGGTAGCTACCTGCCCCCTATTTTGTTTACTTTTTTTGGAGTTTCTTACTTTTGACATATAGGTTACATTACCTTGCAAATTGTAACTTTTCATGCATAGATAGTTACCTTTGCAACAGCTATAACAAATACAAAATTACATAAATATTTGTTGTGTGTTTTTCCCAGATTTACTTTTTAGTCGTAATAGTTACTTTTTTATCAGCATAATTACTTTTCTATCCAGCGAGTTAATTTTCCAACCATATAGTTACTTTTTAGGATAACGGGTAGAAAAAATATAGGCTAACCATCGGGTATTGAATGAACACAGATATATATATATATATATACATATATATATATATATATGTGTGTGTGTGTGTGTGTGTGTGTGTATGTGTGTGTGTGTGTCTGTGTGTATGTGTGTGTGTATATACACATATTTTCTATGGGACATTCCCTAGCGCATATGGTATTTAATTAGATGTGCACATTAACCTTTTAATATCTGCATCACATGCAAAAAAAATTAACGATAAATTAGAATCTGATCGTATCTATTTAAATCCCAATACATAGTAAATTGGCATGGCTCTAATATCATTTTTGAGAAATATGGAGGAAAAGTAGGTAGTGGAAATAGAAGACTTGTGTCCATATTTCCTAACTAGCATATTTCATCAACAAAAATTAGGAAAGATAGTTCAAGTTATACCTTGTCCTTGAGTAAATCCACCATCAAAACTCATTTCTTGGGTAACATGCATGACTTCCATATATATATATATATATATATATATATATATATATATATATATATATATATATATATATATATATATATATATATATATACATGCATATGTATATATATACATATACATGTATATGTATATATATATATACATATATATATACATATATATATGTATATGTATATATGGGCCCATATTTAATACCCGTGCGGGTAGCTACCTGCCCCCTATTTTGTTTACTTTTTTTGGAGTTTCTTACTTTTGACATGTAGGTTACATTACCTTGCAAATTGTAACTTTTCATGCATAGATAGTTACCTTTGCAACAGCTATAACAAATACACAATTACATAAATATTTGTTGTGTGTTTTGCCCAGATTTACTTTTTTGTCGTAATAGTTACTTTTTTATCAGCATAATTACTTTTCTATCCAGCGAGTTAATTTTCCAACCATATAGTTACTTTTTAGGATAACGGGTAGAAAAAATATAGGCTAACCATCGGGTATTGAATGAACACAGATATATATATATGTACATATATATATATATATATATATGTGTGTGTGTGTGTGTATGTGTGTGTGTGTGTCTGTGTGTATGTGTGTGTGTATATACGCATATTTTCTATGGGACATTCCCTAGCGCATATGGTATTTAATTAGATGTGCACATTAACCTTTTAATATCTGCATCACATGCAAAAAAAATTAACGATAAATTAGAATATGATCGTATCTATTTAAATCCCAATACATAGTAAATTGGCATGGCTCTAATATCATTTTTGAGAAATATGGAGGAAAAGTAGGTAGTGGAAATAGAAGACTTGTGTCCATATTTCCTAACTAGCATATTTCATCAACAAAAATTAGGAAAGATAGTTCAAGTTATACCTTGTCCTTGAGTAAGTCCATCAATTATCATTGCAAGGGGATGTGCTTCCTTCAAAAGTAGCACACAGACAATAATCAACAACGTCCTTCTGATGTATCACTCATAGACAGTGGTGGATAGCATCCTCCTAGTGTGGTAGCAAAAGCTTGCACACCTCTAGATAGTCCACATGAACCACTGGAAACTCCCCATCACGCTTCCCCAGCCATCTAGAAGGAGATGCCCCTTTGTTTCTCAAAATGCTAGTGTTGACTTACTTCTCCCGTTTAATGGTAAGGTTGCTTAGTATCTCATGGTATCACAAACGAGAGAATGGTATTATATTGATCATTGGTCACCCCCTCCTTATATAGGAGTGGATGGGCTAGGGTTTCCAAAACCCTTGGGAGATTAAGGGTCAAGTATCATAGTTGGGTGGTGGGTTGTGCACAACCAATCGATTGAATAGATAATCTAGTTCATCGAATGGCTTGTGGTCAATGGAGTAACAACACTAGTATCATTGAAATGATGAATGTGCATTTTTATGGCTGTCATCAATTTTTTAACCTACTCAAACAAGTCGATTTGACCCAATCGACTGATTGAACAATCTAATAAGACCCCTGGCCTAGCTTTTTGGTTGATCTTGCTTTCTTAGCATAATTCGATGCTTAAAACATTATTCAAACTGCATTATGTGCTTTGATAACATGTGGTGAGCTTATGTTTTAAGTTTAGTCCAGTTTGGATGTTGTTTGAGCTAGTTCTGCATATATGTGTTTGTTTTGGATTTAATTGCAATTTACCCACTTCTAGGGTATTTCTTGCAATTTGTCACATGTTTTTGTCCTCACATGTTTTGACATCATGTTGGAGAGAGAGTGGTACTTTAGGATTCCTTATTATACCTAGGTTTTATGTGGTGACCTTTCATGTTGAAGATTAGGATTTGCTTGGATGAGGTTTGGTTTTGGTTGACCTTGTGATGTGTTTGACAGATGAGGTTTGGTTTTGGTGGTTTTCAAGGATCTTAGGATCCATGATTGTTGGAATTCAATGAGGTTTGATGTGTGCCTTTTTGTCTTGGGGGACAATGAGGGCTTGTAACCCCTCTAGGTCGCCAAAAAAACCCTAGTGTTTGGTTTAAACGATCGTTGAGCTTTTGATCACCTTGGTCATTTAAAATGTTCAACGGTTGTTGAGTTTTATGGAACAAGTTGGTCATTGATCTTTCTTACTTTTAATGCCCTGGTTATGTGTGTGAGTCTAGTTCTTGCATAGATGAATTTTTGTTGTCACATGGCATGTGTTAGCATGACACCTATCTTTGTGTCTCTCTCTGCAACCTCGTGTTGTATAACTCTCTCTCCTTGTATGAAACTAAACCCATTTGCACCCGATTTCTCTCTTCTCTCCCTTAGAGCTCGTCCCCTTGTGCTTATGGTGAAGGTGGAGCTCAAGTGGCTGATCCATCTTGCATGGTGAGCCCAGGTTTTGAGCAACCCTTCATTGGTGATCATTTAGTGATCTTTACTTATCTTCTTGATCTTGGTAAGTGATCTACCTCTTGATCTTCATGATCCTTATCTATTGCAACAACCTCACTTTTCAACAACCCCCAGTTAAGGAAAACCAAAAAGATGAGAGCCATTACCTACAAAAATTACCTAAGGAAAAAGATTTTAATCAAATAATATAAAATAGCAGATAATTTTATTCATTTTAAAATATTATATACAAGATGCTTACATGAACTTTTTATCCTCTAAACTGAAAAAATGAGAAGAAATAACTAGCTAATTGTCCTTTTAGATCTTTGCTACCTTCATGTATTTCCAACTTTATCTTCATGTCCTTTATCATGTATATTAGTTTATACCTAAAATAGCGGGCAACAACTACGCGATCAGTATTTTTCCATACTAGTACATGGAGTCATCCAAAATGTGCAAGTAATTAACAACGTATATTCCAACAAATACTTGTAAATATAAACTAGCATTTCTGCACATAATCATTCTTTTATGTGATATTCACAGTGGCATTATAATTGAATAGAACAAATTAAACATCCAAAAATTAAATTGTTCAATCCTCAGCAAACACTCAAAAAATGTCGACAAACTAATGTGGTTATTCTTAGGCATAACCACATACCCCGATGGCGAGCCATGAAAATTATCATTCAGAATACACTTTAATTACGTTCATGCAACCCAATCCACAAAATGAATCCAAGCATTCATGTTATATTTACATGTATGTAAATCCTAAAGTGTCATCGATCATATTAATCACATTAAACCCTACTTGGTCATATTCTAGGTTTTATGGTTCCCTTGTTATCAACTTATCATTAGGGTCACTTTTGATATTTCAATTCCTATGTTCAAAGATCTAATAATTTAAGAACCCTAATTCATGTTAGATGTAACCATGATCATTTTATCTACCATATCCTTTTATTATGATCATTGGGTTCATATTAGGCACATTTAGGTTATAGGAAGTCACATCTTTGATGTTTAAGATCATAATTAAACATGTTAATGATCATTCACTCTAGAAATTCTAATTTCTCATCATTATTATCATGATCACATTGAATTCTCATCTTATTCAACAATATTAGTAAAAAGCATAAAAAAGAGTTTTTTACCATATTCAACATGGTTATACCCAAATCTAGGGATTTTATACTTTAATCACCACCTAAACCCATATTTGCACTACTTTTGAAATTATATGCATAATTATATTTTTGAACTATTTTATATAGATTCCTATCATTTTTCTAGTCAATTTTCATATAAGACTTGTCTCAATCTGAGTCACTTATAAGTAGTTATGATTTATTGAAATAAAAATAGTTGGGCCAATCGTATGCTGACATGTCACCTCACATACCCAAAGCTTCTTGTGCTAGAAGCTGATTTGGTCTAGGGTTATTTGAGTTGAACCGCTAGCCCATTACCCAACCCGAACATCAAATACACGAAAGGAAGAGATCGGGTTAAGCCGGTGTCGACCTTCCCCTTCCTTATGCGCGTGAGTCCCATTGGTCTCTATGACACTCATGTATAGGGTGCCAACCTCCACCACTGCTGCCCTCTAGCATCCATCCCTTAGTGGACACATAGTCGACCTCCAGATCCTTTCCTCATCACAGAGTCACCAGAGTAGTTGCCCCCATGAAGTTCCTTCGTCTCGCTGCTTCAGCACGATGTGAGTGTCCCAGTCATAGGGAGACACCCAGATGAAGCTGGGATGTGCCCCAAGATGACCAATGGGTGGGTGGCATCCTCCCTAACTGACCCCTCAAGTTGACACTATTCTGACATTTCCCTACAGGGATGACACCGATCAGTGTTGGAGGTCACCAGAGTAGAAGACAACAAGAGGGTGAAGAAGGTAGAGTGTTTTAACAAGATAAAGGGGGATGGGTGGTCGCATCAACATGGGTGGTGTAACCTTCTCTTTGTATCCTTGGGTGGTTAGGCTAGAGATCACCAAAGCAATCCCTTTAGATGCCTACAACGCATCCTCCAACTATGAGCTTGTACGGTACCTCCATGAATCCCATCAAAATAATGGTGAGCTTCCTTCTTTTTGATTGTTGGATGGCAAAACCCTCGTTGGGTTGAATGTCAAGATATACAAGGGGAGAGATAAGGGTAACGGAGAAGTCTAGGTTGGCTTGGTAGTGTGCCAGGTGAGCCCATATATATATATATCCTCTTTCACTTCTCCTCCCATCTCTCTATTCTTTCCTTTTTTCTTAACATAATAAGATACCTTTTTTTATTTAATGATTCAACACCAAGACAAATTATTAGTAGAAGGGCAAGACATCATATTTAAGAAGTCCTTAAATATATTCCCTTATTTTTTTTATTTTATTCCTATAATTTGATGGTTAAGAGGAGATACAACCACACTATTATTAAGACCTCGAGTTGGCAATTAATAGGGAGAACATTACTATAAAGTGAACCTTGGATAATTGGTCGTTAGCCTAGTTAGGAATCACATTATCACTGAATTCTAGATTCTTCTTTTGTCCATTTCTTTAAATTATTCCTTCAAACAATTATCCTGAATTTTGGGAAAACTCATAATGCCTCTTCCAATCTATATTCCCTAAATTAATTATAGAAATTTATTAATGGTTTTCCCACCTATATTCACATAGTGGGGTTTTATTGGAATATCTTTTCATATCCAAAAATTGATCTTTTTCAACATTATTTTAAAAAAATGCCATTGTCTCTTGGTATATCCTTTTCCTCCATAATCTAGAATTCTCTTTCTTTCCTCACTATTTTCAAGTATACCAAAGGTAAGATAAAAATAATACTAATCTTACCCCAATTATTGTGTTGCCAATAATGGCTTGATAATTATCCTTATAATTATCTAGATTATCGTACACTTTATTTTCTCTTAGAAACTTGAATATTATCTTATATTTCAATTGTCCAATAATGAACAAAGTCAACATTCTTTATTTATGCCCAAAAACTCTATTTTTTAGAGTACTCCACACAATTTCATATTCAAAACATCCATTGTAATTTACCTTTAGTAATTTATTTAATATTGGATTTCCTCTCTTTCTTTATCCAAAATATAATAATGGCTTTTTGAAAATAGTGAACTATATGAAATCCTTCCTATATGGAGTATTTTCACTTTCAAACCATAATTTTCAAATAATACACATATAGAATCATCATCCTAATGTGTCCTTCATATTACATTATTTGTAAACAAATACATTAAAGCACAGGAAAAACAAGGTTTACAAAATTGAGGATATTACATCTACCCTCTTCTTATTTCCCTTCTTGTCAAAACATATTCTTCTCCATGGTAGTTCTTGAGTTGAGAATGAAGAACTCCTCTTTCTTTCTCTTTGACCTAGGATTTTGTTTCCTTCTTGGAGGTGGAGCTAGCTTGCCTGAGAGTGGTGATCAAGCTAGGGTTTTTTCTCTTTCCTTGGAGATTCCTTGATGTTGGAGTGTCTTCTTCTCCTTTGAGGTGAGTTATATAACATTCTCTCCAATTATTTCTTACACTTAATTTGCATGCAAATAATCTAACCAAAAAACGTGGTTCCAAGTTGAAAGATGATATCTAATCTAGGGTTTGTGATTCATGGTAATTCTTGAGTAGGTAACTTCCCTTTCATAAACCCAAAACTCGAGTATGATTTTCTTACTTGGTGATGGTGGTTTTGATGCATGCATGTGTTTTGGAAGGTTGGTTTCTCTCTCTCTCTCTCTCAAATCATGGTTTAGATTATCTCTCATGTTGGTGATTGTAATTAGGGTTTTGGAATTGATTTTCCTTCTTGTAGTTTACTCCATGGTCACTTTCACTTTCATGGTGATGATCAACCTATTGTGCCTTTGTGGTTGATGATGAGTTTATGGTTGCCATGTTCTCTCTCTTCTCATGAGGTAGCCAAGATAATTGATGTTGAGTGGTCTCCAAGATTTCTCCTTCTTAGTGATCGATGAGTTTTTCCATCTTCTTAGTCGTTGGGATTTCCCTATGAGGTCGTCGAACCATGGACCTTAATGGTTGTCAATGCCTTGGATATCATTTGGTTGATGAAGGTGGTTAAACCTAGTTTAGCGATGGGTGAAAATGGTCAACTTCAGTGGTCGATGAAGGATTTAAGCCCTAGTTTTCTTCAGTCACCAACTATGTGCTTTCAGCGACCAATGATGATGTTTGACCTATATATTGTTGAAGGTGATTCATCTCTTTGGTCGATGAAGAAGGTGAGTCCCAAATCTAAGTGGTTGATGAAGATTCCTAGATTTGTGATTGTCTTATGTGGTTGACCTTATGATGATGGTGGTTGACTTGCTTGCCTCCACGATTATTGGAGATGGTAATTAGGGTTTACTTCTAATTGCTAATTTAAAAGACTTATTTGGTTTTATTTGTTGAACCTTAACCCTAATTTGAATACATTATAATGTTTCTTAGCCTTCTTGAGTAATTGGCATGATGACAAAATATTTTATCTCTCCTAATGTTGTAACCCTAACTTGTTGTTGATAAGCATCATTACTCTTGAATTATTGTTAAATCACTTACATATCATGTGTATGGTAAGGATGATGAGCCTTGATGAGGCATGGAGAGATGATGGTATTCTTGCAAGAAATAATATGAATGGTCTTATGACCTTGGACAGGGTTGATTACCCTAATTGAGGTGATATCCTCTAATTATGTGGTAAGGTATTTGTATCCCATGATGGCGTGATGATGAGTATGGACTCATGTGTGACAGTGAACAATACCATGTGATGATGTGTTTATATCTTATGAAGATGCAACCTACTCTTATATTTGTAGAATCTTTCTAAGGATTATATGTAACTTGATTGTTGTAGTTTAAAATACCCATTGGCTTTAACTAATCAAGTGAAACCCTAATCATGTAGTAGCTTGTGCCATAGATCCATTCCAGTGTCAGGACTTGTTGGATAGTGAAATGAGTATTCCTAAGGGAAACTCGAAGAACATACTATTGAGTATGCGGGGTGCAAGAGACTGTGTGTCCATGTCATCCTGACTCTAGGTGTATGGAGGACAGCTATGGTCATGCCTAGGTGTGAGAACGGATGTGGTCATCTCTCTAAGATTTTTATTTGAGGACAAATGTGGTTGTGCCTCGATGCCATGGTTTTGTATACCCTGGTGTCTAATGTCGTGACTTATATACCAAGGAAAACTAGGTGTTTTGTAGTTTGACTTTATATGTCATTGCATCAAACTCATACTGACTAAGGGTTGATGAGATCATAGGAGTCTATCTCTCCTAAATCATGTATGGCACCATTTCCAGCTTAGTAGTGGACAGCTAGAATTGAGTGGTATACCTCAATTCCTCAGGCTTAATAAAAGATGTAATACATCCATGTAGTATATCTATTTAGGGTTAAACACATTTCAAATTCGATTCTAAAACCTTGCCTTGTTTCTTATACTTCTTAGTAGGTGATAGACTTAAATGTTCTTTAAATTCCTTCTACATATATATGTTTCTATGTCTAACTATTATTGCTTCTTAACCTGCCTAACCTAAGTAATCTGTTAAACTGCTTATTTAGCTGAATATGCTCATCATGTTTAACAATGATATATATTATAAACAATAACCGTTGGTTGAGAGTTATATCTTTGGATTGGACATGGGTCTCACCTTGTGGGTTACGACATATTTTCAAGTGATCATCGACAATGTGGGAAGGATCGTGTAGTTTGTAGATCAGTATATACAGAATGTTTGATAGCTTCTAGTTGTTGTAGTAGAGTCCTAGTGTTGTCCTTGTACTCTCAGGTCCAAGAAGGGTTGTTTTTTGTTGATGATCTATATAATGATACTTGGTTTTGGCAGTATGTCTATGGTTTGTATATGTGGAATGTACATGTGTACATGATCTTTTGTAATAGGTTGTGAATGATGCCACTGAACGTATGTAAATACATAATATGGTATGTGATATGATACAGGTTGTTGGACCTTGATGTAATATGTTTCTACACATAATGGAAATATGAGTTCGGTTTTAATTTACTTTCTTTTATAGTAATGTGGTTGTTTATATGTTGATCGTGCAATTTTGTTTTGAGTAATCTTGTTTGTGTGGAATTGGGTTGTCACAATTCTGCTAATCCACTGGCAATGTTCATTCTGTTGGTTGATTGAACATGTCAATTGATCAAATGCTTGGTTCCATCAGTCAAAATCAGCATATTCCAGTCGATCGGTTGGACATTCTAGTCAGTCAACTTTGACATCATTTAGTCATCTAAACACTCCAACTGGTCAACTCACAAACACTATTATCCACATTGATTACAAAACACTTAAGTAACCAAATTGAATCTTGTTCATCATTAAACTCCTTTTCAAAGTGTATCCTTACATGTGACCCTACAGGTCCCAAATTATGTTGGTAGTAAATGTTCATAATCAAATTATGATATCACAAGAAATGAGTCATAGCTAGTAGTACATCATTGCTAACCAAGTATTTGTAAGTTGGAGAGAAACTTCAACCTACATTAGTGATCAATGTTACCATTATCAAATAATTCCCTTATCTTAGATATCTAGATTGAACGTAAGGAATGGAATTATCATCCTCTTAACATTCAATCTATGTTCCTTGAACTAGAGAAGACTATTAAATGCATGTGAGCTCAAAATCACATATTGAATCATATGAGAATGGTCATGTGTTTCTCAGTCTTGCTTATTAAGAAGCCTAGATATCAACTCCTATAGGAGGGACAAATTCTGTCTACACCAGTCACAGGCAGTCCCAATGTGTCACAACATACCTAAAAACCACCTATATGGAAACCCTTATTCAAGGTCACAATTAATGGTGTCAAAGTTCATCAAATAACATGTGATGAGTGTCGTGACTTAAGGTCTAAGAGACACAATCACCACTATGACTTTGAGATATGATTCTGACTACCATTCTATGGTTTCCATGTATCAATATCAATGTGTGTCTATCTGGTACTCTATACTCTAACAAGTATCTATGTGTTTGACTTGATATCCAATATCATGCCCAATGAGTCTTTGTCATCAGTCAACACACATTCTAGTCACATGTATTATTGTTGTCTACTTTGATTCCACAATAATATCCAACTACGGAAATGACAAGAATGTATGTGACGTCCCCAGATTTTCACCTTCTCAAAACCCCACGGAGATGAGAATACCAAAATCCAAAAATGTTAGCAATTATATCAGAGAGCGAATGCGGAAGCATAATACGCATACATGAACATACAACCATAACATTCTCAAAATTCAACATATTTATATTACAACATGAATTAAAATTGCAACTTACATTTACATAATTTGAAGAAAAGTTTACAAGTCTATGAACATATATGCTAACAGGATCTTAACACAATAGGTACAACCTGGACAACTGCTCACTTCCCGTCTTTTATCCCAAGCTAGCTCTGAACCTAAAACATACGTGAAACAACGAATCAACACACAAGGTGTTGTGTACGTGGGTAGAAAGATACATACTAATATGTTTGCATAATTGAAATAACTTGAGAAAGAAAGAGTAAAAGAAAACATTATTTAAGGCGATAATCAGGTAAACATTCCTTTTATTGCTTTCACTTTGATGCGGTTGTACTACACATACTTGCACTTGACTTACATCTAGTGTGGGTAATA
The DNA here is from genome assembly GCA_963693085.1 of Alisma plantago-aquatica. Taxonomy (NCBI): domain Eukaryota; kingdom Viridiplantae; phylum Streptophyta; class Magnoliopsida; order Alismatales; family Alismataceae; genus Alisma; species Alisma plantago-aquatica. Next base: position 683,516,475 of record OY856409.1, read on the forward strand.
TAATATCATCATACATCTAACATGGGCCAAGGAATCATACATCCATGTTAGGCAACATACATCCACACCAGGCTATGTGCTCTAGTAGCTACAACCCATCATACTCACTTATGTTCTATTAGATTTGGAAAAGTATAACTTATACTAGTTCAACCAAGCAATCATATCCAAATATGAGCATTCAAGATATTGCATATCATAGGCAACCAGAAAACTAGTCTTATACTTAATAAATCCCATGTACCTGAGGTCAGAGATTCCTATTTACATTCTGGATCATCTACATCTCTGGTCATCACCTAATTAATAACAAATATTCATCATTAATACAGGGTTCACCGTTATTAATGGTATTTGGGTCCAGTTTAGGATTTAGGTCAAATCCAGGTTCAAACAGACCTAAAACAAGTCTCTGATATTTTTATACTAATCTAGAGGTCATTATTTAGATCTGGTTTAGTTTTCATAATTTTCTGATACTTTGCCTATTTTCTATAATTATTATGAGGATTAAACATGTAATTAGGCAATAATGAGAAAAGGACTAAAATTTCTCAATAATATCAACAGAGGAGTCCACATTTAGTTTTGAGATGATATTAGGGTTCAAACTTATTTTTCTCAGATTTAACGTCAACCATTTTCTAATTATACCATTTAAATGAATCATTCTCATCTAAATTAAATATCATGAACTTAAGCATCGCAAAAGTCTGATATAGAAATTTTATAAGAAACATGGCATTTTTCTGAGTCTAAGGGCATTTTTCGGGCATTTATAGACTACATAAGCTATTTATTAGGCATTTTCTATGTTTCTATGGATTTTTGATGATGTGGACGAAGATTTACCTTTTTAGGGAATTCTTCAGCCGTTAGATCTGTCTTTTTGGGCGCCAGATAGGCAACACGCGGCTCAAAGGGAGGGGATGCGGTTCACACTCCTGGGCTGGTTGAACCGGTCGGTCTAGCTTGATCTAATCCCAGCATAGACTCGTCTGCCTAATTTCCTCCTCTCTTGCGGTCTGGCTCGCTCACCGCTTCTTCTTTTCTGCCGTCTCTTGCTGCCGCAGAGTTGGTTGATGACGATCAAGGATGCATGAGCATCAGTTCCTATGGTGCCTAGAAGCTTCTTGGTCGCCTCTGTAGCCTCCACAGCAAGCGTCAAAGGTGTGGAGGTGCTGCTAGCTTGTTGCCCTATTCCGGTTTGAAGTTATGGCAGAGCAGGCGGTCGATTTGGGGGTTTCGGTCTCCTTCTCCATTGCTCGCGCCTTGGTCAGGGGGAGATCCACAATGCTTGAATTCGTGCATCGTCGGCCAGCCTTGGCATTTCTCCCTTAGCTGAAACGCAACCCAGACCGGGCCATCCCCAAAGTTGCTCGTTGCCTTCCTTCTCGCGTATCTCCTCCCTGTTTCCGGTGCTGTCGTGGCCTAGCATCAAGGTGAGGAGCCGTGCGAGAACTAGCAGTATCCTAGAAGTAAAAGGGGGCTCTTCCATTTTTCTAAAGCTCCAGGATACCCGCCGGTTCTTTGGCTTCTCAAATCGAGCAGCAGATCCCAATCCCGCTGGGTGCCTGGCTCCCCAGCCGCCGCAGAAGAAGGACCCTGAAACATCAAGGGTAGGGCGGACTGGAACCTCCTCGCCCAAAGGTAAAGCTACTCCTAGAGTTGAGGGAGACAGTTCACCAAATCGTAAACTCCACTCTTCTTCGATCATCAGGCTTCCATCCTCGGGTCCAGGCGTCGCTGCTAAGCCTAGCTTCAGCGTGTGACAACATCATACCGCACGAACTGGTTCTTGTACAGATCCTCCTGGATATTTCACTCACTACCGAGAAGAACCAAAGCAATTGGGTCGAACAAACAACAAGTCCAACATTGCTTGGACTCATGGTAGAGGATCGCTTCTCAATAGGTTTCTTTCTCATCACAGATCTGTAGCCTACTTCTGAACCTGGGAGAAGCATGCGGGTGGTGGGGATGTGCAAAAGGCTTCCCCCAATGTTCATCTGCCTTTTGGAGGAGGTTGGTTCGAGGAGAAATCCCTTGCTGATCTATAGAAACCTGGTGGACTAAGGTGGACGCCAATGGAGGGGGAGGGGTTGATCGGACTGGTTTGCTAGATCGTGGTCTTGCAACTATATTTCCATTGGTTGCCCCCCACCTTCTTCGGATCTAAAGGACACCTAGACTGGTTTCTGTTCCTCCATTTATGGAGGTTAGGGATGACATGTTCCCTCTATCAGTGGCTCTCGATGTTGTAAGATGCAGCGTGACATTAATATGCCACGGATCAAAGTACTAATAGCTAAAAGAACATAGTTTGATCACATTTGTATCTATAATGTCCTCATAATTAACAAGTTACATATGTTTCTAGAAATCTCCAAAAATTATAATATGTTAGGCATAGGTTGATGATAACCTAAAGCAACTCCTATAAATGTTTGAGACACAACTCCATTATTTGATCATGCAAATTAATTATTCAAACAACCATACAAAATAGATGTATATGCCTTGAATTCAATATAGGCAACCATGAAACATTGTTCTAGCAAGTCCAACAACACTTGTTATGATCCTAAAATAACTCAAGGCTTGTCAATTTGTCACTTGATTTCGCTACGTCTACAAATCGACCTCTTGACTTCATATGCACATAATTCCTCAAAAGTAATTAGATCACTACTCACTGAATCACTAAATGAATGATTGGTCTCATGAGAGCTTAATCAATTAGTAAGGGTATTAATTCACAATTGAATTCAATTAGGCATCATAGCCCTCTATCATATCTCAAAACACCTAATTTTGGTGAAGGAATCCATGATTGTATTACCAATTCCTCAATTTGGTATTTGTCCTTTACATATAATGTTTGTCTCTCAAATATTGTATTAGTTATTAAAACTCAAAAATCTAGGTTATCACAATGTATCTACTCTTGTCTTATATATTACATCATAAATCAAGTCCTTGACCTAAAGAGATTATGTGTCATCCAATACCATCATTCTTTAGACATATATCCTGTGATATCCGCATCAGATAATTGAACAAACAAAATAACAAATCAAGTGCATGATGCCACATTACAATCATCATATGACTAGCTCTTTGGGCATACATACCAACATGCACTAGTGATCAAGGTAGGAATGCCCGCTAGCATGTCAGAGAGTGTATGGGTTTGTAGGATAGAACCAAAACAATTAGAAAAAGCACTAGCCAACCTAGGCCTATCATTTTCTAACAAGATTGATGCCCCTACAATGCACCTGACAGTCCCTGAATGCTCCAGCAGTGGGGAGCAAACTTTGGAGTCTAGAGAAGCAGGAAACATCACAAACCTTCTACCTGTGAGCATCACCCTGATTGGTGAAAGGGGTGGGAAAGTAGAGAAGATAGATAAGATGAGAGGAGGCGGGGAGGGGAAGAGAATGGAGGAGGTAGAGAGGAGGTGGAGATATTGAAGATGAGAGGCGGTGCATCAAAGATGGGATATCAAGAAAGGGGAGATGGAGAGGGGAATGGAGATAGGAGTGAGGGGATTAGATGAGTGGGTTTGTTGTGATCGTTTAACTATAACCCCATAGAGATAAGGGAGCAATTAGAATTATGGTTTTCACTTTTGATGAATAAGAAAAGGATAATTCAATGAATGCATCAACGTAAGGAACATGGAAATAAAGAAATGGACGTGTGGGAAATATGGAAGCAAACACATGAAGAGCTACGTTAACGATGGTGAAAACATTTGTGACAAACAATTTTAATAATGCTGGAATGAAATGTCAGTGAAGCTTTTGTTTGTTTTAGTGTTGTTCCTTAGCTCAAAGAAATGCATGCCAAGGCATTAATTTCCATGCAAAATGCATTTGTTAATAGGGTTTAATATATAAAAGAGGAGGGAAGTATAAGAAATTGAAGGAGAGTACAAAAAAGGTGGAGGTGGAGTAGAAGAAAGAGAAGAGGGAGTAGAAAAAAGAGAGGAGAGAAGTAGAAAAAAAGAAGAGGGAAGTTTTCAAAAGAGAGGAGTGTAGAGAAAAATAGGACGAAAGTGTGGATAATAGAAAAAATAGGAGCGAGGTATCAAAAATAGAAACAATGAGGTCAGAAAAAGAGGGGAGGGAAGTGTATAGAACATGTGGGAATCATATAACATGGTATTTCCATAAAGTACTTATTAGAAATATACCAAACAAAAGGAGGGAAATTAGAAAAAAAGGTGTAAAAAATATTAGAGACTAAAGAGAAGTAAACATCAATACAATACCAAATATACGTCCTTCCTCTATTTATTGCAACAAAAAGTAAACAAGAGAGAGAAAAAAAGTACATATTAGTACAATACATAGAAAAATTGGCACATTACTAAATAGAGGAGAGAAGTAACAAAAAAGATGAGAGAAGTAGACAAGTGATATGAGACTAGTAAACAATATTCCATTACAGAACCATTATCAATACCAAAAATGAGGATGGAAGTAAAAAAAGAGAGGAGAGAAGTAGAGAATAAAGAGTAGAAAAGTAATCAATCGTACAATATAAAAGGGGAGAGAAGTAATTGTTGGTACCAAATTACTTTGTTACAATAAAACAATCGATCATGTACCAAACTACTTCCTTTATCTATATGTAAACTTCCATCCTATATTTTGTATTCACTACATATATTTTTTCTTCCTAAATCTTTGAAATTTTTGGTACAGTATGATTCTGAAAATTTTGGTAACGTATCGTTTGTTTTTATTCTCTCTCCTATATTTTTCCTTCCTCCCTTTCTCAAGATTTCCCCACTGTGTGGATGTCACGAAAATGGTATTGTGCCAATATATCTCAAACAAATAACATGTATAATAATATTCTCTAATAAAGATAACAAGATCTCCATTTCTCTTTTCCTAGTTTTTTTTCTTATTTATATCTCTATTTCTCTACCTCCCTCCATATATATCTTGTAAGAAGTTGGACTAGAGAGGAGATCCACTCCCTACTCAATTTGATGAATAAATCTATATAATCCCAACACACTAACTAGCATGCTATAAGAGGTGTAGAATTTTCATTTTTCAAATAACAATATACAAAAATGACAAAAGTATAACAACAGAATAATCAATCATGACTATATTCAACTTTACAAGATCATATGAGAATCTCCCACTAGGGGCTTACATAAAAGATTCTACTTCAGGATCTAAGTGGAGGGAATCCAAGCTATTATAAGTCTCTCTCCTAGAGTGAGCTTCATCCACGTCAACATGCCAAGACTTCTTTGTCAGAAGTATACCCCACAAGAGAAGATAAAATGGAAGTTGTCACCATGAAAGGAAGTATGTGCATATAAATATGAAGTGAGTAACTTCAAGAAAAAGGACATCAAATAAAATAAGGATTTTCATCCAACGGGAAAAGTACAATCCATGTGGACATCAAAAGAATATAAATTTCAATAAGATGGTAATTAACAGTTACGCTTTTACATAACCAAAATAAGAGGTGCCACAAAAGTATACATAAAGAATATAGGTAACATATTCCATTAATAATAATAATCAACCGACATGCAAGTGATATAAGTATATCACTATTGTAATTATAGAGTCAATGGAGGTTAAGCAAAAAAAACCATATCTTGATAGAGAATGACGTATTGCCACATTCCCAGAAATATAATATCAGGTGAAAAGGAGTACTCTGAACAAAAAGGTGTGCTTATGTATATTATACAAGAGTAAAGACACACTTGATATGGGAATAAAATACAAACATTCCAAAGAATTATATAACTCTAGGGCTAATAAATCACAAAAGATGCATAATGTAGAGAAAAGTGAAAGTTCAAACATATGAATAGAATTAATGAGATTTCATCACATAAATAGTTGATATGAAACATATGCCACATTAGTGGGGAAAATAGTTCATATTCACAACTGGGGTTTTATCATGAAGTAAATTACAATTTTGAGTCTATAAGAATATCCAACAAAAGATTCATATCATCTAACTCACATGAACCCACTTCTTAGATAAGAGAGAGAAAAGTATATAGGATCATGTTTCAAAGGACCAAGAGAGTGAGAATCATGGGTAATTGCTCAATATAGAAGAAAACGATGCAACATACACCAAGAAGCGAATAAATTAGGTTAATTTCCCAATATTGATAGTATAATACAACATAGCTCAGATAGAGTCTAGATGTATCCATGGTCAGTTCTAGTTCCACATCCAAGTCAAAAGCTAGTTGTTACATGCATATATGGAATTATAGTTAACTTCACATTGATTGAATAAAACCCCAAAAGTCACATTTTTATTATCATTGAATTAGGTTATCAAAACCACACCATCTTGTAGATTATAATTATACTGAGTATAACATATTCTACTTTATATTTCTGACTTATTTATTATTGGTTATGAATTTAGGAAAATATACACAATTATGAAAATCTTTGAAAAATCACATTTTTTGTATATTAAAATTATGTTATGAGACCAATACCATTAGAAGGACAATTATCCGAGCAATCCAAAACATAGTTTTATCTATTATTCTGAGTTATCAATACTTTATTATGCATTTTCTTATATAAGTAGATTTATTGATTTACTAAATAGAATATGTGTTCCAATTACTAATATACACCCCAGCAACACCCATGCATAAATTCATGCATGATAGGGTGTATCGATCTTCATCTCAGGACCAAATCTTGTGTGAATGACAATTAACTAAAAGTGAAAAAGTCCAAAAATCCCATGTCATGTGTGCCAATATCAATTCTGAGTGAGGGAAATACAGTATATTGGTTATCATCCTAGTCAGTCCAAATGCATTGAAACCTCAAGATACACAGAGCATCTGTAGTTACAAACCACGATCCAAATTTGTGAAGTATAGGGAGATAATGGCAACATATATTTTCATCATCTTCCTTGTTGACTCAAGGTCAATTAGGTCAATGTTGACTCACGTCTAAATTGACTAAACCCGTTTTTTGATGATGACTAACCATTCCACACATTGGTGTCTAATGTCTCTACTTGAGTGATTTCAGATTAGGTATAGACACACTCCAAATGCCCTAACTTACGCATATCAAATTGGAGAAAAGACAAGTCAAAGTCATACAAGTGCACATTTTTGTAATATGATGTATATCCATTAGAATCATGTTGTAAATCACTTGTAATGATTGTGTGACTTGTAATTAAGCTTAGAAAAATATCAGGAACACTTAAATCGAATATTAGAGCACTTTAGATGCATCTTTGAAAATCAATTACTGGCACTTGGTCGGTCGAGTTTCCCACCCTGAAACTCGACCGATCAACCTTGGTCGATTTTCTGAAGATTGCATCGGTTGAGTTGTGCACTCACAGAACTCGACCGATCCGATAGCATGCCATATCCAGTTGAAATGGTCGGTCGAGTTTTGTCAGGACAAACTCGACCGATCAGTTGAATATCGGTTTGCCTCTTACTTGATCGGTCCAGTTACCCCCATTAAAACTCGACCGATTGCACTGTACGGAAAAGTGCAGAAAAGTGTTTCTAGCCATTGTGGAGTTGCAACAAGTGAAAATAGGTCCGTTGCAAGCCACAAAATGGCTAGTTTTCATTTACAAGTGTTCCCAAAGGTTAAGAGGCATCCCCGGCTATAAATAGGACCCCTTGGGCTTCATTCCAAGGTTGAGAATTCATTGCAAACTCTTTGTGAGGTTCCTATTCTATAGTTGAGTACTTCCTACAGCCTCCTCTCTCTCTCTAAGCTTAATCACTTGCTACATCCATTAGAGTGAGTAGGAAATTTGTAAGAGAGCTAGTCCTACATGTATATCTTGTGAGGCTCTCACTTCCACCACCTCCACTTCTCTCATTTGCAATCATGAAGATGAAGGTTCTCTCTCTTGTCCAAGAGAGGTGAAGAAGAACAAGGGAAGGCGTCCCTCGGTGAAGATCAAGGCTAAAGACTTGGAGCTAGATTGGGTAAGCCCTTGGAGAAGGCAGAAGACTCAAGCTCAAGTGGGTAAGACCTTGGTGGAAGCTTCTCCGAGTGAAGGTGAAGTCAAAGGCGGAAGATCCAAGAAGAGTGGGTAATTCCTACAAGGCTGAAGACTTGGGCAAGAGTAGGTAAGTCCTTGGAAGAAAGGCGGAAGACTCTTGCAAAGTGGGTAAGTCCTTGGTAAGGTTGAAGACTCTTTGTATTGGATAGGTAAGTCCTTTGTTGGTCATGTATTGTAAGTCTTATAAGTGAATATAAGAGTGCAATTGTTGGGAGTCCTAGATGTTGACCTCTCTAGGCAAGTGGACTGTCACACTTTCTAGTTTGAAGTGTGGAACCACTCTAAATATCTTGTCTAATTGGTGCATGTTCAATCTCTCTTATCCTTGCTATGCATGATTTAGTTGCACTCAAATTACCTATTTAACAACCTTATCTTGTCATATATTTTGAAGGTTTGATGAGTTTTGTTTAAGTGCTTTCAGCTCTATTCACCACCCCCCCCTCTAGAGCATCTAATCACCCATTTAGGATCCAACATTCCTTGCCTCCTTTAAAACCAAAAGAACTATGGTAGAGGAGGGTGTAGCAGAATAAAGTTCCTAAAGCACCTCCTGCCATTGCTGGTCGAAAGAATCAAGTGAAAAAATCAAAAGAAAATGAATTAGAAACCACCAAGTTATCCCCACATAATCGAAACAAGACTGTAAGATTTTTCATGAAGAAAACACAAGAATCATGAAGGAAATTTTGAGAATTGATCTTGGTATGGGATGTAGAAGATAAAGGGAAAAGAGAAACACCACAATAAAGGTAACATCAGAAGCGCCAACATGTTTGTGGGTTGTAGGGAGATATCATGGGCATGATTCGGGTCACGCCATGGAGAGACTCTCACTGACGAATACCAAGACCTGGCATCAACCACCAGAGACGGGGAAATGGGTGTAGACCAAGGGAAATGTAGCAAGATACTACAAACAATTATTACGGGGTGATTGTTGGTTGGTGAATGACTTTATATAAGCACAATTTCCGATTTTGGCAAGTATTCGAGATGAAGAGGAAAATAGGGAAGAAATAGAGACTTCGAGAAATTGTTACCCCATGGAGAGTTAGAGAAACAAAACCTAGTTAAAATAGGATCCATCGGGTGTGGAAACAGTTGAGGATAGTTTAGGATAATAAATCAGGGCAACACATTAAAAGAGGAGAGCAACGATTGAAGAGGCCAGAACAGAAACATAGATAGAGGCGATAGGAAACAAGTATGACTTTTTCTAAAAATTATAGGTTGAATATAGGGCTCTAGACACACTATAAAATCTAACGGCCAAGAAAGGGACAAGATTTTCGTAAGTCAGAAAACAACATATTCATTTTGTTATATATAATTCATATCAATGCATTTTGAAGTCTTTTCTTTTCCTAATTTATTTGAGGGCTCAAAACATGTTGGAATAAAACAAAAATTGATACCTAGGCTAGTTAGACATGGGGTACCCCATTTTACTGCAATTTTTCACTTTTGAGGTAATCTATTATGTCTAATATTTTAGAACTCAAATCACATTTTCTTTCCTAAATGGAATTAAAACATCTAAGATTGTCCTAACAATGTGAAAGTTAGCCCCCTAGCTAATTGGGCCCCAAGGATCACAATTCTTCCATTATATTTGAGTTTTGATGTTTCTTTTTATGAGTTAAAATTCAATTATGTCTAGGCTCATAACCATTATATCATATCATATTATTACACCATAATCATCATCAACATTCAGTAAATTGAGTGCTATTATCTTCAATTTATTTCAAAATAGTTACTTTATATTATTATGCATGAATTTTCATATTTAACTTATTTAACATATTAAATCATGTAATATAATTTTAACTTAGATGATGCACATTATTCTTAACTATGGACATGAAAACTCCATTTGTTATTCTAATATATGTATTGAGGAATTATACCTTTCATTGGACATATGTTAGTCATTATGTGTATATTAGTTAGAAAAGGAAACATAAGTGGCACATTTCATGATTGTCTTACATGTTAGCACATATTTAGGTTATTCGGTCGACATTATGTTAATTGAGATATTATGTTATTAAACATCTAATATTACTAATTTATCATGTGTGACATCAAACGTATATATAGGTTAGGGTTAGATGATGATAACATAGGGTTTAGGATTGATAATATCATATTAGTGTAAGCTTAGGGTTGCATATTACCTTAGGTAGATTTATACAAGAGTTACATCATTACATGTATATTCAATGCTCATTATGGTACAAACTAGTGCATTAGGGTTTATATGTACCCTACTTTGGCTAAAGCTAGCGATCTAAGCATACAATCTTCATATCTAAAAGATTAGGGTTATCTTGAGTTAGAAGGCTAGGTCTATGTATGTTACATATCTATCCCTATTTCTTTACATCCATGTTTATATATTCAATTCACTACGTCAATCTCCCTTCTTATTTATCTCATTTATTTTTCTATCTCCTTACTTATATTGTCTCTTTTTAGAATTCTCTCCTGTTTTTTAATCACTTCATCTCTCTATAACAACTTCTATTAGATAAATGGACCATATTTCTCATGGAATGATATAGAAACTGAGCAAAGGCCAAAAATATGATAAGGATCAAGGGATGTCGATTCTGTAGGAGGCCACCTACAGAAAAATGATAGAAGACCAATCAAAATTTGTTTTTATATAAAAGAATTCATTTTAGTATAAAAATGATAGTTTCTTTCTTCTTTATTTATTTAGGGGTTGGGTTTTAGGTGTCAATACTGGATTCTTATTGATTGTCATGTACAATAGGTATAGGAGGCCTTCTATACTGCCATTCTTCAGGGATCAAGGATGCCATGGACAATGTTCAGTGTAACTCTTACGGTTAACGAATCTGAGTGGGTCTAATAATAGAAAATGGCTCGATATCTGCCCTCCAATTTGAGCCCAACATTAAGTCTAGTTCAACTAGACCTATTTTATATTTGGGACAACTCAGATTGGGCCTGGATGGATTTACTTCTGATGGGGATATCTACCGATACCTACTGCAAGGTCAGGTCCACGCTGGTCCCTTAAGAATATTTACAAGCACTCCAGACGGCCGATTAACGCGTATAATGTAATCGTTCAAGGCCATGGAGACGTTTTGCACGTCGCCGTCACCGTCACCGGCCCTGCCGGAGAGATCCACAAAGTTTCCGTCGGCTTCCACGGTGGCTCTGTGCATAGCCGTGGCCATCATGCTTGGTTGCTCCAGAGTATCAACCCGCCTAGAACAGCCGCTATGGTCGCCGTCCGGGCTGCTAGCAGATCTCATCCTTCAGCCGCTAGTAGAGCCGGTTCGTCTTCTCTTCTCCTTTCCGGCCCACTGCTTTGCCGCGGCAACCTCGGCCCTCCTACTCTGCTTCAAAACGGCTGGCATCAGTCTTCTCTCTACGTTGATCTCGTCAGTCGGGTTCATCCTCAAAACGGCGAGCAAGCCGATTATAGCAGCCCCAAGAGTGCTGCTCCGCCCCCCTCTGGTTTCTGCGACCTCCATATTCAAAAAATTTGGTAAGTACGTTATGTCCTCGTTAGGTTCTAGGCTAATAACCATTACATTATATCATATTATTACATGGTAATCATCATCAACATTCAGTAAATTGAGTCCTATTATCTTCAATTTATTTCCAAAAGATTTACTGTATATTATTATGAATGAATTTTCATATTTAACTTATATAACATATTAAATCCTTTAATATAATGTTAACTTAGTTGATGCACATTATTCTTATTTATGGACATGAAAACTTCATTTGTTATACTAATATATGTAATGAGGACATTATACCTTTCATTGGACATATGTTAGCCATTATGTGTATATTAGTTTGCAAAGGAAACATAAGTGACACATTTCATGATTGTCTTACATTTTAGCACATATTTATGTTATTAGGTCCACATTATGTTAATTATTTTATTTATTTACGAGGGAACCACTCCCGCACGAGTGTCACTTTGTGACCCCCGTAGGCAGTGTAAACCCTCGGAACCAGCCGCGTCCAAAGGGGGGCACCGCGGCACGCTCAGTAACGTGGACTCGGGTTTGACCCTCGGCGAAATCCCCCCCCCCCCACATTATGTTAATTGAGATATTATGTGATCAGACATCTAATATTACTAATGTATCATGTGTGACATCAGACATATATACATGTTAGGGTTAGATCATGACAACTTAGGGTTCAGGATCCATATTATCATATCTGGGTATGATTAGCGTTACATATGACCTTAGGCAGGATTATACAAGAGTTACATCATTACATAGTGCATTAGGATTTATATGTATCCTTCTTTGGCTAAAGCTAGAGATCTAAGCATACAATCTTCATATCTAAAAGATTAGGGTTACCTTGAGTTAGAAGGTCAAGTTTATGTTTGTTACATATCTATCCCTCTTTCTTTACATCCATTTTTACCTATCCAATTCACTTCGTCAATCTCCCTTCTTATTTATCTCCGTTATTTCTCTAACTCCTTACTTCTATTGTCTCTTTTTTGGATTCTCTCCTTTTTTGATCACTTTATCTCTCCATAACATCTTCTATTAGATAAATAGACCATATTTCTCAGAGAATGATATAGTGAGTGAGCAAAGGCCGAATACAGTGTGAGGATCAAGGGATGACTTTTCTATAGGAGTCCGCCTACAGAAAAATGGTAGGAGACCAATCAAAATTTATTTTAATATAAAAGAATTTGTCATAGTATAAAAATGATAGTTTCTTTCTTCTTTACTTTTAGGGGTTGGGTTTTGGGTGTCAATGCTGGATTCTTATTGGTTGTCCTGTACAATAGGTATAGGAGGCCTTCTATACTACCATTCTTCGGGGATCAAGGATGCCATGAACAATATTGACTTGTTCAGTGTAAGTGTAACTCTTACGGTTAACGAGTCTGAGTGGGTCTAATTGTAGAAAATGGCTCTATATCTGCCCTCCAATTTGAACCCAACATTAAGTCTAGTTCAACTAGACCTATTATATTTGGGACAACTCAGATAGGCCTGGATGGATTTATGTCAGATGGGGATATCTACCGATACCTACTGCAGGGTCAGGTCCACGCTGGTCCCTTAAGAATATGTATACGCACTCCAGACGGCCAATTAATGCGTGTTATGTAGTCGTTGAAGGCCATGGAGACGTTTTGCGCGTCGCAGTCACCGGCCCCGCCGGAGAGAACCACAAAGTTTCCGTCGGCCTCCACGGTGGCTCTATGCATAGCCGTGGCCTTCATGCTGGGTTGCTCCACAGTATCAAGCCGCCTTGAACAGCCGCTATGGTCGCCGTCCGGGCTGCTAGCAGATCTCATCGTTCACCCACTGGTAGAGCCGGTTCGTCTTCTCTTCTCCTTTCCGGCCCACTGCTTTGCGGCGGCAACATCAGCCCTCCTACTTTGCTTCAAGACGGCTGCCATCAGTCTTCCCTCTACGTTGATCTCGTCAGTCGGGTTCATCCTCAAAACGGCGTGCAAGCCGATCATAGCAGCCCCAAGTGTCCTGCTCCGCCCCCCTCTGGTTTCTGCGACCTCCATATTCATAAAACTTGGTAAGTACGTTATGTCCTCGTTGTGGGCTTTCGTCTGTGGTGATCTGGACACCTGGGAGACAGCGGCAGGTCTGACCGCCGGGGTCATGACCGAATACTATTTAACCGTGGACCGTCACGAGGACTGGCCGATGTTCGTGACGAAGGTGATGCTGAGAATATTCAAGCTGGGGGTGAAGCCGATAGTGGAGCCGTGGCCAATAGTACGCCTGTTGTTGGAGTTCGTGTTACCTTTCATTTCTGGGATGTTGAAAGGCAATGCTTCTAGCGGGGGTACGGGGGGATCGGGAGGAGACAGTGAAAGCATGCATAACAAGGCAGTAATTGTCAAAATATGCACTGATCGAGGAAATAATGTAGTATATAGTCCCACTGCTGTTTTCTCTAATTCGTGAAAAAGTAAGTTGTAGACTTCAACGAAGTTCTGAGCTCGTTTCATTTTTTCGTTTGTTACACTACAACCCTACTCTCCATCATATTCCGACAGTATCGTTTATTGTTGTATAAATAACAAGGTTGGTGAGCGTAACCTCTCCAACTACTCATTACACAGGTTGCATATGTAATGCAATTTTGTCCTTTTCTCAACGTGAGCAAGTTGTTATGAGAAATAACAAGACATTATATACAGATTCTTTTTATAACATCAACAGTTTGTAGGCACATCACTGACACCCTTATATTTGTAGGAACTGAAAGCAATTCCTTGTTTCATACCGGTAAAACATTTTGTCGGCATTCTTGATTCATTATGTGCAATTACTCACAAAAGTACAAAACATGGCATCGCTATTTGGCACCTTCTCGTAAGATATGAACTCATAAGACACCCTCTCATAAGATAACATATACGACTTTCAAATCTCCATATGACACCCTCTCATAAGATATGGCACCGCTCCACCTTTATCTAACTAAACATCGAACAGCTGTGAACACGCCCCTACCTAAGGGAAGGATAATTTTTTTCCAGAGTAGACCTCTCTCTCCTACCACGACCCATCTACGATGGCTCTTCCTCATGACCATGTGTCTCATCCGATCATCATTAAGGGCCCGTGTTTAGTAGTGTATAATAAGATGACAATGTACGATTCTGTTGTACATTTTTACATTAGAAACTTATACAACTGCACCAAACTACATCCAACCAAACGAGCCCTACTTCAAATTCAGGTTAGCATAACGACTAGTCTTAAACAAAATTTGTTACTGATTGTCGATAAACAACAATCCATAGACTTCAGAATGTAGAATTACTCCTACAAGATGCTCTCACATATACAAAAGAGAACTAAATGTTGGATTCCGTTATTTCAAATCCTTCTTCCAGCAACCATAGTGCTACCATTTCATATTTCTTGCTTCTAAACCAAGTGCTCAATCCTTCTAAACCAAGGACAACACCATCTCCAGCCCTAAATGCCCGCCTATAAATAAAAGTCATTTGTTATGTTTTCCTTTGATTCTCATTTTAACCCCCCTGAGACGCTCTTTTCTTTATAACTAGGTAGCATCTTGATACGGGTTCACCAGGGGGGTTCTAATTCTTCCCCACTCATAACAAGACTACAGAGTCTAATATCTGGATTTATTACTTATTTCTATTTTTAATCCGAGTCTGATGACAACTTAGATTTATATTGTGGCTTCAACGATTTATCTTGTTTTCCTCATTGTCCATATAAAATTTTGTGGCGACTCTGAACACCCATCATTTTTATTTTACAATGCTTCATAACAAAAAAGGATAGAAATTTCTTCATATACCTCTATTTCCCCCTTTTCGTACCGGATACAAAAATTATCGATCGATTGGTGTGTCTATAGAAGTACTATATACATTCTAGTAGACCAAGTAATATTTCAAACAAGTGGTTGGAGCCTAAATGCTCTTCCTGATATCTTGCTCATGGTTTCTAGTAATGCATACTTCAATTTTATGTCGGGAAAAGATTTACTAACTATCTAGTCGGTCAACTAGGGGTCATGTGACCCTATATCGCTATCTTACATCCTTTTGACTTATACAATGGTTAGGATTAGTCCTTAAATTCATGTTATCGTTCTTAGAGGTGTTGGGAACCCTAGATTGGTGGTGGCAAACATCAATTCTCAACCTTTTATTCTTTTCATTATTTCTTCCTCATTGAATCCTGAAATCAAATGCAAATAAGGTGAGTAAGTAATATAATAATAAAATCTAAATAACTATAAGAACGATAACAATTGTGCATGATTTCGTATTAAAAGATGGAGGTCATTGACCATGCAAAGTAGGAAATTTTGCATATATCAAATTCCCCCATACCCAGCTTCTTTCTTTTCCTCAAGAAAGATCATAACATCATCATCATGAAATAAATTATAAAAGAAAATATACTTATAGATCTTATCAGCAAAGGAAGGTATTAATAAATGATCACTCCATATGTCCAAATCAATATTAGATTTTAACATGAACCTTTCTCCTTCATTCAATTCCCAAAATCACATTAACTTCATAACACAAAGCAATTTAAGTTTGAAATTCATGGATCACTAGAGTTCAATCACTATACGTGAATTACAATATAAAGTAGTCTACTTCAAAAATAAATGTAAGATATAAAACAATAGAATATAATCAGAGTGACATATAACCAATATGTATTGAACACTTCTTTCTACATTATTGAAAACTAAATATAAAATAAAATACAATATGTTTCTTTCTCTTGACTTTTTATAATTTCTTAAAATTAGGGCCCATTAGTCATATATTGGACCCTAGAATCCAACATAGTTGGATTTGGTTATTGAGTCGTACCATCGATTACTATAATATTTTATTAATTGTTTTAATTTGTATTGCTATAAAGGTATAATTTCATCATCTTGATTATAAAATTAGACAAATATCAATAGTAATATCCATGTATTAACATAGGAAATAAAGACAATATAAATCACAATTCATAAAGTCTGACATTGTTTGTTTCAAGTAGCAACTGATTTGGAACCCTGACTTAAGTTCTATCCATCCTTTAGTTCAGAAGAGTTGTTTCCAAAAATCATGAGAACACAAACATCTATTGTCAAATACAAAAATAATTCATTAGACAATTTTAAGAACATGCAAATTCAAAGAGTAGATAATTTTTTTTAATGTTAAAAATGGCAATCAACTCAATAAATTTAGCACAATAGTTAAGATTAATATAATCCTATGATAAGAAATAGTCCTAGTCATGCAATCCTAACATGCAAAAAGCAATTTTTTAAGGAAATATGCAATTGAAAAAAACAAAACCTAAGCTAACTTACTACCCTCCACTACTAGACATAAAATTTAATTAGTCCTGAGTAAATATCAATGCAAAAAGGAAATATAAGATAGCTTACCACCCTCCACTACTAGACTAAAATGTTACTAGTATGAGTAAATAAAAGGTGAGGACCAAGGGAAATACCTCAAGTGTGGAGAGGAGGGTCTAGAAGATTGGATGGTAGTGTATATGATGGACACAAATGTAAATTTACTACTAGTATGTCCATATGACTCCTGATATTGTAACATACTAAATCTTGGATTCAATTGTAATTTAACCCATTTTCAAGATTTTATTTACTTCATTTCCTTTTTGTCCTTTTTCCTAATTTTTCCTATCTTTTCTATACTCTTTGGCCTCAATGTTGAAATTGAGTTGTACTTGATGGCTTGAATTATATTTACCCACATTCATTTCAATGAATGGGTTTTTTTTGCATAAATATCTCAACTAATGTGTTAATTAGGGTTTGATGATGCAAAATGACCATTTATGAGAGATAACTAATTGATTATATTAATTTAGAGTCTTTGTGGATTTTTTGGATAAGAAATAATAATTAATGTGGAATCGAGTTAGTTAATGAGATAATAACCCGTTTCCCTTTCTCTCTCCTCGAAAATGTTAATAAAGCAATAAAAAGGAGAATAGGAGTGACATGACTCTTGAATGATTTTATAATATCCATTTCGAAATTCTAGTTGAGGACTTGTTAAAAAAATCTTTGTATTAATTCACCCTTTAAAATACATTAATATAATCATTAATGGCTAATATGGTGATTAAGGGCTAAAGCTTTTACAAAACAAAAATCTAATTACATTTCATTAATATTGGCATTAATATTAGTCAATGGTCCAAATTTGAAGTCATTTGGTCAATGTTAATTTGACCCTTCAAATAAATTAAACAAGAATGGAATATACTTTGAATATAGTTTTAAATCAATTTCATTTATACGTCACATTTAACCCAAATTTTTTATTTATTAAAATGTCACTCGTTACATTTCCATTATTTTTCTCCCATCCCGATACAGCGGTCCCGAACTCATCCCCTACCTCCAGATGTTACACAGGCTAGAGCTCGCGCCTCAATGGCCATCTCCGTAGATCCATTCTCCCTCCACGACGTGTTGTTGCTCATTTTTATTTTGCCTATAAGACCGAGAGGTCAAGACAAACCAGGTGAGACTTAACTCACCTCCCCTCTCGCCCGAGTGATGAAACGCCCATTAGGGCAGTGACTTCCTTCTCCACCACCATTTCAGAGAGGGAGTTCTAGCACCCCTCTGGCCTATAAAAGGTAACAAAGAGCACCCTCAGTCACCGTACAATTCTCCTCCTCTTCCAATTTCCCCACAACTGCAATGAAGACCCCAAACCTACTCCGCTTATTTCTCCGATGACGATGACCTTTCCCTGACACCCTTCACCAGGCTTCTTCAAATTAAGGCGTGGGTAAGTTTCCCTGACCTTGGTTCTTCAATTCCCTATCATTCATTTGCTTCACGACGCACCCAATCGCCATGACCTATAGAATGGTTTTGAGGATCTCGTCATGCTAGTATCCACAGAAACCCAGTGTCTCTCCAGCCTTGTAAATGTGTCTAATAGCTTGTCCTTTCCTCCAAGACCATTTTCTGAGGACCACCCATGTGTTTTGGACTGTATTCCATTGGTTGTGCATTCCTAATACCTATCCCTTATTTCTCCTCCTACCAGTGATGCTCCTCAAGACCATGTACTCTCGAGAACTCGAGCTTTGGATCTATGAGCTCGAGTTAGTGCGAGGATACCTCCAGCAGTGTCAGTTTCCCCGTGAACGATCTTCCTTTGCAAGCCTCGACGCCCCATGATCTCCCTGTATTACGCATAGTGCCATGGCCGAAAGAGGAACAAACTAGGTCAATGATTGACCTTGGTGCCCTTGATGCTTTGATTGGACAATAATTTTAGCATGGGTGTTTTCATTAATCCATGTGATCATTTTGATTTATTAGTGTTGATATATGTAAAATGTGAAATGACTAAAATGCCCTACAAGTTTGATTAATGTGTCATGTGCATCTAGATTTTTCTATCCATTCTCTAGTCATTCACTTTGGTTTTTAATCAGGATTTAATTGATACCACACTATAGTTTTAATGATTTCCCATTGGCTAGTTTATGGAAATTCATAGTAAATCGATACATTGCCAGAAAAATACATATAAATAGTCATTGAAAAGGATTTTTCACAAGGAAACCAAATTTAAGGTTTTTAAGAATAAATTTATATCTTGATTTTAGGGTTTTTCATAAATACCATTTTAATTATAAAAAGCCTTAAAATATATAACTAATTCATTTTTACTCCAAATTTAAGAAATAAATATTTTTTCTTAATCAGGAGAACTCAAGTAATCAAAAGGTCCAAGTTTTGAGTCCTAAATCGATGGTTTATATAGGAAGTCAAAAATTAAGGTTTCTCACATAATATACTTTATAAACCCTAAATTATATGTATGAACTTGTATCTAGGATAAAAGTGACATTGGACACATTTAAATGATGAAAGGTATTCTCTAGGAATCTCAAGTGAGGTATGTGTAACCCTATTTTTGTATGTGCATTCAAACCCTAAGTTGGGCATATTTTTATCCAATCCTATTTTCTTAATGAGACATGAGCCTATATCTTCGTTTCAATAATTCTAATTGTTTCATTTCAATTATTCTTGGGTCTTGGACCCCACTTGCAAAAGTTAACAATTACTTAAATCTGCCATATAAGTTCTTCTGGCATGATGATGAAGATGACTAATTAACGAATGTAGTGTACATGAGTACAAACCACCCATAGTTTGGGCATGAGCCCTGGGGAATGTGACCACTCTCCCTACTTTTATATGTATTGTAGGTATCTGGGAATGTGACCACTCTCCCTCACCTATTTGTTTTGGTTGAGGTTAGGTAGGTGTGTCAACCCTATATTAGCGTAATGTAGTCATATTAAATCATTCATGCAAACTTTATTATTATTTGACTTGGCAAAATTCTTATTTATTTACTTGCCTCCTACTTTTGACCCTCTTAACATATTATTTCTTTATCGTGCAATATTTTACTTTATGTTTGTCCTTATTCCTTTATTTGACACATACATTTTCTCTCATGTTGTTGGGTGATCCCAACCACCCAGGTTTAGGATAAGAGTGTACAACAGGAGAATGGTGAACCAACCTAAGACTAGGAAAAGGAGTTCATCCTTCCCTCATGGGTTAATTTGTTAAGTTTTTTTATTTTTAGAGACATATTGATGTAGTTGAGTTTCCCTCTACTTAGATCCTTTATTTGAATAAAGCATGTACACCCTTATTGGGAAAATTTTGTTGTACTCTATTAAATTGAGTATTATCAAAGCTTTTAACTTCCGCTGCTATCCGATTGGATTTTGTTTACCATTGTTATTAGTAGAGCGGTGAATAATTTCACTTCTTTATAGCATGGTATCAGAGCCAGTGGTAGTCGGAGTCTTGACTATTTCAATTTGTCTCCTTAGTTAAAAACCCTTACCTCATATAGTATCCCTTTAGTTCACCGTAGAATCGACCTAGGTGAAAGGTTGGATTAGGACTATGAGAATTTCATATTAGAAATATCTATATTCAACTTTTAGGTGATTAGCCTAATAGGTAGCTACTATGACATAAAGTGGAAAGTAAGGGTTCCTAGAAAGGGTCAGGGTTTAGGGCCTCCTCCACACCACTAGCTTGGTTTACGGAGACTCCCGGATCCATATGACATTGGCCTGGCCTGAGCTAACACCATCATCTGAAATAACATACCTTTAGGAAATTACCTCAATGTTGAGTATCCTTAGGAACCTAATATATGGTGATTTGGGTAACCATATAAAATCACATTATATCCCTAAGTTCCTTATACGGGTCTTAGATTTCCATGTTTAGGGGTAGTCTACCCTATACTAGACTTTGAAGTTTTGTAATAGTGAATAGTAAAATAATTAACTGTTGGATTTTATACAGGAGTTCGTTAGACTCACTCTTTTACCCCTAGTTTAGTTTGACTTAGTAGGTCAACCCTTTTAAGGGGTGAAGTAGTGGTAGTAGTAGTAGTACCTTGATAGCTTGATAACTTTGAAATGCATATGTTAATTACCAATACAAAGAGTTATTGTGGCTTCCACATGAATATTAACTCTCATAATGTCTATGAATGGATGCTAAAAATAATAGGTATCTAGGGTCCTCCTTAATATCTGTCATGACAAAATTGTAAGGGGTGTAGAATTTCCCTGATAGGGATGCCATGTGATAGACATTTACCATGCATGTAAACCACAAGTGTACATGTCAAAGAAATATTATATTTTAAGTTCCTAGGGTTAAACTTAGGAAATTGTGAAGCTAAAGACTACTACTAACTAAAATCAAATCATCTAGGCTAAAAGGAGTTGAGATAATTGATTGCAAAACAAAATGCTAAAATGATCAAAGTGACTATGAACAAGGTTGTGAAATCAAATGGATTGATTCTATAGGATAATCAATTTTTCCACAGTGCAATTTCAACTTGATTTCAAACTATCCAAAAATAGGCAATCACTATTTATAAACAATTAGGAATATATAGGTCGTGTTATCTACTTCTATAGTATAGCACATTATTTCATCTAGTCAAAAATCTATTTTTCTAGTGAAGAAGAAAAATATTAAATGTATAACCATATCTCTCTGAATACTTAACTCCACAATTGTTAGATTACTTTTGCAATGTGTTATTAATTGTGTTAACAAATATTCTTCCAATATTTAAACCCATTTATCAATGAAGAAACATCAGAAGTGTAAACAAGGTGATCAATCATGAATATGCCACAATGAAGTATTAGAATTTATTTCTAAATAAACATTACAACTAAAAATTAACATTGGGATACTAAGGCTCCTTCAAAAGTGGGGATTAGCTTCACATACTGAACATAACATCATGGAATAATTCAAAGGATAAGTAAAACATTAAAACTATTAGATGAAACTGAGGAATAATAAGTAATGACAATCCCCTACAGAGTTCAGAATGAAAAAAGCATGTTTAGACTACCAAATTTCTCCTTCATGGTGTCGAGATGTTATGTTTTCCATGATATACCTTCTCCTCTCTCCTCCTTCTGGTCTAGGGCTAGTTCTCTACAACACTCTGATGTGTTGTTGATGGTCGACATGCCTTGAGCTAAATAGAACCCGAAGTGCACTAGGAATGATCCCGGTTGTTGATATTCGATTTGAAATATTTACCATTTATATTTTTGCATCGGTGACATCTATTTGCTTGAACCCTTGATAATTTGAAGAATTTTGGTGCCATCAATTGGGACATCAATGACATTGAGAATTTATTGTGACGTATGAGGCTTCATCTTGGTGACACTAAGATTGATCTCAGTGATATAAAATTTATGAAACTTTTCCAATCCTTGTGCATGTGGGTTGTATAGACTAACATCTCAGTGGTACCAGTTTGTAAAATTTATTAAAAATGCCTGAAATTCATAATTCTTTTATAGATTGATATTTGAAATGATAAATTCATGAAAAAAATGTAAATATGTTAAATTGATGCAGAAGAGTGTGACATGCAAGTTATGTGCAATGTGAGTGAAACACCTTTTTTTAGAAAAAAATCATGAAAAATAAAATAAAGTAAAATAGTCCATGACATATTGACAAATTTTTACGCATCAAAATCCCTTACAAATGAATGTTTGTCATCCTTGAGTAACAATACTCTTGGATTTGCAGGTGACCAGTAGCTCAGGTGGTCACAACACGGGGCCCCTCATGAAGGGTCCCAGTTTCAAATCCCCCTGATGGTGTTGTTCGGAATTGAATCTCTCGTAGCGCAGCCGACCTCTATGCGACTTAATGGGCTATGCTCCTTATGGGATGGGGCTGAGCTCCCAAAGTTGGGCTCGACGCAAGCCTTACGAGTCTCCTGGGTTACCAAAATACTCTTGGATTTGTTTGAAAAATCCATTAAGAAAACAGTGTACATGAACCTACCCTCCTAACTTCCCTTCACAGTTTGGTCCCAAACTGGCCCTCCCCAACAACAAAACAAGTATCTATGTCAATCAATCATGTTAATATAATATGTCAACCAAAATATCAATGAAAATGCAATTAACGTGGAAAAGAAAAACTTCATGGCCAGTTAGACACATGCTTGGTGCACAAATTGGTCACCCTAAATTGTAATACATGTTGAAGCAATTTTCCAATTTAAGCATGGATGAGGGAAAAATCATGGAAGTGGACTACCTTATTGACCATAGGGTGAAATAAATGGGTGGCTTGAAATTATGGTTCACAAGAATGATCGAGATAATTTATAAAGTGAATAAAATACTAAGCAACTACATGGTGGATAAAATAAAAATTTATGCCTTCTAATGCCTATTTTATTTTTGGTAGTATGATGCATGAAATGGATGTCTCAAACAAATGATCAGTACAGGTGATGAGGTGTTTGTAGATGAACACTTGTACTATCTCCTTTTTCATTTCTTATATACATATGCCGCTATTTTTAGAAATTTTGTCCCCATTTTTTTTCCAATTTTTATCTCTTTTTTGTTCTTTAATTTTTTCCCTTCTTCAAGCAAGATAAAAATGTTATTTTACATAATTAATTCTTGAAATTTTATTTGGAAGGAGTAAGGACACATATTTTCTCTTTTTATTGATGGATAAAAATAGAGAATAATAACTTATGCAAAATTGCAATGTAAAATACAATTTTTATGAAGTTTCTTTAAGTAATTCTAGGATGCTCAAATTAAATGATATTGCAAAAAAAATCTTTATAAAATGAGAAATAGATTAATTAACTATATGATTCTTATCATATTAAGAAATTCACAAGAAGAAACTATATAATCCTATGTTGGTGAATTAATAGGAATGAATGTGGATGAGATCATGTGAATAAGAGATAAAGTCTTTTTCAGACTTGATATGTCCCCCTCTTATTAAATTGTGAAATAGGTAAACTTATAGTCATTTTCTAAAAATTACATATAAGTTGACATTACAATTTGATTGGTTTAGACTGAAACATCATCATCATGACACAAGACTTAGGGTTAATTTAGGTATCATGTTCATTAAGTATGCCTTCCAAGATAAGAAAACCCACATTTCTTCCAATTAATGCACTCTATAACATGGAATAATTGTCTTAAAGAATACCAACATTTTAAATAAATTGATACCATATCAAATGAAAGAATAAACCTAACTAAATTATCCAACTACTATAAATAATTGTAGTAGATAGATGTGGTCCTTAAGATAAAGTGCAAATCATGAATTTCAAAATTATTGTAAATGTATGAAAAAAGTAAAGATACATAACTTGGTACGTAGTAAAGATTACAGAGATAGAGATAAAATCATCATTCCATTCATTCCATAGTCTTGAATTTTGCATTGTCTATTATGTAAAAAACAAAATAAGAGAAATGGAGAAGCATAATTCCATTCCACCTGAGGCTAAGAAATTTGGGGGGACTATGTCATTTCACATAGAGTTCACCCTTTAATGGTAGAGGAAGGTGAGGATGAACCATCATGTGGTTTATGATTCTTAATATAGATATACATGAATTTCTCTTTGTAGTGATCATGTGGAACATTGCTTTTTATGAGAAACCTATGTTGCTAGCTTTTTAAGATCCATAATGTCAATCACTAATTTTGAAGTTTATGTCATCAAAATTCTCATTTGGGACCCCTATTGTTTTGCATCCTTCTTGTTTGATAATGATATATCTCATTAATAGTTATGAACATCCCAAACATGCCCTCCAGTTTGTAAATCTGTGTGTGAACCACTTTCCTACTTATTTTTTTAGAATTATGTTGTTGTTGTTGTGGATGCGGCTTCACTTGAGACGGATCATGCTGAAACTTGTTTGGATCTTTCCAAGAAAGTTTTGGATTTCTTTGTCATAAATATACATCATTCATCTTGTTGTTTGGTTGTTGTATATACATGAACTACTCCTCAACATCCTCATATTGAAAAAGTTTAATCTTCCCAATCTTTTTATTAAGTTGTCTCACTTGTTGCTTTAGATAGTTTACCTCTTTGGATTCCATGGAACTCTATAATTAGTTTGGTTTTCCATTCTCCTCACCCCAACATTAGTTTTAGGTCATATTTTGAAGTATTTCTGAACACTTCTTTGTGTTGTTGTTCAAGAAAAAGCATGATCCTTCACTATCAAGAGTGACTCTCTCCCAATTGTGTAGGCCATATTATAAGAATTTACCATGGTCTAAGAGATCAATACAATGGTGAAGAACCTTTCTGTGCATATATCAGTAGCATTCTCATGCCTCAAAATAAAGATTCACTAGATTGTTGCTTGAAGTTATGAATCATCCTTACTAGTGGTTTTGTCTTCTATGGAAGGATGTAGTGATTAAAACATGTGCCTATCATCTAAGCATATGTCTCAAAATATTCTGTCTCTAAACATTGGAACTATGTCATTGCCATGTCCATAAGTGAGAATGTATATTGTTTCAACTAAATAATAATCAGAGTCAATCTGTCGAGTATCAAAATTTCCAAAAAGTTATTGATGTGTGGCATTGGATCTCTATTGGTGTGGCCATGAAATGCCTAAGACTTCACAAAAGACAATAGGCTTGGATCTATATTGTGTCTTCCCACATTCACCACTTGTCAATTAATCAGACCCAGCTGCATAGTAGCAAAGGACACCTTAATTCTCTACCAGGTCTTACTACTCTTCCCTTTCATGATCATCATCAACATTGCGATTGGGCATTTCTCATTCATATTATTCAAATTTTCTGATTGTTTTAGATCAATTTTTGATTCGTCTTGATTCTCTAGTGATATCATATGCACTTGCAGTGGTGGTGGCAATGACAAGTCTGGGTTTCCATGCTCGATGGAATGAGTGCAGACCATAAGCTAGTACCTGACAAAAATAAAGTGATGTAAGAATAACAAGGTGCTAAGATTTAAAAACAACAATCTCATTGCAATCTATTATTGTATAAATAGAAAAATAAAAAGATATAAAAGGACAAAGAAAAAAAGTAGCTAGAGTGTTCAGTGCTAGAGTTGCCAATTCCCCAGGTACAATACTAAAACCTTGACACATGCATGGCGTGTGTGTAAAATGTAAGTGTATATGTGGAAGTAACAACATATTTGAGTTATAGGTGTCAAACTTAAGGAGTTGTGCTACTACTACCTGAGATAAAATCAGCTATGCTAAAGGCAAAAATTAAGTTGAGTGATTACAAAATTTAAAGTTGAATTTAACAAAGTGATTAAGAAAAAAGTTTTGAAGTTAGAGGTATATTCTCTATGATGATAATTGATTTTGATCAATCTAAAAACAAACAATCATTTCTTAAAAAATCACTAGAGATATGTAGACCGTGTTACCAGATTTTACATAAACATACTATTTAATCTAGTAAAAAACCCTCTTTCGTAGTGAAGAAGTAAAATATTAAATGATCTATGATCACTTTCTAGATACATAACCTTACAATTGTTAGCAAACTTTCACAGTGCGTTAGTAACTATGTTAATAATAACTCTTCCAATGTTTAAACCACATTATAGTGAAGAAACATCTAAAGTATGAATAGGGTGATCAATCAACAACATTGTGCAATGAAGCATATTATCATTGAAATTCAAAATAGTGAAATTTATTTGTTGATAAGTACAAGTTAATACTAAAATACTATCAGTTTCTAAAGAAGAGGGGATTAGTCGTGCATGTTAAATACTATATCATAGTAAATTTTGGAAGAGAAGGAAAACATAAAAATAATTAGATGGAGTCGAGGAACAATGAATAAAGAAGATCCCCTTGGAAGATGAGTACGTGTAGATGACCTTTCTGCCACCAAATCACTTCTCAAAGATGTTGCGATGTGCTTTTCTCCACTTTCTCACCTTTTCCTCTCTTCTCCTTTTGGTCTAAGGATGTCTATCATCCACCCTATTATGTATTTTTGATAGACACATGACTTGAACTTTATAGAACCTCAAAATCCCAAGGAAGAATATGGATAAATGATGTTAGGTATAAAAATTTTCTCATTCATATTTTTAAGTTGATGGCATTGATTGGGTTGAATCCTTATTCATTTACAAGTACTTCAGTACCGCCTACAAGGATGTGAATGGAGCTTAGAAGTTATTTATGATATTTGGGTCATTGTTTTGGTGACATTGAGATTGGTATACATGCTATCAACATTTTATGAGACTTCCCAGTTGGTGCATGTCAGTGGCACCAACTCATAGAATATATTCAAAGTTTCTAAAATGCATAGAGCTTACATTATATTGAGATACAAAATGATAGTTACATTTAAAAAGTGTGTGAACATGTTAAATTGATGAAAAATAATGCCACATGCCAGTTTTTTGCAATATGAGTGAAAACACATTTTTTAGAACAAATAAAATAAAAAACCACATAAATGTCCCATGAAATAATAACAAATTAGTGTGAATCTAAATGTCTTTAACAAATGCCATTGGGTTATTTATGGAGACTTTTGCAAGTTGTATCATCATTACTGTGGAATTCATGTTAGTGAGGTCTATCCTTTTGACATAATGTTAATGGTATGGTGCTTATTTTAGAAACAAGGTTTGCAAACCTATTATGAGATGTATAATCTCTAATATATCATTGAGGGAACTTGGATCCTTCATCTTCTTGGATATCTTGGCTTGAACTATCATACTGGTTGTTTGAGCAAGCTTGACAACATTGTACTAATCAGTTGTGTGCTTCCTCATCAGCTTCAACTTGGGGAACTTTGAGTAGGTGGGCATTGTAGAATGATATGTTTAGATAGGCTTCTTTAGGATGTCAATGGACTTTGGTAACTACCTAATGAGGTGACACTTCTAGTCGCTTGAGAAAAGGAAAGCATGTTTGGTAGGAATGTGTATGACTAGACTTTATTCCTTGGTTCTTTTCTTACCTGTGTAAGCATTTATATAGACTCTTTCTTTTTGTCTTAGTTGGTGTAGTCTTGTCTTTGTCTTGTGGTTCCTTCCTTTCATCAAGTATCTTATAAGTAATTTGATTCCCACTTCTTATTGTTGTGGCTTTGCATTTCTCCTATTGATTGGTATTCTACTTCAGCAAAAGTTGGCCTTGAGTGTATTGATCATAGGGAAAATTTTATGACAATTGACACATAAGAGTCTAGGTAACAACTTGTATGTTTTCTGAGATTATCTTTTGTTTGATTAACACTTGAGTGGCATTATCATTGACCACACTTTGTTACACCATTGCCTTAAATATCTACAAATTGTTGGGCCCCGATCTTCCATAAGACTTTAATATCTCACTGAGGTCCTTCAAATTAATATCCAAGTTTTTCATGAAGTATATTATAATATACCCAAACTTTTGGTAAATGTTCAAGTCTTTTCTTTATGCCTTTTTTATATTCATTATGTTAGGTTCCCTTTTAAATTGGATTTCACCGGACCGCAATTTACCTATAGGAAAGGACTCCTCTTCAAAAGACGTGATATATTAGTCATCAATGTAGAACGGATCACAACATACCCATACTTCATCTTAGAACATTTTCCAAGGGTGATCTCGGACCACAGACCTATCCTAGTCAAGGACTTGAACTAGAAGAGCAACAGAAAACCACCCATTTTTAGAATGAATGCCAAGTGGAATAATAAAGAAGAATATATAAACCTCATCCGTTCTAGATGCGATTCTGAACTGCCCTATGTAGTAGCTTTACAGGACATCAAAGATACATTGGCAAAGTGGCAAGCTAAGAAACAACAAGAGAAACAAAAAGAGAAAAATAGGTTGTGGCACAACCTTAAAATGTTAGAGAAACAACTGGATGACAACTACAACCCAATCATCGATTATGAATGCATTGTTATTTGTTTCAATCTAGAGCAGAAGCTACTAGAGGAGGAGGTCGAATGGAAGCAAAGAAGCCTTCTAAACTGATTGTCTAAGGAGACAACAATACTAAATTTTATCATCATATGCCAACAACAGGAAATGTAGCAATCTCATAACAAAGTTGAAAGATGGTAGAGGGAAATTGGTATCTGATCATCACTGTCTGAAGGAAATGGTTCAAGATCATTTTGATAACATTTTTACTTCTGAAGGGTCTATTTCACAAACTAATATCGACTCCATCCTGTGGAGATTCAAGCAACTTACAAGAAACCAAACTTGGGATATCAGTGCTACTCCAACTGAGACTAAGGTATTGCAAATATTAAAGAAATGTGATCCATATAAAGCTTGCGGCCTGGACGACAGATATCCCATCTAACTTTTGCAGATCATATCATCCTATTCACCAAGGCAAGGAAAAAGGACATGCAAGTGATCTTGAATTGTTTCCAGACCTTTGAGAAGGCCTCGGGACATAAAATATCAACAGACAAATCAAGCATTTTCTTCTCTAGCAGAGTAAGTAAGAGGCTTAAGAATCAACTATGCACCATGAGTGGTTTTAAGGAAGTGGCAGATCTAGTTTGACATTTAGGAGTTCCAATCTTACACAAAAGAGTAACCAGATCAACATACAATGTCATTGTTCAACATTTAGAAGGCAAAATCATTGGGTGGGGCAAGATCCTTGTCTCTACCAGGAAGAATATGTGTCGTAAGCTTTGTCCTGACCACCATTCCAAGCCATACCATGCAGACGGTTCCCTTATTGGTGATTACATGCGATAGAATTGATGCTATTATCAAAAAATTCCTATGTGGAGGAGGACATCAAACACATTTGATCTCTTTAGTCAAGTAGAGATTGTCACCAAAAGCATAGAAGAAGGTGACTTGGGAATCAAATCTATGCGTCCATGGAATGAGGCTTTACTCTAGAAGAACACATGGGGGATCATAAATAGACAAAATTGTTTACGGAAACATGGACTCACTATGAAGTACAGAAACTATCGAGTACAAAAAAGTGTTCGATCCACTCCATTCCGGAGAGCTCATATCAAGCATAAGGAGGAGATTTATATCCTATGTGAAAGTTATTTTAACATGAGAAAAGACCAGTGTCTGGTATGAAAAATGGATACCAAATTAGGAAGCTCTTGACAAAGTATTGATAACAAAGCCACCTACTGACCTACTAGATATGAAGGTTTTCCCTCTCATTAATCTAGAAGGAGGATGGGACAAGGAGTTTTTAGAAATGTATGTACTACCGCAGACAGTAGAGCGCATCCTTAAAATTTGTATACCAGTACGAGGAGAGGTTGATGATTTCTGGTACTAGATCCTTACACAATAAGGAAAATTCTCAGTGAAGTCAGCATATGAACATCTAACTAAGGAATCCACCATTACTCAGAACTCAAACTGAAAGAAGATTTGGAGCCTACACATATTAGGATAGTTGCAAACATTCCTATGGCTACTGAATTTGGAGGCACTAATGACTAATGTAAGATGTATGATACGACACTTCACTAATTAGTCTTTGTGTCTAAGGTGCGTTCTAGATGAGGAAACAACTATACACATAGTCAGAGATTTACCAAAAGCCTTACAGCTCTAGAATAACCTGAAGCAATTGGACGGGAGGCATAATTTTTCATCGAATGATCTTAGAGAGTGGATGGACAATTGGGCTACAAAAGACCCTAACATCCACATATTATTTGTAGTTACTTGTTGGAATGTATGGCAAGCCCGGAAAAGGAGGTGTTCGAAAATGCAATGACTCTAGTCAGGACCCAACTAGTAATTATCAAGAAAAAGAACCAATTGGTGGTAGATAGAACTTGGTTAAAGTTGAAGCTACTATGAGGATAGTCAGAACACAAGATTT
This sequence comes from Alisma plantago-aquatica, assembly GCA_963693085.1. Classification (NCBI taxonomy): domain Eukaryota; kingdom Viridiplantae; phylum Streptophyta; class Magnoliopsida; order Alismatales; family Alismataceae; genus Alisma; species Alisma plantago-aquatica. Next base: position 683,547,384 of record OY856409.1, read on the forward strand.
CTAAATAAACACAATTCAACGATTTACTTTTGATATTTAAATGCAATGTCACAAGTCTGAGAGAGCTCCTCTTGACCAATGAGAGGGCTCGATTTGGGATACATGGATCATCTATGTTAGTAATCCACTTTGTTTTCCTCATCTTTAGATCGGTTGACAATGGATCTGACCAAGATCGAACGGCCACATGGTCTTCCTCCCCACATGCTTCCAAGGACAGGGGAAAGTGGATAGAGAATATTTTCCCCTAGCAAATTCAGTTATTAAACCCCCACTTGGGACAGACTGACATTTCCTTTGGCCTTGATTCTTCTTCCCTATTATTTTGCCCTCCTTCTTTGAATTCCCTACCCATAGATCTGAATTTCCTCTTCTTTCTTCTCCCTCGTTCTGGTGGCGTCGATGCCTTATTCCTTTGGGCTATCTTATCCTCTAAGGCTTGGGCATGAGTTGGGGCATGTTGCAATATCATGAAGACTCGCCACGATCGATCAACATGCTTGTGGGCCCCTCATTGCTCCTTGTTCCATGGTTCACCTTATTCTGGTGAATTTCTCTTGGCTCTTCACTAAGGTTAGGAAAGAGGCATGTGGGTAGGCGCTAAAGGGGAACAATGGGTGGTTGTAGACATTTGGCGGTGGAAATCTACATTCTGAAGCTGGTTGTCTTGAGTCACTATCCAACCTGGCCTGGTTTGGTGGGCTAGGCATACACCTAAAGGATGACTTACTAGGGTCATGTCTGCCTAAGTCACTTCCTCCGTCACCCTTACATCCTGATCCAACCATCCAAATATGTTCTTTTTTATGTAAATCTTTAAAAATTTCCAAAAATAACCATGTTGTCCAAATGAGACATATATATACATATCAATTTCAATCAAAAAAATTATTTATTTTCATGAAAAATGGTTACACATACTAGTCCTACCCCTGGTTATCCTAGTCTTCTAAAATACATGGTCTTATGGTATTTAATGAAAATGTCTACTTTAATGCTCAACCATGACTCTTTTAACTACACATCTTTATACATGCCTAAGATCAAAAGTTTGTGATACTTATTGACCCAAGACTTAAGATTAGCACCATTTCTATATTCATGGTGATAAATGTACCTAAAATGTTGCCTTAATGGGATTTTATGGTAAGGTCATGAACTTGACATACAACAATGATCTAATGACTCCTAGTTTTTGAGAACTCTAGATCAATAGGTTTTGATACATTTCCAACTATGAAATCGAATACGTTCACTTTACTCCATAATAATGCATTCATAGTACGAAATACTCCCTAAAATGTTATGTCAAGTATTTATATGGTTGCATCCTTAATCCTTATGTCCATAATGTTAAAACATCTATGGTGACCTTCAAATCAAGCCTTATGATGACTTATCACTCTAATTTTCATGTATGACACTCATATTCTTTTTTGACTACATGTGAAATACACGTGATACCTAACATGACCTAAATGCTCATATTGATTATTGGATGCTAATTTTGTAAGAATCATGATTTAATGTTACAAATGTTTATCTAAAACATAAAATCATTAGCCTATTAATCATTGTGAAATACTTTCTTGATTTACATTATACTCTATTGATGATAATCTAGTATGAAAATGACTAAAAATCACTATATCAAAGCTCATTATTGACCATTTTTCTCAAATATTATGATTGCTCTAATTAAGATTTTCTAATCCTATTCATGAATCCCTAACCGTAGTTGTTACTAGTCTTCGAATGAACCAATGATTGCATGTTGTAACTTGATAATGAGACGACATGACCTAATTTGAGACATTTAAATCACAATTGAAGTATTTGATGCCTAGACCTAGGTGACACATCCAACTACCATGATAATGACTATAATGAACTATCTGACTGAAGTTAATCAAATCATACTTTTTTATAGTGTTAGAATATCCTTGTATGCCTCTTTCTATGTTGCAGTGAAGCTTACTATTTATGTTCATCTGAATCAAATTGTTAAATATTATGATCTCTAATAATGGTAAGCTTGATCCTTGTATTGACCAAACTAGAAATATTGAAGAAGGCCATCCCAGGTGTTAGGAATGCATGGATACTTCTCTGATGAAGAGAGAACCTTTGGTTATGAATGTATAGCACTTCTTTATAAAGAGTCGACCTTATCCCCTTCTACAAGAAGGTGATCCCCAAATATAATGGAAGTTCCTTTATTCTTTTATGTTTCAAGTTTGATAAACATACATATAAGAAAAAGTAGAATATTACTTAGTAAGAAAAAGAGTAGCTCAAACAAATATAATAACAAAGCATTGGACTCATAGATATAGTACACAACCAACAATATCATAATCAAGCTCAAATATGAGAAAAATGTATCTTAACGCAAAATAAGAGATCATAGAACAAACATAGGTTTTGTACTCTATATGTCATAATGACCAAACCATTATGGTTTTTTATGTCCTTATAGTGTCTTTATGTGGTCTACTCATCCTTCATCCAAAGTAACAAATTTTGAGGTACCACTAATCATAATATTCATCATTATTTAAAGGATGGTATCCACTTAAGTCATTAAAGTACTCACTCCTCAGTCATCAACAATAAGGTTAGAATAGTTTCAATGGTCAATATAATGGTCAAATCTAGAAGATTATTGAAAGAGCCAAAAGTAATTTCTCAATGATGGTTTTTGAATATAGGAGGAAATGAAAAGATTTGATACATTCATATTAAAAATATTTTAAAAAATGGAGGCAAAACCTATCACTAAAATCCATCATAATTATTATGTGCATACATAGTAATTTTGAGATTAATAGTAGATTAATTGTAAATTAGGATTTAGTCCCAAATCATTAGGTAAATCATGTCATCAAGTATTTGATTGTCATAATTTAGAATCTCTAATAAGATCCATGGTGAAAACAATAGATCAAGTATAGATAAAGATTCAATTTTCATTTTAGTATGACCACTTAATATTATCATTTTAACAACTTTAGTACATGGTTTGGACTCAGATGTTGATATCATTGGATTTTTCTCATTAAACTTACCTAAATAGACTATAATATGTCATGTTTTGGAGCATGTATGCAAACGTCATGATGTGTGCAAGATTTTTATGTGATAGAGAAAGAGAGAGCACACCGAAGAGAGGGGTTTCACTATAGAAGCATACCGTCAACCCAATATTAGGGTGAAATTTAGAGAACGTGCAGTGAAGGAGAAAACCAAGGAACTTATGGGCTTTGTGGGAGTGTAGAGGATTGAAATGTAGGTTTATATAGGTAGATAAGACATAGGATTAGTGTTTTAGAGGCTAAAACAAAGAGAAAAGTTCCATAATGGTGGCAAGAGAGAAGATCTCCAAGATTCAAGAAAAAGGCTCGATCTAATGTCATGTAAATGGTTCAGATTCATGATTGGAAGCCAATTGGATCAACAATCTTGAGAAATCAATCTGTATTATGAAAGATCTAGATAACTACAATTTTATAGACCCAAGTCTCAAGATTGAAGACAACCTTAAAATAGTTTGCTTTGGATACACTACTACAGAAATACCTTATAACATCACATTTAGAGGCGTCGGTTGTATCCAAAAAACCGACGCTTAAACCCTACAACGTCGGCTGAAAACACAAACCGACATCTATATGTGAAGACCAGCCAGGCACAGGTATCACTTTTTATTTTGTGTCGGTTGCTCAATAAGAAATCGACGCCTAAAATCACCAGCCAAATCCAATTTTTCCAGTGTAAAAAAATTACCTCCAAAAATTTCACATATGGCATCGGTTGTTTACCAAATAACCGACGACTAAAGATTTTTTGTGAGACAAAATTCAACCACATTTTTTTCGTCGGTTTGCTTACAATAACCAATGTTGATGTGTGTTCGTGCGCTGTCCCCGTGAAAATTTTTACCTCCCAAATTGCCCAATTGGCGTCAGTTTTAGATGGCAACCGACAACTATGGTTGTAATTCAAGAACATTTTTTTTTGTCAGCATATGTAGATAGACGTCTGTTTTATTAGTTGTAACCGATGACTAAGAGGGAACATAGGTGTCGATCTTTTATGGTGATCGATGCTTGTGGAACATATGTGTCATTTTTTTATTAATAACTGACGCTGATACTTTACTTAATAGCACATGCGCGACAGTGTGAGCCAGACTCTGTTTCATTGTGCGGTCGACTGTTCGAGTACCTAGGTCTCAGAAGATTCCCACTGTCGATGCCCACCCCACCGTCAAAGGAGCTTCTCTCACCGCTGGAGGAGCGCACCATGCCACCGGAGCCCTCTGCTGACCGTAGCTACTCCCGCCACCGGAGAAGCGACCCTTCTCCCCCCACCGCCAGTGAAGGCCATGCTGCCGGAGCTGCTAGCAGAGGTGTGAAGGAGGCTACTGGAGCTCTTTGAAGGCTGCTGTGGAGGTTTTCGTAGGCGGCTAGAGCTTGAAGGCTACTATGGAGGCTACTGTTGGAGCTCAAAGGCTACTTCTCGAAGGCTGACCTAGCCGATCTCTCTGTTGGAGCCTGAAGGAGCTCGCTAAAGCTACAAGTAGGTTAATTTTTGATGCCATAACATAATGCATAAATACAATGATGAAATTTATGCATAAATACAATAATTTTGATGCCTAACAATACTCTATGTTGTCTTTTAATTGAATTTAATGTCAAAACAAAGCACATACAACTTGATTATCATTGTTAAGAGATAAAATTCCTTAGTTAGAGTTAATTATTCATCAATTTGATCAATTTCTTGACTTTTATACATATTGTTCCTCATAAATAGTTAGTTATGCATGGTTTTGCACATCTTGCTAGTATAAACCAATTTATGTCCTAATAACACAATGCATAAATACAATGATGTAAAACCCTATTTTGTAAAAGGTATTGCATATAAACTAAAAAGTTGTTACCTCAGATCATATAAAACAATAATTTCTAAACCTAGAAACATGTCCAAAATGTACTCATTAGGAGTAAACCTTGGATAGTCCCCAATAAGGGACTATTTTTGAACTCTTCATCTCAGTTAGGATGTAAGTGTATAATTTGAACTCTGGGTTGTGTTACTACCTCAGATTTGAGGAATGTGATGAGAGGATCATTATGTTGGTTGCCTGTTTGACCCCTAATTGGATATTGGGTACATGTTTCTACAATGTTGTTAATTCTTCCTACTCCTCTAAAATTGATGTATATTGACCCCTAATTAATACATTATAACATAATTGAATTATGCATTTGCATTGTTGTAGGTGCTGAATTGAGTTGATGTGCTTGTGCTCTTGGGGATGAATTGAGTTGTTGTGTCATCCATTTGTGTTGTTTACTTGCATATATTTCTTCTTCAACCTTCAAGTGAGGTATAATATTCTCACTCTCCCAATGTGCCATTAGGCTTCATTTTGATTCAAATCTTTGATATATGGAATCACATATGGTTTATTTACTGTTTAGTATTTATTGACAAGCATGATTAAATGATGTTACACAAAACTTAGGATATGAATGATGAAACTAGGATTGTAGGTATAAGAATGATAACATACATGTATTTGTTGGCCTAGAAACCCATCCAAGATTTACTCATTAGGAGTAAATCTTAGATAGTCCCCGGTTTGGGACTATTCTTGAACACTTAATATCACATAGGATGTAAGTGTATAATGTGCATTGGGTTTTCAAGAAAATTTTAGTAGCATTTCCCCATTTGTTCTCTAAGTACATATGTACTTGGAGAACATTGGGGAAATGCTACCAAAATTTTCTTGAAAACCCAATACACATTATACACTTACTAGTGAGATTAGGTGTTCAAGAATGGGATAGGAGGTACACATTTATTATATATAAGACCTTAAACCCTAAACTCTTAACCATAAAACCTAATCTTTTAACCCTAGTACCCTAATATATACTTATTTTCTCTTTGATCATAGAATGGATATATCATAGATGTCCATTCCAAATCGTTGTACCCAAGAGTTATTTCTGGTCTTGATCAGTTTATTAGATTTGCCGAGGAACATAGGAAATAACCTGGAGATAGCACTACAAGAAAAATGCCCATTAGTGGCATTTATTCTAGTGGCTTTTATAAAAAAAACCCACTATTTATTTAATTTACAGGCATTTTTATATAAAATGCCTCTAATCCCCCTACTATTTAGGTTCTCAAAAATAATAAATTTTAAAGGCATTTATATATATGATTTGTGGCAATTAAAAAAATGCCAATTTGATATTTCAATTGGCCAATTTTATAGCGGGCAGTCCGCTTGCCTGCAATTAGTCTTCGCGCTATTTCCCCCCTCCCACACCGGCGATCCCCTCCCCCCGGCTTCTCCCCCTTGTGCGGCGACGCGAGACCTGCTGGTGAGCGAGGGGCAGAAGAAGATGGCCTGCAATAGCCTGGCCCTAATCTCGCGAGGTGACCACAACACGGGGAGAGGTTTCTCCCTGGGGATATGGCCCTCCTTCTCCACCACCTCTTGTCCTCGCCTACCTGTAGTTCTTTTATCTCGGATTTCCGCAAGTGATTCCTTGCTTTGAAGACAAGCCAAATCAGGGGTCGGGGACACATCCCTTTGGTGACCCGGATGCAGGGGTGTCTGATGGTGGCTATGGTGACCCGGATGTAGTGGTGTCTGATGGTGGCTATGTTCAGGATGGACCAGTGGGGCAGGGTTCCCATGACCTACTTGAGGATGGTGTTTTAGGGGAACAAGTTGTAGTGGTTCCTGGGGATCTTGGTGGTCAGGGAGGGTTTGTTGGGTGGAGTAATTCTAGAGCTGGCAATTCCCCCCACTCCTGATCCTCTTCTGTTGCTGGTCGCGGAAGCAGCAGTGTGAGGTGTGCCATGGTTATGCCGGTGATGGCTGGTGCCAGCGAGGTGCTTGAGGTTATGCCTCAAACACCTGAGCCGAATCCTACTGATGGTTGTGAGACAAAGGGTCAATTTGTTATTTCTTTTTCTAAATCAAGTGGCTATACATTGATCAACTTGTTATTCAGATTTGAATGTTCCAGCTGATGCTTATAATTTCCAGTCCTTTAGTCGGATAGATCCTGAAGGAAAGTTGGTCATGGGCTTCAGAGAGGCTTCCAACTTGCGGACCACACAGACATCAGAGGTATGCAATAATAAACTTGAAGTTCTATAGGTGAAGTCGATACCATCATTTTGTCAATATACCATTTGGCACATAATGTTATTGTTAATTTGTTATTGACAACAAGTACAACAAAACAATTTTTTCAGTTGATATTCCCATTTCATTTCTGTGTAATGGCCATGAGCCTTTTACCACAACATTTTGTTTAAAACAATCTCAAAAAGTCTTTATTCTATAATTTATAGTTTGCAGTTGCTTTTCCTAATTAATCTATATTATCTTTAGCTAGTAGCCGAAGTGAGCGTTGGAATTCCTACTCTGGTATGGTGCTTCACATCTTCCAGCTTCAACCGAAAGTAGAGCAATACAGATCCCTCTACACTTGAAATTGAAGGTAGTATGCTTATCATAGGCACCATAGCATGTATGGCATTATCAGTCTGTTAGGTAGTGGTGTCGGGTTTTGTTTAGACTGTTAGGTAGTGTGGTGTCCAGATTATTAATTTCTGTTGTAGGTTATTCAAACAATCCTTCCAAGGCCTTGCTTGAATTCTATTGTAGGTTGTTCAAACTGTTGCTCCTCATCTTCTTGGTCCAACTCGACTACCTGATGTATGCATGTTACTTTGAAGCTACAATTGGTTAATTTCTTAAGATTTATCTCAGTTTATAGATCTTTTGTAGACTCCCTGATGTTGCATATCATAGTCTTAGTATGACATTATAGTCTTTCTGTCCTCCTACTCCCTCCCCATAGTTGGGTGTTGTAGTAGCAGACCCCAACACTGCTACCTTTGTGCAGCAGTAGGCTTGCAAGAGCACCTTCACATAATCTTTCAATCCACTCTTCGACCAACCCTTCAATCCTCACTTTAATTGAGAAGCTTTACATGTTGTGATGACATGATCGTACTCATATCTATAACCAAAATTGTATGTTTGTCCTGGTTGATTTTGTTACTGCCTACTCATATCAATGTATGCATGTGTTAGCATCCATATCCTCTTCTACTAGTCTATCAAGGATCTGAAGATGACCTTGGATGGATCTTGGTGAGTTAAGAATAGGCCAATGTTCTTATCCAGGTGGAAACCAGGGGATGATGATGTCAATCATAGTGTCATAGATGCTATAATATGGGCTTGGTTATATCATCTTCCTTGAGATCTATGGAATTGATGCAGTCATAAGAATGGGATTTAGCAAGCGCTAGAACCCTAAAGTGATAACCAAGTTTGCAAATGACAAATTTAGGTTGAAGAATCCAGAATCCACCAGATAAGAGATAAACACTCATATTTTATTAAAAGATAAGAGATGCCTTGACAGATACAACTGAGGGGGTATTTATACATGTAGGGTAAAAACCTAATACTAATCCTATTGTGATTGCTTTCCTAAAAGAGAATTAAAACTAAAAAGGAAATTTTTGAAAATATAAAACTACTATTTTCGGGGCTGAAATAGACTCAAATCCAATTTTGAGGGTATAACTGTGTTTGTTGGTCCATTTTCCTTTCTGAAAAGGTATTATGGAGTTTTTTCTGACGTCAGACGCCGATTTTGGAAATTCTTGGCAAACTGGATTTTATCTTCAATACTTGCCACCAATCTTTCTACATCAGGAATACAACCATGCTTAAAATGATATGATCCTTTATGGGTAACTCAACATGTTCTGATCAACCAACTTGACTCTATCCTAGGCCGGAGTTCACTCGCATTCAAGTTCCTATCCCATCTGAATATAAACTTTGATACTATTAGTCTTCTTAGCGATGAACACAATTCTCACACAATTGACACATGCCTCTCATGTTCTGGGGGGAGTCATTATTCTTTGGAAAGATAATGTTCGCAATATTTTAAAAATTTATGAGGATAAATTTATTCATTCTAAAGTGAACATCAATGATTTCTCCTTCTATGTCTCAGCCATTTATGGTCAGAACTCTGATGCAGTCATAGTGAATTTATGAGTTACATTGATGAATTGTTTTTCAAGTTGATGGTTGATAGATTCTAATGGGTGACTTTAATTGTATTTAAGTGTATGAACACGTTCAAAAAATTATGTTGAGGCCTTCCTTGTATTCTGTTGCAGGTTGTTCAAATAGTTGCTCCTGATCTTCTTGGTCCAACTCGACTACCTGATGTATGCAGGTTAGTTTGAAGCTATAATTGGTTAATTGCTTAATATTTATCTTAGTTTATAGATCTTTTGTAGACTCCCTAAATTTGCATATCATAGTCTTAGTATGACATTATAGTCTCAGTGTCCTCCAACTCCCTCCCCATAGTTGGGTGCTGCAGTAGTAGACCCCAACACATCTACCTTTGTGCAGTAGTAGGCTTGTAAGAGCACCTTCACATGCTCTTTCAATCCACTCTTCGACCAACCCTTCAATCCACACTTTAATTGAGAAGCTTTACATGTTGTGATGTCATGATTGTACCTTGGAGATAAAGCTTTGGGTATTCTCTAGCTACTAAAAGTGTTCAACCATTCATCAAAGTAGATCTTACTCAGTTGTAGAGTATTAGAATCTAGACTAGCATTTCAATTTTGATCTAACTATGAAGCTTCCCAAACGTGATCCAAAATGGAACTCCATTTTCATCTGGATAAGTATTGTTATTCATATACAATCTACATTGATCTCATTTTAGCCCTTTAGTGGGATCAGTATTGAGATAGATGTCAGCTAGTTTGTGTTGTATTTTGTAGTTGCCTTATCACTGTGATAGTGCTGACTTTTTAGTATGACTGTCTGTCTACATTCTTTAACTCCAATCCCAGTGACACTCAAAGAGTCTAAATTCTAGTTCAATGATATCATTAGTTATTAGTTTCTTATATTTCATGTTGAAGAAGTTCTACAATAATGTTGCAGGTAAAATTGCTTCTTGAAATGTTGATTAAGAAATGTGGTCCTAATGTTGTGAAAATAGTTATGCTTGATGAATGCATTAAGATGCTCACTAATATCAGAAAGGTTGGTATTCTTGTCTAAATTCTTTTTTAAGTGCTTATTGTATTGACCAAGGTAAATCTACATACTACAGAGAGAAATGATTGCAAAGCTAGATCGGAGAAAGGTTCTATGTGCTATTCAAGGTGGATCTATTTACTTTTCTCTCTCCCAATATATGTTTTCAAAAATCACTATTTGTATCATTTTCTCTACTTTCAATTATTAATAGCAAATGCTTCTGAAACCTGAAGATGGATTATTTCTTATTTTGTATATGCAAAATCCTACAACACATTTATTTTCTTATTACATTATATTTCTTATTACATTGTGTATGTAGTATTACTTCTACAACTAAAATATCACAGAGCATTTATTTTCTGCCAACCAGGCTGAAGCTTTACAGTGATTGGGCAGCCAACATAATATTGTAGAGACACCCACTTCTATAGATGTCAACTGCATGGAACCTACTGGTACAAAGGTGAATTTGAATTGGCTATATGAATGTCGTGTTGGAGTGGATGCTTCCACACTAGAATGGGCATCCATATCTTCATACCATGGTAATCCACTAGTTACCCCTTGATCTCTATTCTAAATGATGTAGTTAGGTACTTGGGTTCGTTATGTGTGTCTAAATACTTGTGCCTATTTTTACTGGAAGTTTAACACTTTTGATTGTAGGAAGTTCCCAATCATAGTTCTGAGAGTGCAACTAACCTTCTAAGCTATGTAAGTGTTACTGAATTTAGCCTCACATTTACATATATCACATGAATATCCAGATGTATTATTTCTCATAGTAGCAAGACTGTAACTATTCTAATTCTGTTTTAAGTTAATAATTAGTTATATCATGAATATGACTGTCATTCATGGCATGAAATGAAAGAAACATGTAATATTGGAAGACACTTGATTGTGACCAGTGAAGCATCCTACTGGTGATTCTCATTTTCACATGCCATGCAGTGAGATATTCCTATAATATCATGATTTAGCTCTGATTCTGAACATCAAGTGTCAGTCTCACTGTTGCTAGGATTATATATGGTTAAATTGTATCATTCTTGGTATGAAGATGTGCCCTCAGCCTAAAACCAATAACAAGAAAAAACATAAAACTAGCTCAGTCCCCTAGCTGTCATGTTTGGATGGAGAATGTAATATGTTGGGGTTTTGCTATTGTCCAGTGTTTGAAGCTATCTCATAGACGGTTGGGTTATGGAGTTCTTTTTGCTATTTCTATTATTTAGATTCTATCTATTCTCTGTGCAACTTTCTCTACTTACCCTTATGCTCGTGTACTAATAGGGATTGGCTAGGTACATTCCTGCAAGTCCAACACTTGATAGTGTGGTAGAAAAGTGGAACCTTCCCTTCTTTGAGGTTTTTGTCCATCTTGTTCCTTTATATTCCACTTGAGTAAAGGAGAAACATCACAAATGTGTTCCTAAGGTCATATTGTTTCTCTCCTTGGTTTATTAGGATCCAACAAGTTGGAGATTGATTGGGAACTTGATGGATGATGGAAAATTGTCTATCTGTGGGGAAGAAAGGTTTGGCACATGTTCAGATCATATTCACGAGAAGGATGTGATATGGTATGATGCTAAAACTGTGCTTAATTTAATAGTACACTCAAGTGGTTCTCACCTTTATATTATTAAGATGGGAAGGCCTTGGAATACAAGAGTTGAAAGCTTAGCACAAATATAATTTCTTTCTTCCCAAAAACATTAAGCTTACATATCATAATGCTAGTTTGGCTTGATCCTACATTATGCTGTCAATGAAGAGTCACTACATGTTAGACATTAGTTGATCATTTCTGTTGTGGTTTAGCTTGAGACATTATGTATCTTCTATGACTTTGCATAACATGTGGCATGCAACTTCTCTTGCAGGGTTGTTTTGGCCTACCTTTCGATTATTTCTCATAAAAATAAGGGAAATAAGGTTGGAGACACACTAGTATCTATTTTAGATGTTGGAAAAGAATAATGGAAAAAATATAGCCGCAACTTCTTATATAGATATGATTATAAGGCAAGTTAATGTCCTGAAAATACATGTTAAATACATGCTAGTATCATATTAAAGACATTTAATTTCAATTTCTAAATTTAAGGATCTTAAAATGTTGTGACATGATGATATGATGGAGTGTTCTACTGCTATGAATTATGTTGATCCCTCAAACTTAAGGCAGAGAAACCTGTCTACTTAGAGGTTTCTAATTGTCTTGCTACTTGTTATAGCCATGCGTCTATATGTTTTGGGTTGTTATGAATCTAAAAATTCTGCTTGCTGGCCCTTTGATTGCTATCTGAACCTCTAGTTGAGTGGTCCTCTTGAGATCTGAAACTGGTGTTTCTTCTACACTTCCCTGGATCCAGCTTCCGATGCCTTTTTTTTCTCATGTCAAGCTGAAGTTATATATCTTTCTATGCTGAGACATGATTATATATTGGAATGTTCTACATTTATGGAGCTTGTTGAACCTTCTACTTTGAGGTAGTAAGTCTTGGTTGGATGTGAGTTTCTAGTTGGTGTTGATTCTTTGATTTAAGGTCTGATCTTGGTGTTAATCAAAGGAGGTGGCATTGTTCTTTTGAATTAAAACTAAGGAGGCTATCCTTCTCCTTGGTGCACACATTGGCATGCCAAAGGAAACTGGTCCTGTGAGTTCATTAGTATCTTCTTGGGCATCAATATTTGTTTCTTGATGTCATTCATCCTTGTGTTGAAATCTCATCGATCAAGCCAGGTGCACTTATTAGTACCTCCTCACATTTTGATGATTGCATTATCTCTATTGCTGAAATGATACATATATAATGTTTATGACTCATATGTTCTATTTCTATTCTATAATAAATTACAATCGCTATTATCAACCCTACTTAGATTATTAACCCAAAAGTTGAAGAAAAATATTGGTGGTATAAACAAGTCATGATTAGAAGTAATAGTTGAAGTATGCAAATGGTAGCCATCTCGTAGCTCTAGAAACTTATTTATGAACATGGACTTAGTATGCTTTGATACATTTCTTTTTCTACTTGCTTTATTATTTCTTTCCTAGGATGTGGATGGTGAATTCTCTTGTATTTTCATCTTCCATCTTGACCTATCATGACTTCGTCCCTTTAGCTTCTTTATATAGTCGATTGATATAATCCTACAACATGCCATGTCAACATAATGTAGATATTTGTGAACTTGGATCATCTCGTTAGAGCTTTGCACGGATCATCATTAACATTAGCATGATTATGTACTTGATAGTGTTTCAGTAACTGCACTCTCTTCAGCTTGAACATTGGACTTATCAGATCTTTCTCCATATTAAAAGAGATTGGTTCTAAATGGATTGCTTTTAACACCTCAAAACCCTTAAGCTGCATGAATTAAAAGATGAATAGTTTGTGAGAAACACACACACACGTGCACACACAGACACACACATACACCCACATATATGTAGTGGATAACTGGGTTCAACTATTTATTAATCCCATGGGTAGTTGTACCTCATGATCACAGCTAGTTCTGTTTAGGTCATCAAGTACGTACTTCCTTGCAATTGGATGCTGGCATAGCAATTTGAACTCATCAGTTATTCCATTTCTAGATGTCCAATCCTCAAGTGATTTCTTATCAGGAACAACTATGCTGAACAAGAAAGGTTCAAAGCTATTTCCATAAACCCATATCTGTGTAGAAGATAGTTTAACCGTAGATTTACTAGATTGTATATCATGGAATTTGGTCCCATCAATGTATTGCTCCATTGCATGATTATCTTACTGACACAACTAATGGGTAGTGACTATATGCATTTTCAATACTCTCCACTGCAACATACTCTCCTTGGGACAACTTAAAGATGTTCTTTTTTCTATCTATGATCTTCATGGAACCATTGGACTGCCATTCTCCGATGTCTCCTGTGGATCCAGGTTCATAAAAACACATGCCACTCAAAACCAGCAATTCGAAGATATATATCAACTTTAGTTTATGTTTGAAAATGCTTTCTAAATATTTCAAATTAACTAGAAAACCTCTGTAGGGCTAAACAATTGAGAAGAAATACTAGAGAAACTTCTTATATAGCCTTGTTCAATACACATATTGTGATATCCTAACAAAATAACACTAATTTTAGAGAAAAGTACTTGTATGGAACCATCCATCAACCATGACTTCATTTGTGAGATCAGGTCACTTGTGATATCCGGAAAACAAAGTTTTGCCTCTCAAGCATATTTCCCCATGGGGTACTGACGACAGAGCATCATATTCCATTTTAGGGAAAGATTCCAATCTCGCCTCTATAGTAGTTTTTGGGACTGCTGTTGCAACCATGGGGATGTTGAGTACTTCTACATATGTATTGACTAGGGTTATGTTTGGACCTATTGTTGATAATGCAGGTGACATTGTTGAGATGAGTCAGTAGGTAAATTATTTGCCCTTATTATTTGCTGCTTTACACATAAACAAGCACTTATTATTTGCTTCTTTACACTAAACAAGCACCTTCAACATCATTTTTTTATTAACCATCTAGAACAAGGATACATGTATTTTTTGTTTAACTTTTTGCTTTGGACTTAGGTTGAGTCATTCATGGATCAACATTTCGTTACTTGTATCCCAATGAAGAGTTGTTTGCATTATGACTTGCATTTTGATGATGTAGATTGTCCTAAGTTTAGGAAGCCACTCTTGATGTGATGAGGTAAGGGTAAGATTTATATATCTCACATGTGGTTTTTACACACTGTGTAAGTTCTTGCTGGTATTCTATTCCAGGTATTCTAACAGAGTGAAAGCAGAAGCAGACCGTTTTTATAGGCTTAATATGGATGATATTGAGGTATTTCCTTATCCATACTTTCCCAGCCACCATTAGTAGGATGGATGATGATGAGAGTTATAATCACAAGTTGGAAGTAGGGCTTTATACACTTCAGGTTTGAGACTTTTTCATACTAGTTTTCTATGCTTTTATCATATCATTTCTTTTGTTTGAATTTCTGTCAAACACCAACTTTTCCCTATTACTCATTTAATTGCATACATGCTATAATTGAGGTGCACCTAACATGAGTTTGAATCATTTTCAAGTGATGCAGGTTTTTAACAGCTGAAACAACACATAATCTTCTAGAAACTTCAGTTTCAATTCTATCATGGTTACTGATTATTTCAGAATATAGAATACTCCAGCTACAACAATGTATCACCTGTTATCCAATGGTTCTTGGAGGTGGTTCAGGGATTCTACCTACACATAAGGCTATTTCCTAAAGGAGCTCTGAAGTCAGCATGCTGAAAAGTAGATAGTCATATAAGGGAAGAGACGGATCCAATGAAGTAGAAGTTATTGTATTGAATAGAAAAATGTTGTATGAAAGTTTATCGTTGGTTTTGTATTCCATCTAAGGGGCAAGGTAAAATGTCCTCCCCATGTAATTGTCATTTTATTATAAATAAAGAATTCATACTTTTGGAAAATTGAGTTCGGCTGCAATGAGATTCAATTAGAAAACCTGATAATGAACTAAAAATTTAATGACTAAAAACCATGAAAATGTAGTAATACAGAACTAGTATGTCATTAGTGGCTTTTTTTATACGCCATTACAATAAAAAAGAACCATTTCATATGACAACATAATACAAAATAGTGGCATTTGTATTAAAGCCAATTGATGGATAGTGGGGTTTTTATAAATGCCAAATGATGTTTTAGTGGCCTTTATTTGGCATTTTTTGAAAGCCACTAAAGCCAAATGTTTAGTGGCATTTACAACTTATACCACTATCTTTCTAGTGGCATTGGTACTAGAGGCATTTTTTTAAGTGTCAACAAATGCCACTAAACATGTTTAGTGACATTTATTTTTTTTCAGTGGCATTTCTAAAAGGCCACTAATGTGAGTGTTTTCTATAGTGTAGGTTTTACTGTCCATGTAGGCATTGCGGTAACAACTTGAAAGTCAGCACTGGTGATGAAATCAAAATTCATGTCATGTGCAACGAGATTATACAAGGCTATACAGCATGGCACTGGCATGGAGAGATTTCAAATCTGAAATTAGTGGATGTCGATAGCAGTGCTTGTGTGGAAGAAGAAATTGCCTCCGATGATGTAGATGTGAATGAACCAGTTCCAGTAGACATCATTGATGTGATATTGGATAGTTGTGGGGTAGAGCACACTGATCCACCTCCCATGTTTAGAAACATTATGCATGATCCTGAGATACTAATATACAGAGGTTGTACTAAGTTTATGAAGCTTAGCGATGTGTTGAGATTGTATAAGATGAAAGCTAACAATAGATGGAGCGATAAAAGCTTCACGTCATTGTTGTCTTTTTTGAAAGAAATTCTTCCCGAAGGAAACTAGCTTCCAATCTCAACATGCCAGTTAAAGAAATTGTTGTGCCCAATGGGAATGGATGCCAAGAAGATACACACATGCCTGAATGATTGTGTATTATTTCAAAAGGACTATGTGGATTTGAAAGATTGTCCAAAATGTGGTGTATCAAGGTATAAATTGACGACTTTGGGGGAGTCCAAAACTGGTTCTCCTGCCAAGGTGATGTGGTATCTACCTATAATATCACATTTTTAATGCTTGTTTTCCAATCTGATAGATGCGAAGAATTTGATGTGGCATGTAGATGTTAAGAAAAATAATGATGGGATCCTATGACATGCGTCTGATTCCCCATAGTGGAAGAAGATTAATTTATTGTACCCTAAATTTGGTGAAGAAGTTAGGAATCTAAGACTTGGACTTTGTACAGATGGGATGAATCCGTACGGGACATTGAGCAGCCAACATAGCACTTGGCCAGTTATGCTTGTTATATACAATCTTCCTCCCTGGTTGTGTATGAAAAATAAGTACGTTATGTTGTCGTTGTTGATATAGGGCCCTAAACAACCTCAAAATGATATCGACATTTATCTTGAACCTTTGACTGATGAGTTAGAGAGACTCTGGGGTGAAGGTGTGATGACCTATGATGCTTCACAAAGAAATACATTTCGTTTGCACGCTATATTGTTTTACACTATTAATGACTTTCCAACATATGTGAATTTGTCTGTATATAGTGTCAAAGGATCTAAAGTGTGTCCTATATGTGAAGAGAACACTGATTCAATACGACTAAAACATGGCGGCAAGATTGTATATCTTGGTCATCGAAGGTTTCTTCCAAAATTCCATCTGTATTGCAGGTTGCACAAAGCATTCAATGGATGGAATGAGGAACGAAGTGCACCTAAACCTATACTAGAAGAGGTTGTTTATGAAAGTGTAAAAGACTTTGCCAATGAATTTGGTAAGAGATCACAATGTACCATGGCCACACGGAGTAAAAAATCTTTATTCAAGAAGAAGTCAATTATTGGGATCTTCCTTATTAGAGTTCTTTGGCAGTCAGACATTGTATCGATGTCACGCACGTCGAGAAAAATGTCTATGATAGCGTCATTGGTACTCTGTTGAATATACCAGGTAAGACTAAAGATGGTATAAAGTCCAGAATGGACCTACGTGAAATGGGAATAAGGAAAAAATTAACAGAAGTAGTTAGTAGTGATCAGAGAACATACTTACCTCTCGCTTGTTACACGTTGTCTAGAAAGGAGAAGAAAGCTTTTTGTGAATGTTTGGTAAATGTTAAGGTGCCACAGGGTTACTCATCCAACATCCGTAGATTAGTATCAATGAAACATCTGAAGTTGATAGGTCTTAAATCTCATGATTGTCACACTCTAATGCAACAAATATTGCTCGTGGCAATTCAATCTATATTGCCGAAGCATGTAAGGTTTGCAATCACCAGACTTTGTTTCTTCTTCAACATTTTGTACATCAAAGTTATTGACCCTGACACTCTTAATAAATTGCAAAGAGAAGTGGTTGTTACCCTATGTCATCTTGAAATGTATTTTCCTCCTTCGTTCTTTGATATCATGGTACATCTTGTTGTCCACTTGACTAGGGAAGTGAAAATGTTGGGACCAATTTTCTTGCATTGGATGTATCCATTTGAATGATACATGAGCATTTTTAAAGGTGACGTTAGAAACCGTTATCGGCCTAAAGGGAGTATTACTGAGTGTTATTTGGCGAGAGAGGTTATGGATTTTTATAATGACTTTCTGAGTGGTAATGACGCTCCTGTTAATGATAAGAATGTTGAGGAGCATTTTGGCAAAGGAATTTCGGGATCACAAATGAAAGTAATCAATCGTGAGCAGTTGGAATAAGGTCACTTGTATATTTTTTACAACATCGACGAAGTGAGTGTTTATATCAAGGAACATACCAATTTCATCAAGAGACAATATCCTCGTGCCAATTCAATGTGGCTTTCTAGAGAGCATAACAAGACATTTATTAAGTGGTTTGAAGATAAAGTCTTACATCAACTATCTCAAACACCAGATAATCTTGCTAAAAATATCAAATGCCTCACCTTTAAACCAAAATTGAATGTTATGTCTTATGAAGGGTTTGACATAAATGGATTCTCATATTACACAAAGCGTCAAGATGATAAGAGTGTCATCCAAAACGGTGGGGTCACCCTTCAAGCAGCTTCATTGTTTTTTGCAAGCGCAAAGGATAAGAGTCCACGTGAAGCTAAAATGTCATATTATGGTGTCATTGAAGACATATGAGAGTTTGACTACGTAGATTTCAGAATTCTGCTCTTCAAATGTAATTGGGTTGATAACACCAAAGGTGTTATAGTGGATGAATTGGGTTTCACATTAGTGAACTTTGAAAAGATTGGCAAGAAGGGTGAACCATTCATATTGGCATCACAGGTGAAACAAGTATTTTATATCGATGATCCTGCAAATGATAAACGGTAGGTTGTTCTTTATGGTAAAAGACAATTCATTGAAGATCCTATAGATGAAGAAGAGTACTATGATAAGTATGATGACTCCAGTCCATTCTCAGTTGGGTTGCCAACACCACCAAATATTGAAGCTAATGATGACTTGTATGTGCACAGAGATCTCAATGAAGGATTGTTAATTGATAAAAGATTGCAATATTAGAGGCATGCATGTTTATGATTTTTTAAGTGTTTTATTTTTCTGAATGTGAACTTTACAATGTTTTATTATCTTCTAGTTATGTCAAATGCCAAATGTTTGATTTGTTAATGACACTTTTAGATGGCTGAGAATGAGCATGATGACCGTGATGATGATTACCATGATGGTGAGGATATCAATGTGCCACTTCACAATGTAAGTTTTAAAAATGTATCCTATATTTGTATCTATATGTCCATTTATAGTTATATCCTGTAAGTGTGTTTATTTTGTCAAATTTTAGGTTGATGATGTACCCCCTGAAGAACTTGGGGCCCTTAATGAGAAACAAAAAAAAATTGAAAAAGTGAGGGGCATCACTATGATGAACAAGATACTACAACAAAGGGGAAATGGACCCAAACTGGCTGTGGTAATTGATCATGCAGGAAATCCAGTTGGAGTGAACCGCAACTCATTTATTTCATATATTGGGGTTCTTACTCGTAGCCATTGTAGTCCTAATTATGAATCATGGCATAAAGTTCCTAAGGGGAAGAAAGACTTAGTATGGAAGGAATTATGTGTGAGTTATTATTATTTGCAATTCTAATTTTGTAGATTACTAATTTGTAGGATACTAGTTAATAGCAATTCTATTTTGCAGAGTATATTTGATCTGGATGAAAAGTTGCATCATAAATGTGTGATGAAATGTTGTGGGAGGGTCCTAAGGAACTATAGGACAAATCTCACCTAATATTACATACGCGATGCTGAGAAGAGGTTCTTGATTGATTTCTAATTCTAAACATTGGTCACTTTTTGACTAACTAAACTAATAATTTTTGTTTGTATTCTCTTTAAAAAATAAATTTAGGAAGAAGGCAGCCACTGAGCAATGGAATACTTGGACCCCAAAGACTGGGAGGAGTTTGTTACCCAAAGAAAAATGGATGAATTCAAGGTATTAAGCACTACTCCCAATTTAATTAATATACATTCTTTTGTATTCACCTATTAAGGATTAACCTTTAGTGTTACTAACCAAATCAATGTGCTTACTAACAAGGATATCAGTGATGCTCAAAGAGTAAGGCGTGCACTGAATGTGTATGACCACACAATGGGTCCAAGAGTCTATGCAGGTGTTTCCCAAAGACAACAGGCTGAGTCTATTGCTCAGTCTGTTGCTACTAAGGAGACTACAAAGTCCTCTACTATTGGTCATGCACCTCTGCCTCACCATGCTTTGTGGATAGCTGGGAAGCAAAATAGGAAGGGAGATGTAATGAAGCCCGCAACTACTGAGGCAGCTAAAAAAATGATAAAATTCAACTCTTAGAGCAATTGATGTTGATTATTGTTATGTTTACTTACCAATTTCTGTTGATGGCGATTAGCGGGAGCTCCACGAGTAGAGGAAGGAAGGAAAGTTCATCCCTGAGGGAACAAGGGATGAATTGACAGTTGGTCTTGGTAACCCAAAGCATCCTGGATGTGTTAGGGGTGCAGGCGTTGGTGTGGGCATAAAAGAGTTCTTTGGGCCATCACAACACAAATTTGTCCCAAATGCGGGACTATCAAATGTTGAGGTAACTTGTTCTTCTTTTAGAATGTTATTGCAAAAGGGAATTCAATAATCAAAAGCTAGTATTTCTTTTGTTCATGTATAGGTAGATGAGTTAATTAATAGGAGCATTGAGGAAGCACTTGATAGGAGATTCGAGGAAGCAGTTGATAAGAGACTCATTGAAGCAATTAGCAAGTGGCAGGCGTCTCAGCCTGCCACTCAGACATTACCTATGGCGTGCCACTCTTCTCCTGTTGTAGAGGTGGTTGGGAGTAATCATGTAGACCCACCACCTAGAACATCCATTGTAAGTATTTTTATGACATATATAGTAGCTAGTCTTTTCAATATGATATGTTATATATATATATATATATATATATATATATATATATATATATATATGTATATAACATTCTTTACATAAATTTGTAGGGGTTGAAGCCATGTCATCTAAAAAGCAAGAATATATCGTTGCAAAGGCACACACTTACCCAACCCTTCCTGTGGACATGTTTCATGGGACTCCAGTACCAACTGGTGCAGTTCGTGTGAGCCTGATACATGCACTCCCCAATTGGAGGGATCTTCCATTGCCATATGCCCACCCAGATTCTGAAATGTTTGGTGAGGCAGAAGGAGTGATAATGTGGCCCAAAGTGGATGTCGTCTATACTAATATTTTATGGTAAATTTACATTATGTTAATTTGTTAGTGTGAATATATGAGTCAATTCATCTGAAATTATATATACATGTCAAAAGGAAGACACCCGCTACATCTCGACCTCTACCTCCACCTCCTAAAGTACCAAGTTGGCTTTCAAGGGACCTACATGCCTCGTTAGGTCCTAATTGTAGGGGTATGTCAGTATGGATAGGCGAACATGATCCAAATTGCCCTATAAATGTTTCTATTCTACAGGATGCTGCAGGTCAATCAAATGATAACAAGTTATTTATACAAGATATTTTGGAGTTATTTCGTTATGATTGGCTGAATACATCTATGATATATCGATGGATATAGTGAGATCTTGTTTATACATCCATATACCTTGTTTTATATACGGTGATCTAGTTTCTTATATATTAATACATATGTAATACATGTTTTGCAGTCACTTACACACGATATGTACATATTTTTTATTTTCCCATGTGGGATTTTTGGTTCCATCTTTGATTAGTTTTAGATAAAGACCCTTCTTCAACTACTTCATACTGATGTGCTACTTTTAAATATTTTGGTAAAAAAAGAAGACGGTGATAATAGCTCCATTCAATCTCGAGTAAGTTTGCTTTGCTTATAATTTGATCTTAAGAAAATTACATTTCTATTGTTGATTTTGAGTTATTAATTTTCAACTTTCTTACTTGTAGTGGTAGGCATTAGGAGTTACTAGTCATTGTCCCCAAGACGTTCACTGTCTATTATCTAGATCCTGTGGGGAATGAATTGAATATATTATATGGACACACAACGAAAAAGCCATTATTCTCATGAAAAATATTTCATATTTTTATATCCATTAACATCTGTTATTACATTACTATTTAATTATGCAATTTAATGTGTTACATTAACATGTAGGACTTTACATGAGTTCAAAAGAGCTGGAGGAAAGGTGCCCAAAAAAAAGAATCAACCACTAATTTGGGAGAATGTGAAAGTAATTTTCCAACTCCAATGTATATAATATTTATGTGAACTGTGCTTATTTTTATTTTTGAATATTTGGCATGTTTCAATTTATAGTGTGCTACACAAGACAACAGCTGGGCATGTGCATACTATGTGATGTGATTTATGGACCTAATCATCAAACATGCCGCAATGAAAATTGATACTATACATAAGGTATTAGATATAGTCTCATTAGATAATATGAAATATATCAATCTTATTATATATTATTAATTATATATATATGTCATTCTCTTTGTAGGTGTTTAAAATAGACTTGACTATAGGTGGAAAGTTATTAGATGTACATACTCCCTATACGAGGGAAGAATTAGATGATGTAAGAGAAGAATGGGAAAAATACCTACAAGTAGTGGGAATTTTTTAAATATGATTGGGATAGTGATGGCAATAATGACAATGATGAATAAAGAATGATATTTCTAAACTTTGTTCTCATAATTATTTTTGTGTGAATGTGAATTAATTTTTCTGAATTGTCATATATGTGAATGTGAAGATGATCAATACATGAATGTTTCTACATGTGTCTGAATGTGAAAATAGATGAAATGAATGGAACTGCAGGTTGCTAAATGTGTGTGAAAATCTAGGAAATTTGAAATGGAACTATTGGTTTCTACATGTGTGTAATGAAAAATAATATGAATTAAATGTGCTTATACATGTGTGTGATCGTAAATTGTTGTCCATCTTGTTAATTTTGCAAGTTTGTGGCCAGTTGTTGGCTGATATCAATGGATGTTGAAAACCTATAATTCAGAACTGAACTGCAGGTTATGCATCCGTCTGACTAGCCATACAACAGGCCTGTAAACTGATAAGAAAAAAATCATAAAATAGGCGTCTGTTATTAGTATAAAATCGACAACAAAGACATACATTGTTGGTTATTAGCAAAAAACTGACGTCTATGTGGCTATGGGTGTCGGTTATATATCAAAATTGACGCCGATGGTGCCCTTACTGACACATTTTATTGGTGGTGGGAAGGGTTATATAGTGTCCTTTTTTGTGAAATGCCAACATCTTTGACCTGTATATAGTGTCGGTTTTATTAAATAATCGATGCCTATAGTGCCCTTACTGGCACATTTTTGGTGGCGGGAAGGGTTATGTTATCGGTGTTAAAACTCATGTTGAAAGTTTTATTTTTAGCGGTGCCCACTTGGGTGTCTCTTTGAAATCGACGCCAAAGGCCTTAAATAACCGACACTAAAGGTCAATTTTTTACTAGTGATAGACATCAAATTTGAACCTTTTTGACCATCATATGATGTCTCATGGCCACAAAATCCAACATTGGGTTAAATTATATACGTCTATAGAAACCTAGGTTAGTTTGCCCAAAAAAGTTCTCTATAATTAATATAATTCCCGAATTTTGGGTAAAAAATAGATAATTATTAATTAACTACACATCCTCATTTTTTTTTATAGAATTCTCTAAAGTTCATCTAAAATCCATTTTGTACGCATTGGCCTTAAGCTAAAAAACTAAATCATTCAGATAAGAGAATCTTGAGGTTTTAATGTGATGTTTCACTAATATAATGTGTGACTTGAACCATTAAATTCATTTTGACTATAGTTCTTAGCTTGAAAAGAACCTTATATGATTCAATGTTGACCTATTCAATAGCTACCCAACAAATAATTAATTAGAGAACAAATTTTGACAAAAAAGTCTGCAAATTCTATTTGTCTAAAATTTTATGTGAAGAATAATATCATCAAAAAATCTCTCCTACCAAGTTTCATCAAAATATTAAAAATTTAAGCCATTCACATAAAATATCATAAAAATATAATTTTAGACCCATATTAATTTTATCATTTTTCAAACAATCTCCAAAAAAACATCAAATCTTTGTCATAGCTCTAGTTATGATTATGAGCTTATGGTAAACTTCAGGGTCATTCTGATACACCAAAATCTCAGTCATAAAATGACCTACGATTGGATCCTTATCACACATATGTTGCATCATCATAAAATTCTCTCTCTTATTTTGGTATGTATATATGTATTATTCTGTGAGGTACCATTAACATGTCATCATGTAGTGGCTAAAGACAATAAGTGGTGGAAACCTCATGGACATACATTGTCTTACAAAATCCTAAAAATTGAAGTTGTTACATCCTTCCCACCTTAGAGGGAGTTTTGTTCCTAAAACTCAAAAATATTCTTATAACCATATACTTCACATCATATTGTTTTTCACACTAGGGTTAATCTTGTTGTAGTCAAAACATTCACTCTTAATATTGAAATGATAAAGTACAGGTCCAAAGATCATTGATCACGAATTATCTAATATAGAGTTCAATAAGTCATATATTAGTACATCCAACAAGGATGATGGTCGAGAATAAAGAATGAATTTCATGGGTCAAACTGGGTCACGACGAAGTAAAATTCTGACAAGGGTCAAAATTTAGATATTAAATATTATGGGTCCAGCCATTTTATGGCATTAGTTCCTAGTTTGGCCATAGGTGTGATCATTCATCCATCAACAACAACTAGCGATATTTCGAGATCTCAACATCCATTTCTTCATCAAGTATATTTAAGGTTGATGAATGATCCAAACCGAGGTCAGCTTTAGGAAATTAATTGTATGCATGTATTTAACATTACTATCATTACAATTATCATGTCATGATTTCAAGATTTGTGTTTTGCGTCAAAAAGATCAATTTGCAAGAATTTTTCATTTTCCTTTTTGAGTAATATATAAACATATATTATGATAATATCCAAATATCAAGATTTCATTCCTTCGTCTCACTTTATCTTTTCTTATCAACTCCCCTTTTATAAATGTTCTTATTCCCATCCCTTTTGATACTAGAGTATCCCTCTCCTTGTGTGTGGTTTTGAGAAACCAAGTACAAGATACTACTTAGTATCAACATTTTTATCACATAGCTTGAGTCAAGAGTATATCAGATCATCGTATGATATCGTAACAAGTTTTATATGACATTTTAGTTATTCTACATTCCACCTAACAATTAAGAGAGTATATATTAAGTCAAGAAACATAGTAGGTGAGAAAAGAGATGAGGAGTCACCCTACTTTGATTTAATGGGTGGTCTCTAGGTAATTCTTAGTGAAAAAGATGAGATGATGAAGGACTCTATAGGGTTTCAAAGGAGAACCTCTAGACCCATTTCTGGGTGATCTAAGGCTAGGTAGAGAGAATAATCTCAACCACTATTGTGAGATGGATAGATGTGATTATAGTCGAAATCGTGAGCCTAGAAACCACAATTTTACCATTGTGGACCCTTTGGGTTTCCTAGGTTCTACATATTGAAGAAATGTTTGCTTAATGCATATGAGAGTGTGTATGATTTGATACTTACTATAACAGAACTGTTAGTCACCCAATACTAATTCCACTACCTATATAGAGGTAGATGGATTGAAGCATCTGTCCTTGGGCGTCCCAAAGAAGTCACACACAAGCATATACAATAAGAAACAATATCTCAAAATATAAAGGTTAAGAAGAACTTACCATTCACTTTAATATCATTTCTCATGATTCATATGTGATGGAGTGTGTTGATTTCATCAGAGTAAACAATTGAATGTGGAACCTATTATGCCTAAAATAAAAAACAGGAAAGAATTAATATGAAAACATTGTTCCATTTTAGAAAATCAAACATAAATATAGGACTTGATAAATATAATTCTTGGAAAGAGTAATATAAATACAAGAGGATAAACAACGTAAAGAATACTTAAATGATCAAAGCAACAACTTTTATTTTCAAAATTCCATTATAGTCAACCAAATATTTAGACATGTTTTATATACTTCTGAGGAAGTGCCATACGAAATGTATATGGCTACATATTAATGAAGAGAGAACATATGCCACTCTATAAGAAGGAAACACAACTGTTACAAATGTATGACTAGTTCTCTTATCATTGTGAACCTTGTGTTGCAAATGTATGACTACTTCTTTATGCAGAGAGAACCTTATGTATATCTACTACCTTATTAGGAGAAAACCTTAGCCACTTCTAAAAGAAGAGCAATCCAAACAATAATGGATATTCCTTTTTCATTTTTGTTTCAAGTTTGATAAGCATACACATATTAAAGAAAAATGATTACTCAGTAGGAAAAATAGTAGCCCAACAAACAATATAGACAAGCATTGAACTCATACATATAGTGTACAACCAACAATATCATAATCAATGTCAAACATGAGAAAAGTGTACCTTTACCCAACAGAAGCGATCTTAGTAGAATTATGGATTATCAAAATCAATTACACCCTGATTCAATAAAAATAGGGACCACACATAGGTTTTCAACTTTATAGTTCATAATGAACAAACCATTATGGATTTTAGATTCTTACAATTACTTAATTCGGTCTAGTCATCCTTGATCAAAAATAACAAATTTAAGGCGTCACTAATTGTAATTTTCCACCCGGCCAGTGTGGCTCAGGTGGTTCAGTCTGGCTTGTCCTCCCTGGGGGACCCGGGTTCGAATTCCCCTAAGTGCACTATAATTACCAACTCCTTGGGTCATCCGGGCTCTGGCACCTTTTTGAGAAGGAGGGGGAGCGGGGTCTCCCTAAGACTAAAAAAAATTGTAATTTTCATCATCATTTTAAAGGATGGTCTCCACTTATGTCATTTTAAGATAACACCCGTAAGTCATTGACATGAAGGTCAACATAGTTCTAAGGGCCAATATAATGATAAGATAAC
Organism: Alisma plantago-aquatica; assembly: GCA_963693085.1. Classification (NCBI taxonomy): domain Eukaryota; kingdom Viridiplantae; phylum Streptophyta; class Magnoliopsida; order Alismatales; family Alismataceae; genus Alisma; species Alisma plantago-aquatica. The sequence continues at coordinate 683,574,647 of OY856409.1, forward strand.
AAGATTATTCAATGAGTCATGATAATTTTTATTGATGGTATCCAAGATAGAATATGGAAATCGCAAGATTTGATACTTTCGAGTTCACAAGAGCAAAACAATTGAAGTTAAAACACATCACTAAGACCCATCACAATCTTTATGTGCATAAATCCTGATTTTAGGATTTATAGTAGATTAACCATCAAATTAGGATTTAGTCTCAAATCATTAGGCAAGATCATCTCATCAAGTATTTAATTCTCAAGAATGTAAATCGGAGTCACAAAAAAGATCCATGGTACAAAAATAGATCAAGTATAAATAAAGATTCAATCTTGTTTAAGAATCACCATTGAAGATCATCACCTTAGGAAGTATCAAAACAGATTTTAGAATCATATGATGATAGTAGTCTAACTAGATTTGTCCCATTCTCCTGACTAAAATGGAATATAATATCACATATTTAAGAGATTGCATACAAATGTTATAACATGTGCAAGATTTTTAGAGACAGTGAGAAAGAGAGAGCACCTCGAAGAGAGTGAGGGGTGTCACTACACTATAGAAGCATGTCGTCAGTCAGTTTTTAGGGGTAAAATCATGAGAAAGAGGAGGCGATGGAGGAGGCACTAGTTAACTCTGAGTTAGTGTAGAGGATTTAATCAAGGGTTTGTATAGGCAGTTGGACCTACACTACAGGAAAAGTTAACAATAACGACGGAAAAAGTTGGTCATAAATGTGAATAAGTTTGTCGTTAAAACTATTAATGATGAGAGAAAAAAAGTTGTCGTGTCTTTTCATTATTGGTCTTGCCATTAATAAAGATAATGACGAATAATTTCAATTCGTCGCTATTACAAATCACGACGACTTATATAGTTTGTCGTTAATAGTTTTAATGAATATATAAAATGTGTGACGTTGATACTAGTTGTGACCACCCAATCTTGTCGCTGATACTAGTAACAACGACTAGCAGGCTTGATCACAAAGGTAAACAACAATGTTCTTTTTCCGTCATAAATAGCTATAATGACCAAAAAAATACCAAATTGCTAAATTTGTCTTTCATGTTTGCAACACACTTGGATCCTAACCTAGGAAACATGAACATGTAAACAAGCATGGATTTAGACACAGACTAAGAGGCACCACAATTTTCAACAATGATGGACATGACACGACAATGGGAACAATTAACTTATTATTATACAAGTATGCATATTTATATATGAATATTTTGGCATACACTAAGCTTTATGTATAAACACACAAATTGATCTAAATCAATCATCTATGATGGAAATCTTCATGAAATCCAACCAACAATCAACATATAATAATATATCCACAAGTCAAAGTATCAATTAACTCACAACATATATCAAGATCCTTAATTATATAATTATTGCAGTAAGAATATATGGAATGATAAAATCAAGGTTAGTAAAATTTTGGAGACATTAATTTTTGTTATTTGTGTAAGTCATACTTGTCAAGGCGTGTAGGCGGAATGGCATTCCAGCTGAACGCCTTGTGACTAGGCGCGACTAGGCATCGCTTAGGTGACCTTTAAAAATAATAGTTTATGTATATATACATGTGTCATGGTTTTCCCCCACTCATATACACACATTGTATAGTTATATATGTAGTTATCTACATATTTATGGTCGATCTCCTCATATATATATATATTTGTATGACAAAATAACCAATTACATTTCTAATATATTACCATTGACAATAATGTCAAGGACATGAAAAAGAATTATTGTAAATAATGTAAGATAATGATAAAAAAATAAATATATATTTATTGTCATACATAAAAACAAGTATTGAGCAATGTAATCACTATCTTTCATAGCATAGCTACTTAATATAATCTGAATTGAAGGTGCAAACTAAGAAAAATCAAATCCGTACTAAGAGTATTAGATCCAGTCACAAAAAGAATATTAGATCTAGTTAAACCCAAAAAGAGTATTAGGTCTAATTAAAAGTGATATTTGGCACATAACATAGGCAACAATGCTGATTTTGAACATTAGGATAGCCACATTAAACATTAAAATATGTCAATATACTACCAAACCCAAAAAACTAAGTCAGCTTGGCATTATAGAAAAAGTTGTCTCGACTAAGTGCAACCTTGGGACACCTTACCTCTTAGGCGGCCACCTAGGCGCACACCTTGATAAGTATGGTGTAAGTAATGGTGAACATGTACCATTAGGAGGAAAAATGAGAGGGTGTAAGGAAATATGTTGGTGGTGATGGAGAAGATGAAAAATAAGGTGCCTTGGAGATTGAGAGGGAAGAAAGAGAAGAGGCATACATTTAAGTGTTACTTAAAATGCACAAGCAAGAGACGAGGAGGGGAGATGGAGATTTAGAGAAGCAAGAAATGACGAGGCATAAGGATGACAACACTAGTGTAAGTAATGGTGAACATGTACCATTAGGAGGAAGAATGAGAGGGTGTAAGGAAATATGCTGGTGATGATGGAGAAGATGAAAAATATGGTGCCTTGGAGATTGAGAGCGAAGAAAGAGAAGAGGCATACATTTAAGTGTTACTTAAGATGCACAGGCAAGAGATAAGGAGGGGAGATGGAGATGTAGAGAAGCAAGAAAAGAGGTAGGAGGAAGAATGAGAGGGTGTAAGGAAATATGTTGGTGGTGATGTAGAAATTGAAAAATAAGGTACCTTGGAGATTGAGAGGGGAGAAAGAGAAGAGGCATACATTTAAGTGTTACTTAAGATACATAGGCAATTTGAAACTTCTGCCGTAGGAATTATTAGTTGAGCAGACATCAATTCATGTAGGAAGCAGCCGCACTGGCCACTTTCTTAATCGTTGGTCGTGTTTTAAAGAATTGTTCAATGCACTTAGTTAATTATAAGGTCCAATATCTTATGATTTAGACAACTATATATGTTCTGAACAACTAAAGATGTGACTAAAAAATTATATAGTGTAGACAATTGATACATGCAACTAAGTGTATTCAACATAGATTATTATAATGTTAAAATACTAAATTTATATCAATTCTGATAGGAAAAAAGAATGAGTACTCACAGTTGTATATTTTAATGAGTAAGAAAAGAATACTTACCTTTTGATTGTACATATTTGGTTTATCTTGATCCAAAGACAATGAGACACTCGTAGTGAAGAATAAGTGGAAGAAGAAAACCATTTATAGCTAAATCCCATAATAGAGTGTAATATATAATCTGAATACCAATCACCATCACCATAAATGAAACCTACAAACGAGATTTTAAGTATTAGTAACACAATTCATGGAATGCACATATTTGTGGATGTGCGTTGGACACATAAAGCCGAATGTGCAACAGACACATATCTCCAGATGTGCAACAGACACATTTTCCGCATGTGCAATAGACACATTTTCTGCATGTGCTACGGGGCATATTTTCCATATGACCACTCGAAAACCAAAACAACATATACATTGTGCGTTGAAAAACAAAACGACGTGCGTTTAGAAGTTTAGGGGATAGGGAGGGATTTCCAAGAAGTGTTTCAGTACAAGACTCCACACAATCTTTTTCCATGTAAAAACATCAAAAAAACCTAAAAATGCAAAGAAGCGTATGAACATATAGTGAAAGTAACTATGAATCTATATATATTAAAGAAAAAAATGAGTTAGTTCAAGTTTGAAAACTTGCTTATTTGTAATAGAAGGTTGGCCTTTCAATCAAGCATGTGTGGTATATTCATATATAAAAATTGCTCTAAAATTCATACTTTGCATACGGAAGAATTTCTTTAATGGATATGCCATTCTTTTCTTGCATCAAAGAATTTACTGTGTGTTAACCGAAGAATGAATCCAGAAAAAAATAATATATAGCTCTTTCCATAATGAGTGTGCACATATCATATGAATAGAAATCATCATCACATATATAAAACTATGTACCTGCAAAAAATGATATATTAGGGGCACATATCACTGAATGTGCAACAAACATATAACTTTAGATGTGCAACATATACATTTTATGCATGTGCAACGGATATGAATGGCTTATACCGATACAACGAGTATTCACAGTTGTATATTTTAATGAGTAAGAAAAGAGTACTTACCTTTTGATTTAACATATTTGGTTTTTTCTTGAACCAAAGACAATGAGACACTCGTAGTGAAGAATAAGTGGAAGAAGAAAACCATTTATAGCAAAATCCCATAACAATATTGTACAAATCCAACTCATTAATTTGAATAACCTGAATTTCGAGCAAAACATATGAAGATGAGGAAAATAAAAGAGAATAACCTACATAAAGAAATATTGACATCAAAATAAAGTGAAAGAACAAACCTTATGAAATTTCATCCACGAGTATGTTCAAACAAATAATGCTCATTAGTTTCTTCCAATAATAATTGCAGATTTCATTAGAGCATCCTCACATTCAGCAAAATTAATAAATGTTGCATGAATGAATTTCATACCCGGGGATGCATTTTATCCACAACTATTTTCTAAAAAATAAGGCTCAATAGTTTCCCATATCCCTAGGAAATCTGGCTGTAACAGATCATCATTCCGCTACTGTAAGATCCTTTAATACATCTCGAGCATAGATCAAAGAGTACTACTTGTCTTTGGACTAAGAAAAATCTGAAAAAAGAGAGAACAATATAATCCAATTTTTTTTGTAAAATGGAGCAATGTAAAATGTCATGTTCAAGTAATAAAACACTCCCAATTATTAGTCAAGTTCAAATCAAAATGGCATGGGATGTAATGCAACATTCATGCTCAACATGAAGAAGAAAGGCTATTCCAAAAGAAAGACACATATTAGATTTAGATACATGATTGGAAAAAAAGATGGAACCTATCACAATTACCTCATATGGATGTGATATGAAAATGATGTTGAATATATGGATATGTCACTTCTGAACATCATGTATACATTAAAATGCAGCATACTCAATTAAAATCAGAATCAACCGAATTACTTATTGAAGATTTGTATGTTAATACATCTCATTTTTCCTTTGTTTTGGTAGTTCACCAAAAATAATCAAGTATAATTACAAAATTTCTAGAGGAATAATGATGTTGGATTGGTAACATTAAAATGTTTGTACTCCACTTTCAGGTGAAAATAACTACAAAAAAAGGTTTTAATTTTTCTTCCATCCAAACAAAACCATTGGACTCATTCTCTAGTTGACTTGTCATTGGATCACTTGCATCATCACCTACAATTGTGAATTAGAAAATTTATATCAATGCCACCTCAAATATATATATGTATACCAATGCTATCCAAAATCTTCTCCTTCCATTTCTAAGGAACATATTAGAATACGAAAAAGATAAAATTATAGCATAAACTACATAAAAATTTCTAATATTCATCTCATAAATGAAATTAACCTCGTACCTAATTTAAACTAGTCTTCGGATATAGATGGAGAACCAACTGAACCATCAACATCCTCTTCAAATTGCACAAGTTGCTGAAATTTTGGATTTTTTACTATCATCTCTAGTAGATTTTCCACTTTGCTCAAACGACTTTGTGTTGCACGCTTTTCAACTTCACTTTCTTTCAAGTCTTTCTCTTTCACATTAAAAGCTTCCTCTTTATCTTTCAATGCTTTCTCCTTTGATTTTAGCTCATCCAATAGAGCATTCTTTGTTTCGTATGGTCTCTTACATCTCTAGGCTTCACTCCTCCACCAAAACCTGATATGTATTTTCTTGTTCGTGGTTCTCCATATACTTTTTCTACAACCTCTACATGATGAAGGGATGGCTCAGCTTGTTGGATGCTAACAATTTTTTCCTATAAGAGAAAGTAATTAATGTAGTGTAAATATACAAATAGTGACATGACCATGCATGTTAGTATACTTACATGAACTTGGGATACCTCCATGTTAGATAATGTATCACCTTTCTTGTGGCTCTCAAAATATATTGTTCCAAAGTCAGGTGCATTCCCATCTTCCCCCCTATAACATTACCAAAATAAGTTGTGTAAATAAGAAGAATGAAGGTTGTACTGAAGATATATTTAAACAACCTTCTTCCATGAAATTTCTCTAAGAAGCATGTTTCCCGTGCGATGAAGTAGCTTCTTGTTCAATCCTTCTCTATTCTTAGAGTTTCTCTTACTCAAGGCCTGCATTTTTATTAATAAATCAAATATGATTAAGAAATCACAATCATAAGTTCAAGTAACTTGTACCAGTGTGAAAATGATTACTCATGAGATTACCATAAACTTTTCACTATGAAAAACTTCCTTTACGAGCCATTCCCAATCACCATCAACTTGAATTGCCCTAGGATTCTTCAATAATTGGTGCCCACATGTGATCCTTTTGTCTTTCAGTGATATCATTCCATGAATGAACCTTCAATGGGAAAATGTTGCGATCACGAATAATTCTTCCCAAGTGTCTACTCCATACCTTATGGTTTTTCCCAACTGGTCGACCTTGATAAAATGTGATATCTATCTTGCTTCCTTCTTTAAGTCTACCAACCTTTTTACATTTGTTACTTCCTCGACGCCTCACTCTCTTTTCAAAGACATTACCTATCATCAAGTAGAAAAAGAAACAAGATACTAAATAACAAAATATATTGGGAAATTAGTTGTGTATACACTAGGAGAACATGCAACTTAATTGGTGCATGTTAATATTTTAAACTAATGCAAATCAGCAACAACTATAAGGGGTCTTACATGTTGATATCTCACCAATAGAATGTGAAATCAGTTAAGCAGCCATGCCATGTTGATTGGGAGATTCTTCAAGAGGTACATGACCTGATTCAATTGGTGGAGGATCATGTTGAATTGGCGGAGCATGTTAATATTTCAAACTAATTCAAATCAGCAACAACTAGAAGGGGTCTTACATGTTGATATCTCACCAATAGAATGTGTGGAAATCAGTTCAGCAGCCATGTCATGTTGATTGGGAAATTCTTCAAGAGGTACATGACCTGATTCAATTGGTGGAGGATCATGTTGAATTGGCAGAGAAACATTTCTAATTGGGGGAGGACTTTCAATTGGTGGAGGAGTACTCTTCATTGGTGGAGATAGAACATTTTTGGAGGTAGAATCATTCCATGTTTGTGTAAGACAAGAACTTTTTTTGGAAGAGAAAGAATTTTTCCCAATATTTAAATCCAATAAATTACTATCACAATACCCATCCATACCATGGACATTATCTCCTTTGAGATTTGGTAAAGTACTTTTAAGTACCAATCCATGAACACATCTTTTTCCAATTACACTTAGCTATTGTGGTAAGAGATAATTCTTAGACCTAGACTTATTAGGGTCCTTTTCATTTTTTGATCCTCTTGTAGACATTGTCCTGTACCACCAAGGACAATAATTAGAAGATCAACTATCAATAAATGTAGTTGATCAAACCAATAAAAATGACAATTATTACACATGTTTACATAACAATACTTGATTTCATAAAGTAAAAGACCAAATGTCATAGTCAATAACTTTATAGAAAATTAGGCTGAAATTTCATGACAAGATATAAAACATATAATCTTTTCTAGTGGCATCACTACAACAAATTAAATGAAAAATAAATCTTCTAAACATCATCAAAAATATCAATAATAACTTCTGCTGCTTCATCTGCATCAACTAGCTCAAATTTATCGCGTGGCTCAACCTTTATAACAACATGCCATCCATCCCTTGTTATTGTGATCATCGACATAAAACACTTGAGATGCTTGAGTGGCTAATACATATGGCTCAGTAGTTTTCCAAATGTGTTTGCAATCAATACTTGTAAACTCATACTCATCAATCTTAAATCCTTTCACTTTTTCACCAACATCAAACCAATCACACCGAAATAATGTTAATCGATTATCACCCAAGTATTGCATTTATATAAGCTCGGTCAAATTTCCAAAATAATCCATAACTTCACCACTATCATCACCACCTCCCACAACCACTCCACTACATTGTGACCTCAAATTTTCCTCATGAGACCTAGTATGAAATCGATATCCATTCACCACATAACCATAAAAACATGTCACAGATTTAGATGGACCCCTTGATAATGAAAGAAACTCTTCTATTTTTTTGCTTTTATCATTCTCAAATTGATCTGCAACCTATATAAATTATAATGGTGAAATTAAGAACATATAAACAATTGTGTATATATATTTCCATATTGAGAGAATAGACAACTTACCTTTGTCTTAAACCACTCAATGAAATTTTCATTTAATTCCTTATAAGATATTTGTTATGCATTTAACCCTTGAATTTGATAGTATTCCCTACATTAAATATTTAAATATTAGATGAATTATATATAGGCTTACTACAAGTTATAAATAAATGACATATAATAATTTGTAGGAAATCACTTACTCAATGAAAGGTTCAACTTCTTCACAATTATTAATAATGTATATATGAGCTTGCTCCAGTTCAAGTGCATCAAGGTCTCTTATTTTTCCACAACCTAATCCTCTTCCCCTGTATGCAAAAGTCGATAAAAATGAATTTTCCTTAACATTATCTTCATAATTTTGATCTGGGCGATTGAATTTTGTCTCCACTTTATGCAAATATCTTGAACAAAGATTCATACATTCTTCTGCTATGTATCCTTCTGCTATGGAACCTTTTGGGAGGGCGTTGTTGTGGATATATGATTTTAAGGTATACAAATTTCTCTCTATAGGATACATCCAATGCCCATGAACAGGTCCACATAGCATAGCCTCATGTGCCAAATGAATAGGAAGATGCAACATCACATCAAAAAATGATGGTGGAAATATCTGCTCTAACTTACAAAGAGTAACTGGAATTTGAGCTTCAATTTTCTTCAACTCCCTCATATTTAAGCACTTAGATCCCAATACCTTAAAAAATCGAGACAACTCAAGAATTGGCTCATAAACAACCTTAGGAAGAAGACCACGTAGTACAAGTGGAAGTATGCGATGCAATAGAACATGATGGTCATGCCTTTTTAATCCAAAAAGTTTAGTCTCTTTCATGTTAACACATTGTGAAATGTTTGAGGAATAGCCATCTGGGACCTTTAAATCTTTCAAAAATCTACAAAACTTCTTCTTTCCATCTCGAGATAGTACAAATGATGCATCTGGTAAAACTATTTCCCCTCCCTTGTTACGGGGTACAATTCTTGTATAATTTTCATAGCTTGCAAATCAAGACGAGATTTGCAATTGTCCTTTGTCTTATTCTTAACATTCAGAATAGTTGCAAGAATATTGTCACATATGTTTTTCTCTATATGCATCACATATAAAGAGTGTCATATCAAAAGATTTTTCCAGTATGGAAGTTTGAAGAAAATGCTTTTCTTATTCCAATTGTCCCCCCTACTCTTGTTAGATGTCTTTTTAGAATCTTTACTTAAAGGATTTCCCTCAAGATTATCGACTTGGTTAAGGTTATCATCACCAATTAGTGGTGGCATTGGTATGACATTCTCAATAGTGCCATCAAATTTAGATTTATTTTTTCTCCACTTGTGATCCATAGGAAAATACTGTCTATGACCCATGAAACATTGTTTTCCACCATTAGCTAAACGGGTGGAATGGGTACCCTTATGGCAATATGGGCAAGCAAGTTTTCCCTTAGTGCTCCATCCAGATAAAATCCCATATGCAGGAAAATCATTGATCGTCCACATAAGAGATGCATGACGATTAAAATTTTAGTGCATAGTTGCATCAAATGTTTGTATTCCATTATTCCACAACTCTAACAATTCATCTATTAGAGGTTGCAAATAAACATCAATAGCATCACCGAGACCACTAGGACCAAGAATGAGCATAGACAAAATCAAATTGGGTTGCTTCATGATCATCCAAGGAGGAAAATTATATGGAATAAGAATAACTGGCCAAATGCTATATGATGGTCTAGAATTATTGAATGGTTGAAAACCATCACTAGCTAGTCCCAATCTAACATTTCTACTCTCAACAACAACATTTTCATTTAATTCATTGAATCTCTTCCATGCCAATGAATCAGCCGAATGTCGCATAGCACCATTATCACTGTTATCATGATGCCACCTCATAAGTGCATATGTTTTTGAAGACATACACAACATTTGAAGCTGAGGAATTAGTGGAAAGTAACGCAATATTTTTATTGGTATTTTTTCCCATTTGCTTTTACTTTCTCCACCCCACTACACTTGTCATGTTTCCATCTATAAGTATTGCAAATTTTACAATTATCAAGACCGTGGTCTTCCTTCCAAAACAACATACAATTTTTTGCTCATGCATCAATCTTGTTATATGAGCAACCAAGATCTTTGATTGTCTTCTTTGATTCATAATAAGAGGTAGGCAAAGTTGAGTCTTGTGGAAATAGCTCATCTTTCATTAGTTCAAGTAACATTGTAAAAGACCGATTACTCCATCTCCCAAGACTCTTGATGTGAAGCAACTTGACTAGTGCAGACAACTTTGAACTCTTTGAGTCCTTATAAAGAGGTTGTTTGAGGTCATTTAGCAACCTAAAAAACTTTTGGGCCTCATAATTAGGTTCCTCTTCAAATTTATTATGGTCAAAATATCCCATATCCCCAACATTTCCCTCAATATTATGATGGATTGGATATATATCTTGCAGAAGCTCTAACATTTCATCATCTGTCTCACTATCTTGTTCATTGTCATTATTTTTAGCATCTAAATCAGAATCGGTTTCTTGTCCCGACTCACCATGATGATACCAAAAGGTATAACTCCTCATGAAACCATAAATCATTAGGTGTGTTTTGACTAAATCACGATGCATAGAAACAACATTAACACAACGAACACATGTGCATCTAATTTCAGTTAAGCCAATTCTTTGACATACATAAATCAGAAACTCTTCGACACCAAATTTATATGATGGATCATCAAGTCGGTCATCAACAAGTCTAATCCATTGCTTACATGGTGCCATCTTCTACATAGAAACATATAATTTTATTATAAATAGGGATATAAATTTAGCATTATTATTGTCGACCGACTATTGTTAAATAAAAATGAATCACAAGACACTTCTTCAAATAATACATCATTGTTGTATGTATCATTTATTGTATGAGGAAATTCCAAGAGAAATACATCATTGTATATCCACTTATGTTATAATAGAAATCAGAATATGTTTCTTGTTTGAAGCAATATCTCTTGGCATGAGTTTAAATGAGTAAAGATCTAAACCTATTTCTTCAAAAAAATTCCATAACCTAAATTATAAATAAATATGTAGTATTGTCTGGAAATTAACTACCAAATCATCAATCTAACTAATAGATGCAATTTAAGATCTAACAGTGAACACTCCAAGCAAAAACAAGCACCAAATAGTAATTATAAGCATAGTCACAAATTCAGTATTCGACATACGTACGGTGGGGTTGAAAAATTTGGAAGAATGTTTAATAAGAATATATAAATTTGTCAAGAAACTTGATATAATGAGTGCAAATAACAATTACTCATGAACTGATATAAATAAGAATGTTTAATTAGTCAATTTATAGACTTACAGTTAATTTTTGTAGTATGTAGAAAGCAGATCGCCTATAAGGCTACAACTTCAATCGTGATTGTGACTAACTCGTGTCACACCTCCAACGGAAGCAGCCTCTTTGAGCTGTAACAAATCAACAAGGAGAAAAATGAAGAAGAAGACCAATGAGTAAGGTAAATACTAGAGGTGTTGTTGTAATTATGAAGATTATAACAATAAGACTTAGTATACAAGAGTTGTTTTTGGGACCTGTATTGCTAGAGGAGAAAGGGCAGGGTAATACAGGGGAGGAGGAATAGGGAGAAGTGAAGCAGTAATAAAAAAATTGTCGGAGTTTGGGACAAGGGACAGTGCAAAAGGGAGGAAACATGATTGCTTGGAGGAAAACTTGAAGAGGAAGGTTCAAGGGAGGGTGACGGTTGGAGGGGATGATAGGGGGTGGTCAGAGATGGCTTTCATGGCCACAAACAACTACTGATTTTTGACGGCCGCAGCAACTAGGTGATGATAGGGGGTGATGGGGCGGGAAGATGGGGGAAGGTGACTAAGGGCTAGTTTGGTTGCAAGTAGTTGTAGCACACACCATGAGTTTGAATCCAGGAAATCCAACCCAGTGAGTTGAAACATCAATGTCTTCATTTGGTTCTGTAGAAATTTAACTCGTTGACTTGGTATGTTTCTGTCTAGTTTGACGTGGTTTGCATAAAAACATAAATATATATGTTGCTAGCCACCTGCACACATGCTCTGCCTCAACGCAAGCTCCATGCAACTGAAGCAGTAGAAAGGAGGACGGACAATAGACCGTGACAGCCATGGAGGCAGAGGAAAATGAATTGTGCCTCTTTTGGGTGCAATATATTTTCATAGGTTTTGTACATGCTCGAGAACTAGCTTGTAGTTCCAGTTCTGGCTGTGGGTTGAAGTTTCGTGAAACCAAACGATATGCATTGAAAATCTCATTGAAATCGAACTACTCACGTTAAATTTCGTTGCAACCAAACGAGCCATAAGCAGACGACTTTGTTGTTGCATTTGTGAGATGATCTGCTGATGGGCGGGTATATGAGTGAGGGGATGAGGGCGGACGCAGGATGATTGTGGCAATAGGGCAGTGAGAAGAGGGGACGGAGGAGGAGGGGAAGGAGTATGGTTGCGGCAATAGGGCAGTGAGAAGAGGGGACGAAGGAGGATGATTGCGACAATAGTGCGGACGGAGGATGATTGCGGGGAGATCAAAGAAGATTAGGAGAAGAGGGGACGAAGGAGGAGGGGAAGAAGTAGAAGAAAAAATAAAATAGAGAGGGGACATACCTGGAGAAGCAGCCGTGAGTTCCTTGGTGTCGGCGCATCGCAGCACAACAGGAGACGTAGGCGGCAATATGGCTGTGATCCTCAATGACACAGGGTGGTGCTCCTCGTTGTGCTCCGATAGTGCTTTGGCAGGTGCTCTGCCAAGATCCTGAGTGCTCCGTTGGGCACAAGAGAGAGACAGGTTGAACGAGAGGCACTAGGGAATCGGGGGTTCTGGCGGAGGTGTCGAGGGTTTAGGGAAAATACTGTCATGATGGGCCAGCAATTTAGTTTAAAAAAGCATGTTAATAAAAAACGCTTCTTAGAGCAGAGAGTAAGCGTTAGGGAAGAGTTTTAATGGTGGAAAATTTATTTATTTATGATAGATAAAAAAGTTGTCGTTTTTTCCTACACCAACAACGGCGGAAAATTTGTTTATTTATAACAGACAAAAAAAGTTGTCGTTGTTGTCTACACCAACAACGACAGAAAATGTTGATTGTCATTTTTAATGTATTTATTGTGACAAGATAATAAAGTAATCATAAACTTTGACGTTAATACACTAGTTTTCTGTAGTGCTAGGATTATAATTTTGGAGGCAAAAATCAAGGAGAAAATCTCCATGATGGTTATATTCTCATTTTTGGATACTTATTTTCAATTTTACTAATATCATATTCTTTATGGACACGTTTTGGTAGACGGTCAATTTTAAATATTTTTTATTATTATCATGCACTACAAGATTCATCATTAAGAGAAAACATATAAATATGATGACACATGAAATTTCAAGATATAACCCCTTTTAGATAATTTGTTATGTAATATCAAAGCTCTATCTATTATTAATTATTTTAATTAATTTGACCACCAACTCAAAATCTAACTCTACGAGTATATTCTAGACATTGTTAGGATCTTTTGATAAAAATTTGGGGTTCAACAAAGTTTATTTGATAGGATAAAGCAAATTGGGAAGTTAATGGTAAAAATGAATAGAAACCAATTAATATTCCCTTTTCCTCTTGGGTTCTTTTCTCTTACCTTCGTACGGACAATATAAATAAGAGGGTCAATCTCATCCATCACCCATCTTCTTCTACCTATACCTGATTAGGAAACAATGATTAGCCCTTCGATCATGAAAATATCGTGACAAAATTAACCATTTTGGCAACCAAATATTCCAGTGTATTTTAGAGATGAATCCACACAAACAGACCCTTTGTATGAACCCTAGAATGACCAATATCAAAAACACTTAATCTCTTTGCAATCTCCTTTCCTGCCACAAATCCAATCCTCTCATCCATCTCAACCAAATCTTTTGCTCCTATACCATCTTCCAAACTCCTATAGATGGACTCCAGTCTTCATTCAAGTCACAGACTCTTGTGGTGTCCTATCCTCAAGAGTGCACGAAGGTGGAAAAGTGAAACTTGTCGTCGAACACCTCCGGGTGTGTGAAGTCTTGTAGGAAGCATTAAGGTATCACCTTTGAGCCTTCTAAAGATATCTAGGACCTCAAACCAATCAGAGGGGAGGTAATTTCCCAAGTTGACCACCTCGTCTAACCTGTTCGCACCGTATTTCTTTCAGCTCTTTACTGTCGTGACTGCCTCCATCTATTTTCAATGGCCTTGATTGCTTCTTGGCTCCATGAGATTTTCTTGAATTGCCTATTTTTCTTCGAATGTCCAAAGGAATGTGAGACTTTTCCCTTTCTTTCCATTACCATTACTAGCCTTCTCCTTTGTCTTATGGTGCACATACATGGTAGAAGGAACTCACTACTTCTTGTTGCTTTCTGCAATTCTGGGAGGTTGAAGGGTTCACCTAGGAATTAGTGTCGATACCTGGACCTTGTAGTGTTCGTGTTTCCCTCCATTTAGATCAATGCCCATGATGATATTGTTCTCTTCTTAAAAGGCATCAATGTTCATCTGTGTAACATTCTCTTCTAACTTTGTTAATGAATCTAATGAACACCAATGTTAAGTTGTAGAACAAGATAATTATAAGTACAACAACTATCATGAATATTGAAGTAATTAGCTTATACATTAACTCTAATCGTATGTATATATATTCTTTATATATAGATAGTATTGATCTTCTTGTTATACATGTTTTTCACCTTTTGTTAGGCTAAAATCATTGGATGATGTAAACCTATAGTTCAGAACTGAACTACAAGTTCTGCATCCTACTGACCATCCAAACAACAGGCTTGCACCCCGATATTAAATAAAAATGACACTTTGTCGGTAATTATTAAAAACAGCCGTAATTGTAGGTCTCTGTTGTCAGTTATTTGTAAAAAACGATGACTATGTCCCTAACCCGGACCAACTTTTTTTGTTCGAGTATTGTAATAGGCGTCAGTTTTTGAAAACATAACCGAAAACTATATTTCACTTTATTGTCAATTTTACTTTGAACCGGCGGCTATGGACCAATTATGAGATCATTTTTTTGTTTGGAAATGGAGTTACTCTTCGGTTTTTACTGAAATAATTGACAACTATGACTATAACCCGGGCCAATTTTTTGTTCAAGTTTGAAGATAGTTGTTAGTTTTCTATAAATAAATGATGACTATGGCTCCTACTTATGTCGCTCCTTTTTTATTGCAATTGGGGATGGCTCTCTGTTGTCAGTTTTGGAACTAGCATCGTAAGACACTACCTTTAGTGTCACCCACTTAGACACACTTACAAACTGACATAGAATCTCCATTTTAACCGACCATAAAGGTAGTATCTGTACTAGTGATGATTCCTACATTCAACCAATTTTTAGGTATTCTTTCACCTTGTCTTTCGAGTCAACGATCAACCTCAGGAACTCAACCTATATATGTTATAACCATGTTTTAGGACCATGTGCCTATGACATTGTTGTGAGGCTAGTATCTGATTGGAATCACCGACCAAAAGACTAATACCCATAATAGTAATTCTAGACACCTGGTTCTGAAAGGACAACTAGTGAGACATGTTGATACTAATATTACCTATGTTTATCAGCTAATGTGTTCATTCTGGAGGCTAATAATGAATAATTTATTAACTTTGACCCGTTAAACTATTGTTTTAACCTAGATGTTACAATCCTTAATTTACCAAGATCTAAAATATTGCCCCAACATTAATACTAAGGCACTATAGTATTTCAATATGAATACACCTAGTATACATTAGAACCAAAAATTAAGAAGGTTTGACCCTTACCCATGTCCATATTGCAAACCACCCTCATCACCTAAACTTAAGTAGTCAAATAACAAGAACAATATTAAGATATCATAATATGAATCTATGTGTAAATCTAATTGAGAAGGCTAAGTTACTCATCCATGTACATCAAGACTAAGAAGTAATGGGTTAACCTAGACAATTAAATTGTGACTATAAATACCCTAATACTGAATAAGTGGTTACCATCGTAATATGAATGTGTCCCAATGCTATATGCATGTAAATGTAGATAACTATGTATAAGAATATAGCAAGGAAATTAGTATATGCGACATGATTGCCTAATTGTTAATCTAATAAATATTGTAATAAACAAATAAAATGAACTAATGTATGAATAATTGACGTACTTGAAAAGTGCATATAACAATAATAACAATCATAGCACCCTAATGACCCTAAATATATTGACATAAAAGGATAAAGATCTAATAAAACATTTGGCATTTTTTAAGAGAGAAGTAGATCTAGTTTCTGAAGGAATAGTACTAAAAGGGATTTGACTTACTACAGGTAAGTGGGCCATGTCCTTGAATTCATATTATATATGTTAAAATGATAGTCTAATCATAATGTTTAGAATAATCCATTCGACATATAGTCTAGTGTGCATATGTAGAATGTTTCCTATAGTATAGTAGAATTATTCCCTCAGATAGATCATTTCTAGATCTTTTAAAGTATTAGTTTTGAATTCTTATTCCTACATAAATACTTACACATGTTGTTACTAGAACTCAAAATACAATCTATTTTAGTATGTTAATTCTCTGTTGTCATTAAAATTTTGAATTCTTATAGAATACCAAAATTTGATATAGAATCTAGAATTATTTACGCAGTTATTTACTAATAGAGACTCATAATTCAGAATAGAAAATGACATCAGAATGTAATATGATATTATATAATAAGTCCTCATAGAATAGAAGTAATGTGGTACACAGAGCAAAAGTCATTTATGACATATAAAGTGAGGTGCACCACAGAAGGAACTTGGTTCCATACAATAGAAAACACGCTAATGTCACCATGAGGCTTTCATACCATAGAAGCCGCATTGCGCCATAGAAGGCACACAGCCCCACATGAGGTCTTATTGTATAATTATGGCCAAAAAAGATAAAAGATGAAAATAAAATATACAAATAAAGATGGTAATTATAGTTGTAGATGACAAGTTTTCATAATGTAGTTGTTTCTTTTATGTTATATAATTAATGTCATTTACTCTAACGTAGAATTATTTTCTTTGTGTATGGTTGAGAACATGATGTCTGCAGATAGTGCTCAGTAGTATGTGGGATCCTTGAAGAAGTTCATATTCAAGAAAGAAGGATATCTATTACCAATGGGAAATTATCTTAGACAATCATCCTAGATTAATATTTAGATTATATTTTCCTTTTAGTTTATGTAGGGTGATGTGACTCCTAGACTCATAATTTCATTATATTGGACATGACCTTATTATTAAGTTACTATGGTTAGTTTGCATGTTATTGTATATCAGATATGTAATGTTTGCCCTAGAAATTTATATTACATTTGTGTGATGCTTCCACATATAATTATGTGGTCAATAGATGAGAAAGTATTACAACATGGTATCTTATTATTTAAATACCTATTAGTGATTGAAATCCGTAGATAAACCCACATAGATGTCTTTTTATGCATATGGTTCCTAATAGGAAAACTAATAAGGGACATGATCACATTGATGGGAATGAAAGCTCCTATAATATGGGGGATGACCACAAGGTGTATGGGGGTGCCAAACCCAATGAAAACCCCAATTCTCCACTTGACATGCTCATCAAGGCCATGATCGATGCCCTGATTAGCTAGTAGGGAGGGCAGCCTCAACCACGAAACTAGGAGTTGACCCTGGTTGTTATTCTGAAGGTCAAGCCAGAGAACTTTTCTAGCGAAGCTAAGATAGATGTGGTCACTTGTGCTTAGGAATGGTTGTTGAATGTAAAACATTTCTTATGTGATATGGGATGTCCTGAGCATTCTAAGATCTGTTTTGGGACCCATCCACTGAAGAGAGTCACTCCCATTTGGTGGGAGAACTTTACCCATGATCAAGGACTTGATGTTGCAGGACTGACTTGGGGGGAGTTCACCACCGCCTTCCAGAATCAATATATCTCAAAATCCAATATTTAGAAGAAGGTATTGGAGTTCAAGAGCCTCAAGTATCTCGACTCTAGCTAAGATATGTTTTATTTTCCCTAGAAGTTTATATTATACGTGTGTTGATGCGACAACATATTATTATGTGGTAAACAAATGGGCAAGTGTTACAATCACTGTGGCCATTGAGAAGCTTTGAAAGATTTTTAAAAAAGGCTTGATTCACAAATTTATAAATGGGGCATATTCTTGAATGGAATCCAATGGATAAAAAATAATGAAAAATAGAGCCACTACTATAGAAATGGCTTATAACGTCACTTTTAATGGTGTCAGTTGTAATAATACACCGACACGTAAACCATACAGCGTCGGTGTATAAAATAAGCTGACATCAATCTGTGAAGGGCGACCAGATACGGTATCACTTTTATTTAGTGTCTGTTCCTTAATAAGAAACCGACACCTAAAAGTAACCGCCAAAACCAAAATTTTCGGCGAAAAAAATTACCTCTAAAAATTGACATACGTCGTCGGTTTTTAAGACAGAAACCGACAACTAAAGGTTTTCTACGAGACAGAAATTTGCTCACTTTTTATCGTCGATTTTGTGACAATAACTGACGCCATTGTGTTTTTGTGTGAATAACTGCGAAAATTTTCACCTCCCTTTAGTGTCGGTGTTTGGTTGCAAACCGACACTTAAAGTTTTTGTTGTCGGTTTTTTTTAGCAACCGACACCTATAGTTAACTTAGCGTGAGGCAGACTCTTCCTCTTCTATTTCATTCATTTCCGCTGATCAGGGTTTTTGCTCCGACGATTCCGCTGCTGCTCTGCCTTCGCCTCTGCCTCCGCCGCCGTCACTCGCCGCCACTCGCCGCCTTTGCTTCCTCCAACCACTACCGGCGACCACAACTCTCCTCCTGGTAATCTCCCAACCAGAGCTCTCCGTCGCAAGAGCAGCAGCGTCGCCAGCTAGGAGCAGCATCGCCGCCCGCACGGAGCACACTACCGCCTGCATGGAGCAGTAGCATCACCGCTTGAAGCAGCCAGCAGCGTCGCCGCTTGAAGCAGCCAGCAGGGCCGCCTCTTCGAGCTACTAGAAGGGCCGTCAGTTGAAGCACGACCAGCCCTCCTGCACGCCCATTATCAGGTTTTCCCCTGACCTTCCCCCCTATTCTTACTTTTCCTGTATCACATGCATGCCCATTAATCCTATGGTTGTGGTTGTGTGCTTTCTTTTTATATGTGTGGTTTACATGCATCAATATTCTGTAATTGTTCTATGACAAACTGCATTTTGTTCTACACAATATTACTCACATTTACAACATACTCACATATCAATTCAGGGTTAATGTGGGGGATTTGGGGGCGGGATATTGCACTACAAGTTCTTCATGTGCTTATCTATGCATAACCATTTATATTTATTGATCCTCTCTCGGTTCAAGTTTTATAATTCTAGGTAGTTTTAAGCTACATCTTCACTACTTCAACCACTCAAAAGTTTTGATATGTAGATTCATCAAGTTGATGAATGCATTATTACATTGTTTAAAGCTTGATTAATTATGGTAATCTAATCATTATGTTTTAAAACTAATGAGAAGATTTAAACATTATTTGATTCACATAATTAGGGTTTGAGAATTGAAAATCCTAATCGACATAAATTAGGGTTTTGGTAACATATGAATACAAAATTTGATTAGTATAGTCGTGTACTAAATGATTTTTAGCATTTTATATACGACTAGGATTTAGTTGAAATTTGTACATAGTTTGGAGAAATTAGATATTAGTTGGAAGAATTTTTTGACTTGTTTGTCGACCGATTTTACCCAAGATAAAGTCAATCGGCCATGTATTTAAACTGAAATATAGCAGTCTAGTATTTGAATTTTATCTTTTTATTGGTATATCCAATTGATCTGAAATTTTAATTATGTTTTGGAAACTCCATATTGGACGTCTTGTTAAACTTTCCTAATTTTTATTGATGTTTGAACTCTATAGAGAGGAGTGGCGGTTGAGTATTCCCTAGATTAACTCGACCGGACATGTTGCATACTATATTGATTGATGATCCATGGGAAATTATATGGACATATGACTATGCTATTTCATGTGAATATTGCCTAAAAATCAGGCCAGTGGTCAATATGCTTGGGAATTGAATTGACATTATAAAATCATATTTGAATTGTATTTGAATAAATTATACAAGTGTTTATTGAGTCTTACTGAAATTGAATATGATATATACATAAGGATCAGTGTGAGGTGGCAATATTCCCTATTTAGGGTTCTGTTGATGGATTGCTGAATTATGTAATTCTTATGATGTTAAACAAAGGATGACTTCTTGAAAACCCTAGAAGTTTAGTATTAAGACGAGTATGGGTGATAAAGCTAGAACTTGTATATAATGGTGCAAATGTGATGAATTGTTGAAGTGTAAGTATTAATACTTGTATCAGATGGCTGATCAGGACCATGCTGATGATCACCGTGAGGGTGAAGACATGCATGCACCGCCTAACAATGTAAGTTTTAAGAATATATCCCTGAGGTTTCTATCTATATGTTCATTTATAATTATATTATGTAAGTGTGTTTTTTATCAAAGTTTAGGTGGGTGATGTACCCCCTGAAGAAATTACAGCACTTGATGAGAAGCAAAAGAAAATTGAGAAAGTGAGGGGCATCACAATGATGTTACAAGTTAATACAGCAAAGGGGCAATGGACCCAAATTGGCTGTGGATTTCGATCAGGAAGGAAATCCATATGGAGTGAACTGTAACTCATTTGTTTCATATCTTGGGGTTCTTACTCGCAGACATTGTAGTCTTATCCTAGAATCATGGCATAGAGTTCCTAAGGAGAAGAAAGACCACATATGGAAGGAACTATGCGTGAGTTATTATTATTTGTAATTCTATTTGTGTAGATTACTAATTTTTAGGATACTAGTTAATAGCAATTCTATTTAATTTGCAGAGCATATTTGATCTAGATGAAAAGTTGCATCATAAATGTGTGATGCAACATTGTGGGAGGGTCCTAAGAAACTATAGGACTAATCTCACCTGAGATTACATACGCGATGCTGAGAATAGGTTCTTGATAGATTCTAATTCTAGACATTAATCAGTATTTTGCTAACTTTACACTAATAATTTTTGTTTGTATTCTCTTTAAAAAAAATATAGGAAGAAGGAAGCCACACAACAATGGAACTACTTGGACCCCAGAGAATGGGAGGAATTTGTTACCCAAAGAAAAATAGATGAATTCAAGGTATTAAGTGATGCCACTCCCAATTTAATTAATATATTTTTTTATGTATTCACCTATTCAAGATTAACCTTTAATGTTACTAACCAAATCAATGTGCTAACTAACTAAGAGTGATGCTCAATGAGCAAGGCGTGCACTGAATGTGCACGACCACACAATGGGTCCAAGAGGATATGCAGGTGTTCGCCAAAGACTACAAGCTGAGTCTACTCAGCCTACTGCTACTTAGGAGACTATAGAGTCCTCTATTGCTGCTCCCTCACCTCTGCCTTGTCATGTTATGTGGATAGCTGGGAGGCAAAACAAGAAGGGAGAGATATCGAAGCCCGCAACTGTTGAGGCGGCTGCAAAAATAGTAAAAATCAAACTCTTAAAGCAATCTATTGATATTGATTATTGTTATGTTTACTTATGAATTTTTGTTGATGGTGCTTAGCGGGAGCTGCACGAGCAAAGGAAGGAAGGCAAGTTCATCCCTCATGGCACAAGGGATGAACTGACAGTTGCTCTGGGTAACCCAGAGCATCCTAGACATGTAAGGGGTGCAGGCGCTGGTGTGGGCATCAAAGCGTTCTTTGGGCCATCCCAGCGTAAACATGTCCTAAAAGTGGGACTTTCACAAGCTGAGGTAACTTATTCTTATTTTAGAACGTTATTGCGAAAGGGAATTCAATAATCAGAAACTAGCATTTCTTTTATCCATGTATAGGTAGATTCCTTAATTGAAAAAAGACTCCAGGAAGCATTTCACAAGTGGCAGGCGTCTCAGACTACCACTCAGACAGTACCTGTGGAGAACCTCTCTTCTCCTACTCCTCGTACTACAAAGGTTGGGAGTAATCCTATACACCCACCTAGCACGTCCTCTATAAGTATTTTTATGGCATATATAATAGCTAGTCTGTTCACGATGATATGTTTGTGTATATATGCATATAACATTCGTTACGTAAATTTGTAGGGGTTGAAGCCATGCCGACTACAAAGTGAAGGATATATCATTGCAGATGCATCGGCTTACCCACCCCTTAAAGGGTGCATGTTTCATGGGAGTCCAGTACCAGATGGCATGGTACGTGTGAGCCTCATACATATACTCGCTGGCTGGACGAATCTTGCACTGCCTCATGCACTGCCAGATGCTGAAACACTTGGTGAGGCAGTAGGCGAAGTGATACTTTGGCCCGAAGCGGATGTCCTCTATACTGATATTGTATGATAAGTTTTCATTACTTTACTTTGTTAGTGTGTATATATATGAGTCAATTGATATGAAATTATATATATAGGTCAAAAAGATAAGACCCGTTATATCTTGGCCTCCACCTCCTCGACTACCAAGTTGGCTTCCAGGGGACCTACACGCCTCGATAGGTCCTAATTGTTGGATTCTGGCAGAATGGATCGGCGAACATAATCCAAATTGCCCTATAAATGTTACTATTCCAGAGAATGCTGCAAGTAAATCATACGATAACAATCTATTTATACAAGTTTAGCATACATATTAATGCATACGTAATAGAAGTTCTGGATACGTATTAATGCAGGTCAAACAATCAGAAACAACATATTTATACAAGATATTTTGGAGTTGTTTAAGTATGAATGGCTGAACACATCTATGATAGAGCTGTGGATATGGTGAGATTAATGCATACGGAAATCTGGTTTATACATCCATATACCTTGTTTTATATACGAAAATCTGGTTTCTTATATATTAATGCATATGTAATACATGTTTTGCAGCAACTTATACAAGACATGTAAAGATTTTGGGTTTTCCCATGTGGGATTTTTAGTTCCATCTTTGATTAGTCTTATAGATACAGACCCTGGTTCAGTTACTTCATACTACTGTGATGATTTTGAATATTTTGGTAAAAATAATAAGACGGTGATAATAGCTCCATTCAATGTCGAGTAAGTTTACTTTGCTTGTAATTTGGACCTAAGAAAATTACATTTTTATTGTGGATATTGAGTTATTAATTTTCTATTTTCTTACCTGTAGTTCTAAGCATTGGGAGTTATTAGTTATTGTCCCCAAGACATTCACCATCTATTATCTAGATCCTGCGGGGAGTGAGTTGGATGTATATGGACATGCAATTAAAAGGCCATTATTCCCGTGGGAAATATTTTATGTTTTTATATCTGTTAACATCTGTTACTACATTACTATTTAATTATGCAATTTAATGTGTTACATCAACATATATAGGGATTTACAAGAGTACAAAAAAGTTGGAGGAAAGGTCCCCAGGAAAAAAAATCTGACACTCATTTGGAAGAATGTGAAAGTAATTTCCTGACTCCAATGTATATATTATTTATGTGAAGTGTGCTTATTTGTATTATTTAATATTTTGTATGTTTCAATTTTTAGTGTGCTACACAAGACAATGGTTGGGCATGTGCCTACTATGTGATGTGATTTATGGACCTAATCATCAAACATGTTGTATTGGAAATCGATAACATACAACAGGTATTATACATAGTCTCGTTAGATAATATGAAATATGTGAATCTTATTATATATTATTATAATTATGTATGTACGTCATTCTCTTTGTAGGTCTTTAATACTGAGGACTTCAACACAGGTACAAAGCATTTCGATGTACATGCTCCCTATACGAGAGATGAATTAGATGTTGTAAGAGAAGATTGGGCAAAAGTCCTGCAAAGAGTGAGAATTTTTCAATATGATTTTGATGACAATGATGACAATGATGATGATGAATAAAGAATAACTTTGTTCTCATAATTAATTTTGTGTGAATGTGAATGAATTTTTATGAATTGTCATATGTGTGTGAAAATCATCAATACATGAATGTTTCTACATGTGTCTGAATGTGAAAAGAGATGAAATAAATGGAATTGCAGGTTGCTATTGGTTTCTACATGCGTGTGATGAAAAAATAATATGAATTAAATTTCTTATACATGAGTGTGAATCACATATATAATAATTTGTCCATCATGTTAATTTTGCAGGTTTGTGGCCTATTGTTGGCTGATATCAATGGATGTCGTAAAACCTGCAGTTCATAACTGAACTGCAGGTTTCTCATCCTGCGATCAGCCACAGCAGGTCAGTAGACTGACAAGAAAAAAAATCAAATCATAGGCATCGATTATTTGTATAAAACCGACGACATACGGTTACAGTGTCAGTTTCCATATTAGTACCGATCGATTTCCCTAATGAGGCCAGACACCACGCCCGTGCTGGCCAGCACGGCCATGGCAGCGGACCAGACATAAAAAAATTCAAATTATAGACGTGAGTTATTTGTATAAAACCGACGATATGGTTACAATGTCAGTTGCCATACTAGTAACCGACGTCGATTTCCCTAGTGAGACCAGACACCATGGTCGTGCTGGCCAGCACGATCGTGTAAGTGGGTGATTCAGTGTCGGTTTCGAAGTGGATAACCGACGCTTATACCCCCTGCTGGTGCATTTTCGACGCGTTTTTGGTGGCGCGCGAAGGGTTGTGGCGTCGGTTTGAGAATCGACGCGTAAAGGTTGGGCTTTTAGCGGCACCCACATAGGTGTCGCTTAGAAACCAACACTAAAGGCCTTAAATAACCGACACTAAAGGCCGGTTATGTACTAGTGAGCTGTGTCAAGTGATATCCAAATAGCTAGGGTGTTGAAGACCCTAGTGTCAAGGTTGATGATGACCATGAAATAGATTATTATTGGTAGGTGTTGAATGTGAAATTTTTGGTTCATCTTATGATATCTCATGGCCAAGAAATCCCACCTCAAATTAAATTAATATAGAGTGATCGGGAAACCCTAGGTTAGTTTAGACAAAGACAATATGAACATCTAAGTCAATTTCCTCAATTTGCCAAAAATAATAGGGAATTGTTAATTAATTGTGCATTATTAATTTTTGAAATTTTTTCCAAAATTCATCAGATATCCAAGTTATACTTATAAATATCAGTTCAAATTCTATCTCATTTCGACAAGATAATTGTGAGATATATAGTTGTACCGTGTCATTGAAATAATTTTAATGAGTTGAACAATTGAATCTAGTTCGACTATAGTTCTTGTATAATTTATTTGAGCCATTAAATGAGTCATGATTGGTCTAACATTTTATATCAATCTTCAATATCCTAAACAACTCTCCCACCAAGTTTCACTCAAATATTTATTTATTTAACCATCTAACTAAAATATCCTGAAAATTGTTTTTTTGGCCCATTTGAATTTTATCATTATTTAAGCGATCTTCAATGTTTCTCAAATCTTTACAATAGATTTAGTTCATGATTATGAGCTTTAGGACATCTTCTAGGTAATTTGGATAGAACAAAATGTTAAAGTCATGAGTGACTCGGGATTTGCTCCTTATCACACATATATTGCATCATCATAAAATTATCTCTCCTAGTTGGATCTATATTCCTATTATTTCCTGAGTACCATTTAGTTATTCATCATAGAGGGCCTCCCCAAAGTGGTTAAAATGATAGAGATATACATTGGGTGTTTCCTTAACCATTGACATGTCTTCATGTTTAGTAGATAATATTTCTAGTCAATGATATACATTGACCTTTTACAGTTGATACTTTATGTTTTATGGCGTGCTCATCATATTTGTGCCCACATATACCTAATTTATGATTTTAGGTAACAAGTACACTATGACTCTTTCTATTACTATTGCTTATGCCCTATTATGGTAATCTAGTTCTATTAATTTGCTGGATACAGATGGCATGCAAATGGAATTCATATAGTTTGAAATATTGGGACTAAGATCTTAATGCTAGGTACTAGTTTAGATTCTCTTTTTATTCAATGTTATTTCACATCTTAGTCCTTCAATTGTGTTGATTATGGTTTTAAGCATGCATATATTATGTGATATGTTCCATTCTAGGGACGGACACTAGAATCCTTTCTCCATTGACTTTCTAGTCATTTGGAATTTATATTTGAATAATAAATGATTTTGTGACAAAAAGCTTCAAGAAAATTGGACCCTTTAAATTATCAGTTGAATAGAGCCAGAAAATTATTAATAAAACTAAGTTTTATTGATTATATCAATTTATGATTTTGATTTTTATCTAGTAATTCATTCTTGTTTTGTCATGCACAATATCTCTTTCTCCTACCTGGTTCCCTAGATTTGTTGAGCTGCTCTAGGATTCCAAACATATATTCAATGGTGAGGAGTCAATCTCCTACATCCCAACTGAGCATCACCCCACTGTACTATAACTACTTCTGGTCGCTCTCCCCTTCCTCTCACCAAATCTTGTTCTTCTTGAAGGTTTTCATCAATATTGATTCCACCGAACTCGTTACATTGAGATGAAGATCCTACACCATAAAACACTAGGGTTTCATCACTATCCTCCGTTGAACAATTGCTAAGTTCTTTTTATCTTTTTTCTAACTTCGTTCAAGTTGCAACATGGTCCCTGACACCCCCAACATAATAAATTGTGATATTCTTACCTCCTATCAACTTTAAAAACCTCAAAAAAATTGGTCCTTGTCTTGTTTTCCCTTCAGACTAGTCCACCTAGTTCTACATAGGTCTTTGACTCTCCTTTAGTTTGTCTGCAAGGTCGACAAAGCCGTAAAGAACATATTATACCCAGAATTCCTTGTGTACGTCCTATGAAGATTTTCTAGCATACATTACATGTGAATAGAGGTATATTAAAATTTTTAAATATATTCTCAAATGACATACTAATGGTGCCAGTATTCCATTCTTGAGTTTTCTAGGTGTTTCATCTGAAGTATGTACTTCTTTGCGTGCACCTAGTTTTGATGAGCCTATTTTAGTACACGGTTTAGTTGGCTATACCCTTTGAACAAGATTCTACTTTGCCCTTTATGTCCATGGAGGGATAGTCCATTGAGGCATCACCACTCTTGGAGCTCTGAGTTTTGCTCATGTTGCTCGATTTGGTCTGAAGAACTTATTGAGTGAATCTCATAGATGAGGGTAAGCTAGCAATGAGATACATAAAATGCTTTTGATCATGATTCTCACCTAGTCATGTTTGGAGCAGGGAGGCATAGCCCCCTGGATATAATCCTATCTCTTCCCTCGATGGTTTCAGGCTTTGTTTGGGTGTGAAGGGTGGATAGGTCTTTTCTCCTCCTGGGTTCTCTTGGCTGCATATTTGCTTATAGAATGACCAAATGACTAATTAGCCAATCACACATGATCATCTATTTTTTTTAACATAGGGACATGACATTTTCTTTTATTATATATTAATAATTTAGTTAACTTAATAAATCATAAGGAATTAATAGATTATTAAAAATATGAATAGTTTCATCTTTGGACTAAAAAATACATGTGATTTATTGGTATCAGTTTCAAAGTCTAAACTTTGAGGTTTCAGAATGGTCATTTTAGAGTTTAATAAATAAAATGAAAATTAATAGCATCAAAGATGTATATATGTTACTAATAGGTTTGAAAGAAACTGACCCTTGATATTCAAAGTTATTATAGTGCTTTTAGGCTATATAAGGTATATGCAAACCCCCATTACCATTTAGGCATATTTATCACTAGAATTCTTGTTTTATTTTGATGAGGCATGTCCCTAATTGCAACATATATTTTATCACTTGCAAACCCTTTTAATATGTATCTTTCATGTGATATCTTTTATATTTTTTATGAACCAAGGGCTTTGTACCCAAACTATATATCATTTAACAATAAACTTCTTAAGTACTCTTTTAAGCATTGTGTAATGGATTTATAGTATTATAGTAACATGTGTTTTTTATGTATGGGTGGAATTTCCCTTACCAAATATTTATGTAGGTGTATGATGCCCTGTAATGAATTTTCTGAATGGAATATGTGTTTCTTTTCCTACCCTCTCCACATTTAGTTCAAATATGTATCTTTTCCTACTTAGTCCACATCTTATGGTAGATGTGTAAAATCCTACACACATTCTTATCTTGTTTTATAATCATCACATTTGATGTGCATGTTTGATATTTCTTTTTTTTTAGAACAAAATGGAAACTTCTTTTAATACAATTCTCCATTAACAATAAAAATCCTCTTATACCACTCCTTTTAACAACATATAAGTCTATAACCTCTTGCATGGGAACTCCTCTTATTTGATGTTCAAATCTTGATATTGCCCAAAAGTTTTAGTATCATGCACATACTCAATTTTACTGATCCATGGCTTCTTGGAATTCTTTGGTGTGGTTCCCTATCCACCTAGGGATTGAGGAATTATATGAAATTATTGTATGGGACTAGATGTCAGAAGATTGTTTAGGAGAAGTGCATCTAGATATCTTCTAAGATGCCTGGTTGAATACTATACCATCTATATCTAGATATATTATTTGATTTACTTCTATATTGTCCTTTAGAAACATGATTTTGTCATGATGGGGGCTATGAAAATGGTTTGCAATAGCTTAATTTACTCTCCATTTCTTAATCACTCTTGCTTGATATTTGTACTTTTTTGAATAGTAGTTTCACCATCTTCCCATTGTTTTAAATAATGCATCATGTTGGACGGGATTTCTTGGCATGATTTCTAAAATAATTAGGGAATGGATTCCTTATTGGGTTTTACTACTTACATAAATTATCTGATCAAGCATGACAAAAGCATTATGATGCACAGGTTGTGATTTTGTGATGGTATTACAAGAGGAACATAATTTCTTTCTCTTACCACTTAGCATTATTTATTTTGACATCCACTATATGACCTTTGTCCTAGAAGGATATGTCATCATTCAAGACCACATTGGGTTGTTGTGTTTAGGAGTTTCTTAATAGAACATTGCACTCCATTGTAGAAATTATAAAACATGAGCCATTTTATTTGAATCTCCTTGAATATATACACATATAAATATATATACATACATATACATATATATACATACATATACATATATATACATGCACCCACACACAGATATATATATATATATATACATATACATATATATACATATATATATACACACACACACACACACACACACACATATATATATATATATATATATATATATATATAAGAGTGAACATATGTTTTAGCTATAATTAAATAAATAGTGGAGAAAGAAAGAAAATAAAAAAAGGAAAAAACTATATATTTACTAATTTATAAATATAGGATATCTGGTTTCCTAGTCCATCCAGACATATGTTTTGTTAAGTTTTTGTTTCTATATAAAAACCACACCATAATATAAAGAGAGTAAGATTTTTTTATGTTAATTAGTCCACATATGAACCTAGGGTATTATACTACCTCAATATCCTATACGAGAATAGTGTGAATGAAGTACTTTAGGGTCTACCCACACAGAAGAAGGGAGTAGTATCAAACCTTTATCAGAATATATACACAATTCAATCTAAGAGTGAATTTTTAAATAATGTGATCTAAGTTAAATTAACAAATAAAGATACTTTGTAGAATTCAAATCAATTGGAGAATGAGTTAGGTGTTGGATCTCACCACCATGGAATATGAAATTTTCTTCTAGAAGACATTACCAAGAACTTATTATTGATATATTTCAATTTTATTTGGTAGTTTATAGGTTCTTTTTTAAGTATATAAGAAATATTTATTATTGAATAAAAAAATTGACTCTAGCAATGGTCAAAATTTTATTCATTCATTAAGCATGAATGTCTTCCACAATTCTCTCTTTTACTTTCACATTCTAGAGAACAACTCTTTCCTTAATCTAAAACAAACTAACTATTTGTAGTTGTTTTTTAGCCATTGAAGTAGAACATATGTGGACAAACATCTAGAATAGAATTAATTATAAGGAAAATGAAATATATTCATTAACAACTCATTTCATGGGAAGTTATGCAAAATTAGAAATTCATTCTAGGAGGAAACTATGTATGTCTAAATAAATGGTCCACCTGCACATAGTCATGGTTATGATGAAGGGTATGAAGAGATAAAAATCACAAAGGGATGATAGGGTAGTGATAATATATTCCATGGTGGAGAGTGAGAGAATCATTCATTCCTCTTGTTTCGTCTGGTGGAGAGTTTGTAACCTACTCACATCCGCTCCTTCTAACTACTCAGTTTTTGTTTGTATTTATTCATCTTATGAAATTCCTTTTGGTTCAAGGCACATTATCCTATCACTCATGGTTGGGGAGTCTATTAATAGGATTTAGTGGCTAGGTGTGCAAGTTCAAAGTGTTTGGAGGCAACAATAATTCACAATTATGCTACCTAATTGTCCAATTGATCCACTATTGTGGTTGTGGGTGTACTACAAACATCATAGTCAACTCTTGACGTTCAAAGTGATTTTTTGGAGAAGAAAAGTTCTTCTTGTCAACTATTTGTGGTCCAAGGCAACTAATTGGATGTTTATAGTGATGTTCAAATTAATAATTTGTAGTAAAATGATCCACTAACATCTAGTTGATCTTCTAGAGGCCCAATGACCCTGTGGTAGTGTACTATACAAAAGAGTTGTGATAATTCTGATCTTTCATTTATTATTGTTTGAAGTGGTAAGAACCCTATAGTGGTGTCAATGAAGATATGTTCCCATCCTTTAATCTCTTTTCTCAGTTTCTTCATCATTGATAGCCAAAATCACATGATTTGATAAGAGTATGTATTTATATTAATTAAAACTAAAAAAATATAAAAATTAGAAAATTTGCATGTGATCCAATGTACACAAATGGATGTAATTCAAAAGAGTAAGGGAAAAGATAAAAATGACGGGCGGGCAAGGGGGCTGGCGGCTGCGACAAAGACAATCCCTGCAAGAACCTAAAAGACGATGGAAGTGGTACAAAGGGAAAAAAACATCAAGTAGCTTCAAACGCTCATCTGGTGCGATCATCCACTCAGATCTGAATCCAAAAGGTTGGCCTAAATCTTACTTACAAAGGCATGAGGGACAAGTCTTTGAGGGGAGTGGATGACTCTACATATATGATAAATACAGACGAAGGACTCCATGAAGAGGCAACGAACTACGTGGGTGGTGGCAACCCGTTCCTTGCCAATTAGGCACCAACGACAAAGGAAAAATCTTTCAAGAAAGCAATCATTGGAGGAGGCGACGGTGAAGAGGTGAATCCTTACTTCATTAATGATGAACTGGAGGAATTATTTAACCATGAAGACGTCAAACTAGTATACGAGAAAGGTTTTCTGGAGATCTATGTGGCACCAGAAGTGGAGGAGATAATGAGCAAGCCATTTAGACACATAGTCATAGTTAAGCTGATTGATTGACTTATTGGCTTCCTAACCATGGCAAAGAGACTAAAGCTTCTGTGAAAACTGACAAGGTGCTTCGAGTTGTACGCACTTGCAGAACAATATTATGTAGTTCAGTTTTATAGTAGAGGGGCACGAAAATGCCCTAACAAAGGGTCCATGGTCATTGTTTGGGAGCTGCCTGATGGTATGGCCCTGGGATGGGTATTTTGAGCCCTTAAAGGGTCTTCCGGACCAGATCGTGACATGGATTAGAGTTATTGGTCTACCTATCCAATACTATAATAGAGAAGTCTTCTATAAGATATGATAGGTCGTAGGCCGTCTCTACAGAATATGTAATCACGATGTAAACCGTATGAGAAGCAATTTTCCTAGACTAGTGGTGGAGATTGACACAAGCAAGCTGATACACTCAACCATCTTAATAAATGGGAGGAAATACAAAATCAAATATGAATCCTTGCCAAACATGTACTTAAAGTGCGAAAGACTAGGACATGATGAAGCAGATTGCAAAGGTCCAAATGAGACCCTTACAAACCCTACAACTAAAAATGCAAATGAGGATGCTCGAGTGTGCTGGGTGGAGGAAGAGGAGAAATGACAAGTCTACTATGGTAGGAACTTGCT
Source organism: Alisma plantago-aquatica (assembly GCA_963693085.1). Lineage (NCBI taxonomy): Eukaryota > Viridiplantae > Streptophyta > Magnoliopsida > Alismatales > Alismataceae > Alisma > Alisma plantago-aquatica. The sequence goes on from OY856409.1 coordinate 683,607,204, forward strand.
TACTCACAAACCACAAACAACTAAAGAGGGCTCCAAGAAGAATCCTTTAAGAGGGAACAACTCGACCAATCGATACCAAATGATGGATGGAGAGGAAGAAGCGGGTATGGAGGAAGAAGGTGATGAAGACAATGCCCAAATGTAGCTCAATATCTATGAGGATAATTGGGGACCAAAAGTCTAGAGGGAAAAACAACATCATAATGAAGACATTGATGTATCCATGAGGTACAATCCAAGACCTGAGAATAAAGAGAAGGAACCAATGAAAGAACAAATCATTGAAACAACAAAGGAAAATGATTCCCATACAGTTGTCACACCTATTGGATATGAAATCATATAGGGAAGAAGAGTAAGTGGCCCTGAAGACCAGCTAGAGGGCTCACCGAGCACCAAACTGTTCACCTTTGGTGATAATAATGCCAACGACAGCAGTAGAGACAACAGTGTCCATTCAGGGAGAAAATCAAAAGGAAAGAAAACAATCCAGAGCAGTAGCAGCCCACAGAAGAGCCATCCATATAGAACGAGAAGCAGATCTGAGCAAGGAGTTGAAGGTCAAGAGGAGACAACATGTTCCCACACAAACTAATCATTTGGTCTTTTGATGATAAATTCTATAGCCTGGAACATAAGGGGTACTATAAAGAAGAATGCTAGGTTATCCCTCAAATACCTCATTCTTAAGCATAATAAAAATCTAGTATCTATCTCTAAACCCCGTATCTCAGGGAACAAGCACAAGATTTTATTCATGATTTAGGTTTCTCAAGCTCCCACAGAGTGGAAGCGAGAGATTTCTCATGAGGCATTTGGGTTCTCTGGAATGAAAATGAATGTAATGTCCAGATAATACAATGCCATAAATACTACATACACTACTGCATTAATGAAGAGGTGTACTATACTTTCATCTATGCATCTCTGAGTCCAAAAAGCAGGCTTATCTTATGGGATCACCTTATACAACTGAGTAACTCCATCAACAAGCCATGGATCACCATTGGGGATTTTAACTGCATGTTGAATCAAGAGGAAAAAATGGGCAGTAACAGGTTCAATCTCTCTGAAGTCACTAAGTTAAAAAACTCTCTTATTCAGGACGGTCTCACCGATATTGGAAGTTCAGATTTCAAGTTTACCTACATGAAGGGTCACCTTCGTGAATGCCTTGATCAAGTTGTGGCAAATGCTGAATGGATCCAACAATTCCCACACTTTATTTGTGAAACACTACCAAGAATTGGATCGGACGACAACCCCATTGTTGTCCTTGATGTCCGAACACATAAGAAAAAAAGTGGATTCAAGATAAGAGCGTCATGGCAGGTACATCCTGATTTTCCGACCCTCCTCGATAGCCTCTGGGATACTTCAACACCATTTCATGAGGCCCTGGATTGCATTAAAAATCTGATATTGAATGGGATGCAAAGACTAGAAAGGAAAATGGAAATAAAAAATAAATGTGAATTTCCAAAATCAGCAAAATGCAAAAGGATATCGAGGAAGACTATAATGTAGAGAAAGATCGGTAGTGCCACCAATTTGAACAAGAACTTGATGAAGTCTGATTAAAGGAGGAGGAAAACTAGAAGAAGTGTAGCAATATTAATTGGCTCAAACATGGGGACAACAATACTAAATACTATCATGCTTTTGTCAATAACAGAAGGAGGTCCAATAAAATCGTAAGCCTTCAAGATGAACAAGGTAATTGAGTTTCTGATTATAGAAATCTTAAAAATCTTGTCTCCAATCATTTCCAACAAGTATTCACAGCACATTTTAGGCCAACCACCACATAGATGGAGAAATTACCAGGGAATTTCAAATGCCTAAATGTAGAACAGTTGTGTTCTTTAGCCACTTCCCTTACCAAATACAAACTATGGAAGATTATTAAGGAATCAGATCCTTACAAGTCTAGGGGGCCCGATGGTACAGACAACTGCTTCCTCAAGAAGAACTGGAAAGTTATAATAAACTCATTCTTAAAATCCATCAGAAGCATGTTGAAAAGAGATACTACAAATGAATCTATGGGCAACACTAGAATTGTTCTCATTCCTAAAGTCAAGCACCCCAGGAACTATAACCATTTGAGTCTGATTACCCTCAACGATACTTGCATGAAATTAGCATCAAAGTTCATCATCAAACGAGTTAAGAAATATATTCCTATGTGGGTCTCGCATGCACAAATTAGTTTCATTCTGGGTAGATGTATCTCTGATAACATCATCCTGGTCTAGGAAATTATCCACAATATGCGAAGGAAATCGTGTGCTCTATACGTGGCTATAACAGTAGACCTGACAAAAGCATATGATTGCATGTCCTGAGAGTTCATTGAAAATACCTTAGACAAGTTGACTTGGCCACCGAACATCAAGAAATTAGTTTTGAATTCTCTATCTATAGGTAGATTAAAATCATTTTGAATGGAAAATCCCTCCCGACATTTAAAACCTCTAGAGGCCTGAGGCAGGGGGATCCTCTTTCCCCCTATCTTTTTGTGCTATGTATGGAACACCTAACCCAACTCATCAACCAAAGTGTGGAGGACAACAAGTGGAAGTTGGTAAAGGTGTCCCAACAGGGGCCACAAATCTCTCATATCTCCTTTGAAGACAACATTGTCATATTTGCAAAGGTATCACTGCAATAAATTGAAATCATCAACAACTGCTTGAAACTTTTCGAGGATGATTCTGGGTAGAAAAGTTCAGTCGACAAATCAAAGATTTTCTTCTCACACTCTATCAGTCACACCACTAGAGATGCCATTTACTTAGCCAGCAGGATCCCAGCAATGATAGATCTCGGAAAATACCTTGGTGTACCTATTCTTCACAATAGAGTCAACAAGTCTACCTACTCATTTATAGCATCCAGAATGGAAACCAAAATCAATGGTTGGGCTGCAAAAACCCTCTCTTTGATAGACCAATTATGTCCTGCAAAATCTGTACTCACCTCACTACCCACTTATGTGATGCAAACAACAAGGATCCCCAGTAGAGTCTGCTCAAAACTAGACAAGATTGTATGGCAATTCATTTAGGGTGGTAGTCAAAAGTCACGGCCAATATTCCTCGCCTCATGGCACAAAGTGTGTTCTAGCATGGAGGACGGAGTTTTATGCATCAAGTCTATGATTGACTGGAATAAAGACATACTATGGAAGAACTCTTGGAAATTCATGAACAATACAACCTCCCTTTGGAGGAAGGGACTGCAACACAAGTACAAAGGACACAATGTGCAAAAGAGCATCCAAACTACATCTTTACGGAAGTGCCTCCACACTGGGATAAATTTTTTTAGAACTTACTGCAAGAAAATTGTCAATAATGGGGAAGGAAAGTTAGCCTAGTCTGAGCCTTGGGTTCCTGGATTCGACTCTCTAGGGGATATCAATTTATGCACAGTTGAAGAAGACATCTGGGATCTACGTGTATTCAACCTTGTGAATTTTGCAAGTGATTGGAACCTTGATTTCCTAAACAGATATTTACCTAAGGACTATCTGGACAACATCATCAACCTCCCCGCTCCTCATGCCTCCAAGGGCGACGACCATTGGAGCTGGAAGGATGATGTGCAAGGAAAGTACAATACACACACAACTTACGAGCTCATACATGAGAAGAACATGGTATGCACTGAAGGACCCTAGTCTCAAATATGGTATCTAAAGACACCTAGTAAGATTAGACTTTTAATGTGGTTGTCATCTAATGAATCCATCATGACCAACGCCTGAAGAAAATAAAGATCCTTTACTGATAATAAAATTTGCCCTAGGTGTGACTCTGAAAAAGAAACAACTTGGCATGGCCTCAGCCACTGTCCTTATGCAATGGTGACACGAATTTACTATGCGTATAACGCAAGTGTACGCGTCAATGTAATATAGGCCTTGTGAGGCCCGAGTCAAACTCAGGGAAACAGAATTATCGATAAACTACTACTAACTACTCACGATCAGCTAAACTAGTTTTAAAATTTCAAGATTGTTTTCAAAAAGAAAAATAAAACAAAAGAAAGTAGAATGATCGATTAAATGGTTAGTTTAATCAATTTTGATGGAATCTTTAGGATTGTGGTTTCACCGTGGGTTCTCGTTGCACTAAGTTTTACACAATTACCATGAAATGTCTACTAATTCGGGTAGTGGCCTGGAACTAGAATTGCTTGCTTCCATGATACAATTCACTACCTTAACCTAAGTTGGTTCCACGTCACTAGTAACCTATGCCTTAGATACGGTGCATGAAAATTAGGTCTAAAGGTTCCCACCATTAATCGTACATCACCTTTTCCAAGGAATTTATCGATTAATGTGATTATCATTTCTTTTCAACCGTTAATTCTTTGTCAAAAGCAATTAAAGGTATTGGATTATCACTATGATGATCAAGCACAATTATATAATAGAGAAAATGATAGCATACCATGAAATTTAGAGACAAATTATGATAAACTATGTTAAAATTGTCATACAACGATCACCCGGGCTACTCCCGATCCTAAAGACAAAGGGGATTAGCCCCGCATGTTCATCTCAATAGAAAACATGGTGAAGGAAAGAGGAAACATAGAGAAAACATGAATAGATGTGAAGTAACCCTAGAACAGAGAAGATCTGGGCGTTCCTCGACGTGGGATGAGCATTCTACAACCTTCGGCTGGTGGAAAAATCCTCCTACAACCTCCGTAACAATTGGTGCATAGCTCCGGCTTCGTTCTTTCTCCTCTCTTCTCTTAGAGACTTGTGCAATGGCTAATGACGTCCTCTATGGCTTCCACCCGTCATTTTTAGGTATAAGAACCACTTTAGGCCGCCAAAACATCACCAACGTATGATTAGACTTGAGCTGTAGATTAACCTGATCTGACAACGTCGATACCATCGACACCCACCCGGATACTGGCGATCGTTCACTTTTCTGGGTTTGCTCTGACATGATCTCGATACCATCGACTTCTGTGTCGATGGTATCGACACCTTAGGTGTCTCTTTTATGTGGAATATGACACTTAAGCTAATTCTACTGACACATAGTCGATAGTATCGACTATTTGGTCGATAGTATCAACTTGTAGAAATCTGACTCGCTGCAGCTATCTCGCTACCATAGACTTCTGGGTCGATGGTATCGACTCATTTTGCTCTTTTTCGGCTACCTCCCTGTGGTCCTGTCGATACTATCGACAGCCGTCGATGGTATCGACAGCTGTATATATCCATTTTGCCTGAAAATCAAAGATAAACTCGAATCAACTTTGATAAATATGATCATTCATACCAAATGAGATAAAACAAGGTAAATTTGATACATAATGAGATTATAGGCTTAAGGAACTGAATCATGCAATATTAACCATGAAAATGACCAATAATCGCACAAAGCACATATGAAACTAGCCTATAAAAGTGACTCAAAATCCCCACATCAAATGGAAGTATGGCTACAACTACACATTTTGATAATTTTTGCCCCCCACTATGACACAAACCTTAAAGCTTAGCTCACAAGAAACCTGAAGAGTATAGAGGCACATCAAGCTATTTTTACTATCACTTGTAGGATCATCTACAGAGCACGAAATGCTTTAGTGTTTGAGAGTATTAGGACCAGCTTTGAATGACACTGATTCACATTAACAATATGTGTGTAGTTGTAGCAGAGGGGTGGAAGTCAGGTGAGCCAGTCAAAGACTTATCTACATCCATTATCCTTTCCAGTCTAGAGATTCTGTGAGGAGGCGAACAAGCCACGATGGACGTTGTTGTATGAGGGCACTCTGCAGCTGTTACGACCCCATCTGAGCCTACTTGGTAAACTAGGGTTACCAAGATGATTACATGATTAATTGGACTGATCACTCTTGAAATCTAATTAATGACGATAACACAATTAGGATGTTTTAACTATGATAAGAAGTCTAAATGTTCTTTTGTCTTGAGAATAAGGGTTTGAGATGCATAGACCCTAATCGGCCCAAAATAGGGTTTTAATGACATATGAATACAGAATTTGATAAGTAGAATGTCTCACGAAATGATTTTTAGTATTTTATGTGTAACTCTGATTTAGCTCAAACTTGGATACGATTTGGATATTTAAAATGTGAGCAACATTGAAAAATATCAGAATTTTTGAAGAATGTTCTGAGCTGTTTATCGGCCGAGTTTCAAACTCGACCGATCACATTTCCAGATTTATACAGCAGTGTGGTAATTGAATTTTATCTTTTTATTGGTATATCCAATTTATCTCAAATTTTAACTGTGCTTGAGAAAAACAGTTTTAGACACTCTTTTAAATTGGCGTAATTTTTGGATGACTTTTGATCTCTACAGTGAGTGTGTCGGTCGAGTTTACAACTCGGCCGAATCTGCTTCAGACTGCAATATAGCAGTGCACTGTTCGATTTTTAATTAATTATTGGTAACAAGAAATGATCTCAAATTTTTAATGGAGGTCTGAAACTCCATTATGCATAAAATATAAAATTTTCATAATTTTTGGAGCGTCTGTTAGATATTCAGTAGGCAAATTACAGAAGCTATTGTGAAACTGAATATTCAGCCAATATAATTAAAGTTGAGTGTTGGGTCAATATGCAATTGACCCAAGCAGCTCAAATTGACTTATATGATCGACCACACACACACAAAGCTCTCATTCTTCGTCATTCATTCCAGAGAAACGAGCTCCTAGAGAGAGAGGGAGAGTTAGGGTTTGAGATAAGAAAGTGGGGAATTGCTGAATTAGGGTTTTGCGATTCCAGGAAGGGTGAAATCAAGTAAGTTTGGATTCTTTGCATAGACTTTTATGGTGGATCTTCTCTCTCATGTCAAGATTCCGTCCATGCTCTGATTTGATCCAAGATGATGTCGAAATTCCCTATTTTCTCACCCTTTCTTCATAATCCCTCATTTTCAAGGTTCCCGAGTTGAATGGAAGAAGAATTGGGAGATTTGCTAGGGATTTGTTATGAGTTCGAGATTCCCTGGGTTGAGCTGCAGTTTTGAGGTGTTTTCACACCTTAGGGTGAGTGGGTTCTTCCTTCAAACAGTGTAATGCACGAATTTGATTCTAGCATCCAAATCCCTAATTGCTTAGTATGTGATTCTAAAACCTAAAATGTCTGTTTGATTTAAGATTGTTGCAAATTGATATGATATGGATTCCTTCTCTGTTTGAATGATTCTTAAATGGTAGATTCATATCAGAAACGTATACAACACTTCCTAGTGAGAGTGCTTTTCAGATTTATATCAAATGATGTGATTAGGGTTTAACCTAATTGAGACATCACTTGAGTTTCAACCTTATTGAAAAGGGACTAGTAATCCTATAAGTGGTTAGGATGTACCTCATGGGTTATCTTAATTGAATTCTATTCTTGATACCTAATATCTCAGTGAATGGTATGGAAAACCTAAATTTAGTTAAATTTCCATGGTTTCACATCTATATTGATTGTATATGATTTGTTGGAAACAATCTTTATTTAGTGAATGCTTATATCCTATGAAATCCTTATGAGAGCCATGTGACAAGTGATGAGGCAAATGAAACCCTAAGAGTAGGGTGATGGCATGTGATGAATGAATAAGGCAAATTAAACCCTAAGGATAGGGTGTTCAATGAATCATGTTACGGTGATATGAAAGGTCTCGATATGAGATGTGGCGATGCTTAACTGTTGAATTGTATGTTTCTAGTGCATTTAACTTTATATGCTTGTTCTCTTTGAGTTGATATCTACATACTGCAGGGCTTCTTATTTTCAATACATATCTCGTAAATTGCAGGTGATGAGATATGACATGCCCTAGAATGGGATGTTACTGAGACAAGATATATGTTGAATACATGAGTTATGATGTTTCTTATGATATGATATGGCAGGCCGTGTGAGCCTTGTGAGAAATGTTAAATGAGTTATGATTTCTGTTTAAAGTGTACCTATAATGTTAATGTTAGACTTAGGTGCCCTGAACACCGTAGAACCCCTTTGACAGGTCTGCTTCTTAGGGGTGAAACTTTTGTTGCAACATTATCCGTGCTTGTGTCATGGAGACACGAGGATAGAGAGGCAGTGTCCAACAACAACGCGTGCTTGTGTCACGGTGGCACTGGAGAAAAATGGAGGTTATTGCAACATTATCCGTGCTTGTGTCATGGAGGTAACCCCGTGAGACTCTCCACCTGTGTACTCAGGTTAGAGGAGGAGTCTAGAGCACTCAGAGTAGTGCATTGAGGCCGTAGAGCCTATGAGTCAGGCCGGAGAGCCTGGGGTCCTGTGGCAGAGCAGGGATGGCGTCAGACTTAACATTTCCCAGGTGTGTCGCTAAGTCTTGTACGGTGTGGTCGTAGTGCACTGCGAGTCTCTATGCAGAGTACACTGCATAGATCAGGGAATAAGCTAAAATATGATCATATAGGTTCACAGAGTTCCTTATAAATGAAAGAGTTAAGGAAGACTAGAGCATAGTCTTCTAGTAGTTATTCTTTGGATGCAATATTTACATTCTTTGTTATTTCAATTATATTGTTTAGAACTGCTCAGTGTAGTATTTATTGTTGTTAAATTTCATATCGTTTATTCAAAGTTATATCTGTAATCACATTAGTGCCTTAGACTGTTTCCTTGAAGTACTCATTCACTGAGCGAGTAGGCTCACCCCTCTACTCAAACATTTTTAGGATTAACCGCGTGGACTTGAAGATGGTCAGAGCATCAGTGTAGATCTGCTACAAGAGTTAAGTACAAGATTAGTTGAGTCAGTCGGTCCTTGTCACTCTAGGTCCTCAGTAAGAGATAAGAGAGAGAGTTGTAATTACGATGTGTAATATTATTCCTCTTTGATATGTATGCTAATTAACAAGATGAATGTTTATACATGTATCTTTTCTATTAAAGTCTGATTAGTAAAAGAAATGTCCATATTCCTTTGTTAGGATGTTATGTGGTTCATTGCGGAGAATCAAGAGTTTAAAGGAAAAGAAAAAGTTAAGGGTGTTCTTTGTGTTACATATAAATCCTATCTTATGCCCTAATCTCATGATTTGAGGGAATTGTGATATCGGGGTGTAACATCTTGGTATCAGAGCTTAGGGTGAGTTGTCAAGGACCATGAAGTTAGTAAGTTAGAGTCCTAAGTGTGGCAGATAGAAGATGTTTGATGTTAGCTTTGGGGATTTGAGTATTTGGATATCCTGGCCCGATATCTGAGTACTTGGATCAGCCAGTACAAGCTACTATGTCTATCCTCTCACGTATACCCAGGCCAGGTATACAGTGAAAGAATGGGCTAGAGAGGAACCCTAGAAATGTTAGGGTTAGAAAACGAGAAAAGAAACAAGAATTAAGAGCATAAATGTAAAAGGAGATAGAACTTACATTTCATAATGTTGTTTTTGTTGGAAATGTATAGAAATGCTCTTATATGTTTGAATTGAAATATTCAATACTTTGAAATATGGGTCTTTAATATCTGTTGTACACTATGTAGTTGTAGCATTTATTGATTTCATTCTTTGTAACAAGTAGACTAGAATTGACCTTTGAATGAGCTTTTGTTAGTGGATAAGTTTTCTTCCACACTTCTGAGATGAATAGGAGTTGAGTAATCCCTTGTAGTTCTTGGCTTCAGGACTTCAGGTTTGGCCTGGTCCGACTGGCAGGATGCGTTACTGGGATCTAATGACTCCTATTAATAGTATAATAAGAATAGACTCTGGATAATTAGACCCACATTAGAGTGAGAATGTACATACAGTAAGATGTTGAAACAGATGGGCAAGATCAGAACAACTAAGAATTAGTTGAAACTGGTATCTGAGGTTCAATTTTGGGGCCTCATATGAGAAACCCTTAATTGGAATAATAGAACATGATATGAAGTTCATAATCAGTTTATTGATTAATATTATATGAACTATACATATGAAATATAGAAAAGATATGTGAAATGTATGTATGGTTCAAGATAGCAAGAATCAATCATGAAGAAGGAATCATATAATAGAGTATAATGCTTTTAAGAACTCTAAAGCAAAGGCTAAGTAGAGAATAGGGTTGAGCATTCAATAGGTCCATAGAAGTAAAGAGTCTTCAAAAGAGTAAAAGTGAAGAGGATCGTATGAACATGTAATTCATAAGACTAGAACAACAAACTAGTTTCTAAGCAAAGAACATAGGTGTAGTTTAACGAATGAATAAGTCATACAAAGGTAGACTGTATTCAGGAGAGAAAAACTTGATTGAAAGAGAAACTATGTTTGACCCATGCATGATCCACTTGACTTAAAAAATGAAGAATATGTAATGTATTCAACATGAGGGAAAAACAAAACTAATAGAGGGACTATTAATTTAGAACGTTAACTTCACAATAGTATAAAGATAAAGGAGGAAATATGTGCAACATGGTATACATGACCATACATATGAATAAGAAACATGGTCATAAGAGAAAAATTTAGAATTAAAGATGATAGGAGTGAAATCGACACCAACAGGTCCGTTTTCATTTTCTGTCTGTGCGCTGATCGGCCGAGTTTCCAGTTGATTCGACCGAATTTCTTTATTAGGAAAATGAACAACGTTTTGATTGGCCGAGTTGGGTTTGATTCGGCCGAGTTTCTAAGATTGGGAAGCGATCGGCCGAGTTCCTGACTGATCGGCCGATTTTCAGTGCTGTGAGTGGCAGTTCATTCAGAAATCATTATTTAACTCAATTTAAATGCTTATTTGTTTCTGTATCAGTTGGTATGACTCCTAAACAGTGTAGCACATACAATAGAGTATGATTGATTCATTGAAACTTGAAATGAGCATGAAATGTGATATTCATGTTTAAATGGTTATATGTTAATCAGTGCATTATAGCAGTGATCATATACTCCTTAATGAGAGCAAGGTGGGAATGAAATGATAGGAAAATGAATCATATATGATGCATAACTACCTTGGTAGGGTCATCTAGTGAATGTAATAGTTACATACAATATTATGAAGTGCGATAAAAAATAAATTCTTGTGTGATAGCAAGAATGATGAGTAATCTATTCCTATCTTAAATGCTTCAATGATAATGATGTTTATTGTATGTAATCATATGAAAAGGATAGGTAGCAAAAAGTAAAGAAGTAATGAATGAGCAGAGAAATATAGGAAAAACACTAGCTTTGTGTATTTTTGATATGGTGATACGGTTTGGATGATGTCAGAACACATGGAGAGATACCCTGAACAAGGTAGTCATACTTATTCACTCATGTTAATAGAAAGGGATGATAATCAGATTGTCTGGACAAGTAACCCTAATGAGGTGTAGCTTGTTATACCTAGCTCTAATATAACTGAGTGATGGTAATTGAGTATGATTAATGCTTGAATGACTGATACAATTGTGGATTACCTTATTACTGTTGTTGAAACCCTAAAATGACATACTACGATGGTTACACTTTGAATTCTGTGTGGGCCCATAACCCACAGGTCCCAGGATCGAAACAGGATAGTATGGAATGAGGTGGTAATGCTTCACCTCATGCATCCATGACCCAATGGGGATGCCAAGAGTAGTATTGTGCAATTGATTGTTGAATCTAGTCTTTTAATTCAAGACTGTTTTGCTATTTGAATAGCACTTTATTAAAGTTTAAAACAGCATGGTGAACTCGCTTTTGTCACTTAAAGGTGATATAGAACAATAGAACTTTCTGAGCCGCATAAGTTGAGATAGTTGTATCAGAGTATCAGAGTTGCACAGTGAAAGCGTGGTGGTTTATCTTTGCATTCTATGTTTGACTGCGGCATAAAGAATTTGCTTGATAACATTGAGAACTATTTGAAATATGTTGTGATGTAGTATAGAATTAAACGATCTAATGTTGAAAACTACATTCAGGTATGAAATACAAGAATATAATGACATGGAAGGCTTTAGAAACTTAGAATAACCTTGAATGTATCTTTCTTGTAGGTTTATGTTTCGAGGACGAAACATTCTAGGGGGGGAGAGTTGTTACGACCCCATCTGAGCCTAATTGGTAAACTAGGGTTACCAAGATGATTACATGATTAATTGGACTGATCACTCTTGAAATCTAATTAATGACGATAACATAATTAGGATGTTTTAACTATGATAAGAAGTCTTAATGTTCTTTTGTCTTGAGAATTAGGGTTTGAGATGCATAGACCCTAATCAGCCCAAAATAGGGTTTTAATGACATATGAATACAGAATTTGATAAGTAGAATGTCTCACTAAATGATTTTTAGTATTTTATGTGTAACTCTGATTTATCTAAAACTTGGATATGATTTGGATATATAAAATGCGAGAAACATTGGAAAATATCAGAATTTTTGAAGAATGTTCTGACCTGTTTATCGGCCGAGTTTCAAACTCGACCGATCACATTTCCAGATTTATACAGCAGTGTGGTAATTGAATTTTATCTTTTTATTGGTATATCCAATTGATCTCAAATTTTAACTGTGCTTGAGAAAAACCGTTTTAGACACTCTGTTAAATTGGAGCAATTTTTGGATGACTTTTGATCTCTACAGTGAGTGTGTCGGTCGAGTTTACAACTCGGCCGAATCTGCTGCAGACTGCAATATAGCAGTGCACTGTTCGATTTTTAATTAATTATTGGTAACCAGAAATGATCTCAAATTTTAAATGGAGGTCTAAAACTCCATTATGCATAACATATAAAATTTCCATAATTTTTGGAGCTTCTGTTAGATATTCAGTAGGCGAATTACAGAAGCTATTGTGAAACTGAATATTCAGCCAATATAATTAAAGTTGAGTGTTGGGTCAATATGCAATTGACCCAAGCAGCTCAAATTGACTTATATGATCGACCACACACACACACAGCTCTCATTCTTCGTCATTCATTCCAGAGAAACGAGCTCCTAGAGAGAGAGGGAGAGTTAGGGTTTGAGAGAAGAAAGTGGGGGAATTGCTGAATTAGGGTTTTGCGATTCCAAGAAGGGTGAAATCAAGTAAGTTTGGATTCTTTGCATAGACTTTTATGGTGGATCTTCTCTCTCATGTCAAGATTCCTTCCATGCTCTGATTTGATCCAAGATGATTTCGAAATTCCCTATTTTCTCACCCTTTCTTCATAATCCCTCATTTTCAAGGTTCCCGAGTTGAATGGAAGAAGAATTGGGAGATTTGCTAGGGATTTGTTATGAGTTCGAGATTCCCTGGGTTGAGCTGCAGTTTTGAGGTGTTTTCACACCTTAGGGTGAGTGGGTTCTTCCTTCAAACAGTGTAATGCACGAATTTGATTCTATCATCCAAATCCCTAATTGCTTAGTATGTGATTCTAAAACCTAAAATGTCCGTTTGATTTAAGATTGTTGCAAATTGATATGATATGGATTCCTTCTCTATTTGAATGATTCCTAAATGGTAGATTCATATCAGAAACGTATACAACACTTCCTAGTGAGAGTGCTTTTCAGATTTATATCAAATGATGTGATTAGGGTTTAACCTAATTGAGACATCACTAGAGTTTCAACCTTATTGAAAAGGGACTAGTAATCCTATAAGTGGTTAGGATGTACCTCATGGGTTATCTTAATTGAATTCTATTCTTGAAACCTGATATCTCAGTGAATGGTATGGAAAACCTAAATTTAGTTAAATTTCCATGGTTTCACATCTATATTGATTGTATATGATTTGTTGGAAACAATCTTTATTTAGTGAATGCTTATATCCTATGAAATCCTTATGAGAGCCATGTGACAAGTGATGAGGCAAATGAAACCCTAAGAGTAGGGTGATGGCATGTGATGAATGAATAAGGCAAATTAAACCCTAAGGATAGGGTGTTCAATGAATCATGTTACGGTGATATGAAAGGTCTCGATATGAGATGTGGCGATGCTTAACTGTTGAATTTTATGTTTCTAGTGCATTTAACTTTATATGCTTGTTCTCTTTGAGTTGATATCTACATACTGCAGGGCTTCTTATTTTCAATACATATCTCGTAAATTGCAGGTGATGAGATATGACATGCCCTAGAAAGGGATGTTACTGAGACAAGATATATGTTGAATACATGAGTTATGATGTTTCTTATGATATGATATGGCAGGCCGTGTGAGCCTTGTGAGAAATGTTAAATGAGTTATGATTTCTGTTTAAAGTGTACCTATAATGTTAATGTTAGACTTAGGTGCCCTGAACACCGTAGAACCCCTTTGACAGGTCTGCTTCTTAGGGGTGAAACTTGTGTTGCAATATTATCCGTGCTTGTGTCATGGAGACACGAGGATAGAGAGGCAGTGTCCAACAACAACGCGTGCTTGTGTCATGGTGGCACTGGAGAAAAATGGAGGTTATTGCAACATTATCCGTGCTTGTGTCATGGAGGTAACCCCGTGAGACTCTCCACCTGTGTACTCAGGTTAGAGGAGGAGTCTAGAGCACTCAGAGTAGTGCATTGAGGCCGTAGAGCCTATGAGTCAGGCCGGAGAGCCTGGGGTCCTGTGGCAGAGCAGGGCTGGCGTCAGACTTAACATTTCCCGGGTGTGTCGCTAAGTCTTGTACGGTGTGGTCATAGTGCACTGTGAGTCTCTATGCAGAGTACACTGCATAGATCAGGGCATAAGATAAAATATGATCATATAGGTTCACAGAGTTCCTTATAAATGAAAGAGTTAAGGAAGACTAGAGCATAGTCTTCTAGTAGTTATTCTTTGGATGCAATATTTACATTCTTTGTTATTTCAATTATATTGTTTAGAACTGCTCAGTGTAGTATTTATTGTTGTTAAATTTCATATCGTTTATTCAAAGTTATATCTGTAATCACATTAGTGCCTTAGACTGTTTCCTTGAAGTACTCATTCACTGAGCGAGTAGGCTCACCCCTCTACTCAAACATTTTTAGGATTAACCGCGTGGACTTGAAGATGGTCAGAGCATCAGTGTAGATCTGCTACAAGAGTTAAGTACAAGATTAGTTGAGTCAGTCGGTCCTTGTCACTCTAGGTCCTCAGTAAGAGATAAGAGAGAGAGTTGTAATTACGATGTGTAATATTGTTCCTCTTTGATATGTATGCTAATTAACAAGATGAATGTTTATACATGTATCTTTTCTATTAAAGTCTGATTAGTAAAAGAAATGTCCATATTCCTTTGTTAGGATGTTATGTGGTTCATTGCGGAGAATCAAGAGTTTAAAGGAAAAGAAAAAGTTAAGGGTGTTCTTTGTGTTACATATAAATCCTATCTTATGCCCTAATCTCATGATTTGAGGGAATTGTGAGATCGGGGTGTAACAACAGCCATAGAAGAAATTTTCCTAGACGAACAAGGTAAATGGTGAGGTGGTAAGGCATGTACAATCTGAGTCAAGTCTGTTACTGAAGTAAAGTTGTGGACTGTCCTTTTAGCACTCCAGACCACTCATGATTTTCACAACCATCCTATTACCATTTTATCTTACAGCTCAACAACCATTGCTGCTATTGAAGACCAGACAGATCAGATCCCTTCCATACTTTTATGGACAAAGCCAATTATGGCATATCTAGAAAACTTATAAGAAGTGTAGATTATGAAGGTCCACAGGGAGAACATCATCTTGCTTACTCTCTTGAAAAACACCACCTCAAATCATACTAGGATGTCCGTTGGTAAAGGATCCTCCTGTCGACCCTAGGGGTCACCCCTTCCTTTTTCCCTAATGTAATGGTAGAAGTTCTGTCATGTTTATTTTCTCAGTATGTACTATGTGTAATCCTCAGTTTATCCCTACAGGAGGAGGACGGAATGAATAAATGGCTTCTTGACTTCTCCAAAAAATTAAAGGCAATTGACCAATTAAAGTATCTCATATATATTATGATTGTTATGTCATTTCCTCTTATCCAGTTGATGACCAAGATGTGATATCTAGGAGTGATGATATAACCATAATGAAAATGTTGGGTTTGGTCATGTGGACCTTCATCTTACTTCTAGGGATGTTCTAAAGTTGCAAAATGATTTACATGTTCCTAGCATCAGAAAGAACAATTTTGTAAGGTCTTAATTATGACATGTGGGCATTCTTAGTTGAGTTAGGGAAACAAAGTTGTAAGATTTTTATATGACTCATTTATTTTTGTAGGATACGCCTATAATGATTTAATTAAATGTGTTTCTACTTTATGTAATGAAACTCCTTCCATTAATGATAATTTCATCAATATAGTTTATACTTCTTTATCATGCTATGTTTAACATTCTTGTTTTGGACATGTGAACAAGAATAGTAAGATGCATATGGTTTCCTTGAATTTCATTCCTAAAATAGATATCTTTGGTAATGATAATGCCAAATTTGTGTTTCAACTAAAGTTCCTATGAAACCATTTAGATCAATAGAATGATATTATTCTTTGCATGATCTTGTTTAGATGATGTTTTGATCTTAACACTATTATTACTAGAGATGGTACCCATATCTTTTGAACTTTCATCGATTATGTTTCCAAATATTATTATATTTATTTTCTAAAATCCTTGGATAACCAAATGAAGAAGCTTATAGTCTACAACACTCAAGAAGAAACCTAACTGAGATGAGCATAAAGAGAATTTGATCTAATAGTGGAGGCAAGTACACATTGAATATACTTAATCTATACTATGAGGAACATGGACTTATACATGAAACAACTATCTTTTACCCTTAATTGAGTGAATAAACAATATGAAAATGATTTATATGGTGAATACCAAGGTAGTAGAGTGAGGTTTTATCCATCATTTGTGAGGATAGGATCTCTTGACTACAAACTTTGTGTTAAACAATATACATTGCAAACATATCAAGGAAACTTCTTATGAACTTTGGTTTAATAGGAAACTTCTATTAAAGTACATTAAACTAAAGGGGTTCTTGGCCTAAGAAAAGATCTCTAAAATGAAGAAGAAGAAACTGGGTTCCAAACCATACATACTATGTTTATACAATGTGTAGTGAACAACAATACTGATAGATTTCTTATTATTAAACTTGATGTTGTTTACATGAGGATAAACTCTATTCTCAAAATCATACATGTGGGTGATGTTTACTATAAGAACATTAATCCTCTTACGTCTTGTATTCCTAGACATATTGGTCAAAGTTATTCAAACATTAAAAAAGTAGAACCTCTTCCAGATTCATCACCTTATTTATGGAACCCAATCTCCTAAACCTTCATACATTCGAACTTGCTAATTACCTTGGAAGGGGTACAAGAACTAAAACATCTAAGAAGTTATACACTTTCTAGTATAAAAAGCCTTCTAGACCTATGTTTAACTGATGATTCATGGACTATGGATCATGGAAGTAAGTACATAGTGATAAGATATAATCCATTATGAACAACCACACCTGGATTCTTACCAACCTTCCTCCAAGATATAAGAGTATTGGATGTAACTTGTATTATAAATTAGTAAGTTGGTAAATGGTCTTGTAGATAAGTTTTAGTCTAGGATATTAGCCAAAATTTACAAATAAGATTAAGTTGTATATTATTTCAACACCTACACTCTTATAAGAAAGTTTGCCTTCATTTATGTCTTTGTCTCTTTGACTACTATCTTTTATATTGAAATCCACAAAACATATGTCAAAATTACATTCCTTAATGGTGCCATAGTGGAAGAGATATATACAGATGAAAATAAATGTTTTGTAGTTCATATACAAGAAAAGAAAGTTTACAGATTCATTATAACATTATATGATCAAAAATAGGAACCTACGCAGTGGAAAGGTAATTGCGATAAAATAAGCATCTATATATTCTCCTCACAGTGAGGTGGATGAGACTAATATGGTAAACCACTTCCAACGACACCTTGAATAAAGTTCTAAACATAATTTCTTCCGCTTTATATGTCCCCATCCATTGTAATTATTATGGATGCAAATCTGTTGATGACTGTCAGGTACATGATTTACATAATCATCATAACCTGATTTATTATATGTAAAATGATAGGAGACCTTGTGTAGGCATGTATGCCTTACTTTTTTGAAAGTTTTCTATAGAGGAAATTGAATTAGAATAAAAGGGAAGGTGATTCGATTATTGACATAACAAATACTTATATTTTGAGTTATGTAGACCATTAAGGAGAGAATATGATTTTTCATGATTGGTAAAAACATTTTTGAATTCATTTAATTAAAGAAAAAAATACTTTTAAACATATGTAGTTATTCATAACCTTTTCTCAATTTTCTTATATGAGAGTTTAACTTAAATTATTAGGATTTCAATGATTCAACATACTTTTTGTTCAGACTAATCCATACCTTAGAAGTAGTTTTGTAGCCTTTGCCTTTTCCAATGACCACTATTTGTTAGAGATTTTGATATCCATTCTTTCATGAGATGATCTATCCTTATCCATTCCTTGTCCCTCGGGTTGATATGATGTGATTTTCTTAGATACACAATTGAGGTTGAGCTTGTGTCTTGTCAAGAACCCCCCCAAAGAAGCATGACTCAGTTAAAGTTTGAATTTTTGACTTGAGAAAGGAAGTTTTTGAGATAAAGTTTCTAGGATAAGAAATTTGAAACATTTAAGATAAAGTCATAAAGATAGATGAAAATAAAGTTCTCCGGTGATGAGATTGTAGATTCTTTTGTATATATTAGTGAAGAAGATGATTTTGGAGATTAGATGGGAAGGCAATCTAGAAATTTATCATGAGGATAACAAATCCTATGAGACGGTGAAGAAAGTAAGTAGGATAAAAATGGGATTCTAGAAATTAGTATAAGATAACTCAGAGAGAGAAAAAAATAAATTTGATAGCAAAGGTATGTTGCTAATATGCCCTGAGGCTAATTATATGATGATTGTAATGACAAATCTTATAATTGATTTGATTATTATTAAAGGCATTTATGATTATTATGTTTCTTTCAATATGGGATAATGAATAAGTATAATGACGTCCTAAGAATGTATGACTAATTGACATGTGAATGTAAGTTAAGGACCTGAACATGAGATCATGTGTATGTTAAATATATTCATTCTTGTTTGAGTCCTTAGTCAGATATTATTGTGGAAACTAGGAAGATAATAATACATTAAGACCAATATGTGTCTTGATTGATGACTATATCTCATTAGTCACGATATTGGATATCAAATGAAACACATGAGTACTTGTTATGAGCAAGTGTATTAAACAAACCCACTATGAGTGTGATACATGGAAGCCAATAATGGAGGTTAGAATCACATCTTAGTGTGACAATGGTGATTGTGGTCCCTAGACCCAGAGTCACTAAAATAATTGCATGTTGTTCAGTACACATCAACACTACTCAACGTGACCTTGAAAAGAGTTTCTATACAAGTGTTTCATAGATGTTTTGTGACATAGGTGGATTATTGTGAGTGACGTAGATGGAATTTTTCCTCCCGTTGGAGTGAGATCTTAGCCACTTGATGAGTGTGACTATGAAATGCATGGCCATGCTCATGTTAGTCAATATATCTGATATTGAACTCATGTGTATCTCAATAGTCTACTCTAGATGAAGGAACAAAGATTGAACATTAAGAGGATGACATTTTCATGCCTCGAATTCAATCTAGATATCAGAGACAAAGGAATTATACAATCACTATAATACTAGTCACAACACTAGGTTAAGTTGTTCTCCAACTTCTCCAATTACTTGGGTAGCATCTTCAATTACTTGGTTAGAAATGAAGTGTTGGTGGATACCAACCATTTCTCGTGAAATAATAATTTGGTCATTAATACCACTGCATAATTTGGAGCCTATAGGGTCATACACACAACATACACCAAAATAGTAGTATAATTATGGACATAATTATAATTATTCCAAGTCAAATCGATTACAAAAGCATTTAGGTAATCAACTAGAATAATAATAAAATGTATTATAAGTGAATGGGTTAGAATGTTTAAGCTAGTTAATTTGATTTAAATTGTTGACTTAAATGATAAGTCGACCAGCTAACCCTGAGCGATCAGATAGAGTGACATGATTGAAAATAAGTTAATCATTTAATATTATTAATTGTTTATTTAATTAATGACATGATTCTAGAAAATTCTAATTGCTATTTGGCAGTCCACAACCGAACCACTTTAAATGCAATCACAATCTTTCATTTCCCTAGATTTTCAGGAAACCTTGCTTCCTTTCCTCTCCTATTTATAGGGGTATGCCGACTGAATTTGAGATACACACTTGTTTGTGAAGCCTAGCCGTGATCATTATCGAGAGAGAGAGAGAAGGAGAGAGACTACAATGCTATCATGTACCACACGAATGTTGGTCCTTTCTCGTTGGATCAGGCAACAATAGAGAAGAATTGGTTCATTCATGTGAAGCACAAAGAGACACATTCACTGACTGACTAATCTTAGAGGACGTTGATGAGGACCGTCCATTCACATGAGGAGCAACCCGCACCACCATGCAAAGAAGACATCGTTGGACTTATTCTGTGACAATGTATACCCCGCGTACCCTATTTCCAAATACATTATAGTCGGTGGGATCTACTTATAGGATACATGGAGGATTTTTTTCCCACTATGCTTGTCTCCTCTACAAATCCTGACAAGACAATGCTTGTGCAATGATCATCAAACCTTAGCTTAGGTATTCTATATGGATCATAGAGACATATCGTAGCTCAAATGACAAACGAGGAAGACGAGGGAATACACACGTTGTTACATTACATCAAGATTGTAAAATTGACCCAAAAATAGATGAAAATACATATAGAAGAACAATACTAGGGATTATACAAAAGTAATGTATTAACCCGTACAAGTTGCATCAGCTTAGCTAGACACACACATTACACACTATACATTTAGAATAATTAATATGATTGAT
This sequence comes from Alisma plantago-aquatica, assembly GCA_963693085.1. Classification (NCBI taxonomy): domain Eukaryota; kingdom Viridiplantae; phylum Streptophyta; class Magnoliopsida; order Alismatales; family Alismataceae; genus Alisma; species Alisma plantago-aquatica. Next base: position 683,628,179 of record OY856409.1, read on the forward strand.
TAGTTGATTATTGGATTTTATATCTCCATCTAAATTCAGGGTACCGAGATGGATTGCTAATAAAGTAAGGGTATGGGTCATCAAGCCTATCATCTTTCCTACCTTGGTGCTCTTTGTAAAATGGAAAAATATGGCAATTTCTTGATTATGGTAAGCCTAAGAGGATGATAACAATATCAACTGATCTATCCATTTTTAGGATAGTGTACTTGATTCGGCATAACTAATCTTTTGTCCATTATGTTGCTAAGAAAATTTAATTGAATAGGCTGATGAATTCTCTATGAACTCACACTAGCTTGGGTTAATCTTTTTTGACAAATAGATAAGTATAATAGATCATCATCATCATCATCATCATCATCATCATCTAAGCATCAGCCCCAACCATGTTGGGGTCGACTACATGGATCATGCATTTCCATTCAGCTCTATCATGAGTCATATTCTGATCAAGTTGTAAAGAATCAAAATCTCTCTTTATAAGTTCTTCCCATGTTAATTTACACCTTCCTCTTCTTCTAATAATTGTGATTGACTCAATAGAATTGCTTCATATAGCCACATTAGTCGTTCTGCATTGCACATGTCCATGTCATCTGAGTCAGCCCTCGCATAACTTGTTCTAAATGCTCATCACCCCACTTTATTCCTTATATAGTCATTTGTCAACCAATCTTTCCTTGTTTTCCCACATACCCATCTCACCATACGTATTTTAGCCATATGATCTTGTTGAGTACTTGTTTCTTCATTGTTCAACATTTACCCCCTAGAGCATAGCTGGCCATATATCTGTTGCATAAAACTTGGTTTTTAATTTGAGAGGAATCTTCTAATCATATTATACTCCACATGCACTTATGCATTTCGACCATCCTATGGTGATCCTGTGACAAACATCATGTTGGACATCACCATCTATTTGAACAACATAACCCAAGTAATGAATTTGTCACATTTTGGAATGCCTGCTCTGTCCAACTTGGTTCCACCATTCACATAGTGAGGTTGGCTGAAATTATAATGCATATATTTAGTTTTTCTCCAACTAATCATCAACCCATTTGATTCAAATGCCTTTCTTCAAATTTCAATTTTGTAATTCAATCTATCCTTAGTCTCGTCAATCAACACAATATCATCATTGATAACATATACCTAGGAATATCATCCTAAATATTCTTTGTTAATTCATCTATAACAATAATAATTAGATATGTATTGAGTGTGGATCCTTTGTATACAACAATTGTGATAGGAAAAGTTGGTGTCTCTCATTCAAGATTCTTAAAACTTGCAGTTGAGATATCATACATGTGTTTAATCAAGTCAATGTCTTGGATTGACACACTATTTTTCTTCATAACCATCCACAAGACTTTGTTGGGTACCCGATCAAATGCCTTTTCCAAATCAATAAAAATCATATAAAGATCACTTTTCACTAGTACAGAAATGGGTTATAACGTCACTACATGTAGGGTCGGTTTTACCAAATAACCGACTTTATATGTCTAAAAAAAAGCGGGCACCACTTAAGACCTCTTAGGTCGGTTTTTTTAAATAAACCGACCTTGTAGTGTAACTCTATAGGGTCGATTTTCCAAATAACTGACCTTATATGTCTATAAAAAATGTGGGCACCACTTAAGACCTCTTGGGTCGCTTTTCTTAAAATAACCGACCTTATAGTGTATCTCTATAGGGTCGGTTTTCCAAATAACCGACCTTATATATCTATAAAAAATGCGGGCACCACTTAAGACCTTTTGAGTCGCTATTTTTAAAATAACCGACCTTGTAGTACATCTCTATAGGGTCGGTTTTTCTAAAATAAGCGACCTTATAGACAATTTTTTCGGCGGCAAAAATTTGCTTGGTTTTGGCTTCCCGCCTCGATCTATAGGTCGATTTTACATTATAACCGACCCTAAAGGGATCCTCGGTCGACAAATTTGTCGACCGAATAAGAGCTGAATTTCACGTATACAAGCACCTATAGGGTCAATTTTTTCTTTATAACCGACCTTACTAACCTCTTCGGTTCAGCACCTCTAAGGTCGGTTATTCCTACAAAACCGACCTTAAAGGCCTCCTCGATCGACAAATTTGTCGACCGATATTCTATTCTGGATCCAGATAGTTACGCATGTATAAGCACATCTAGCGTCAGATTTGCAATTATAACCGACCTTAGAGCCTTCTTCGGTCGACCAATATTTCGACCGATTCCCTCGGTCGACAAATTCGTCGACCAATAAGTACATCTAAGGTCGGTTTTTTCCTTAAAACCGACCGTAATAGTACTTATGTGAAGGAAATCTGGCTCTTTCTCGATCGACAAATTCGTCGACCGATATCTATTTTGGATCCAGATAGTTCAAGCATGTATAAGCACTACTAGCGTCGGATTTGCACTTATAACCGACCTTAGAGCATTTCTCAGTCGAAAAATTTGTCGACCGATAAGGAGTCAGTTTTCAAGTGTATAAGAACTTTTAGGGTCGGTATTTTCTTAATAACCGACCTTAGAAGTGAATTCGGTCGACAATATTGTCGACCGAAAGTAAATCTCAATAGGGTCGGTTTTTCTAAAATAAGCAACCTTATAGACAATATTGGCTTCCCGCCTCGATCTATAGGGTCGGTTTTACATTATAACCGACCCTAAAGGGATCCTCGGTCGACAAATTCGTCGACCGAATAAGAGCTGAATTTCACATATACAAGCACCTATAGGGTCGGTTTTTTCTTTATAACCGACCTTACAGTCCTCTTCAGTTCAGCACCTCTAAGGTCGGTTATTCCTACAAAACCGACCTTAAAGGCCTCCTCGGTCGACAAATTCGTCGACCGATATTCTATTCTGGATCCAGATAGTTACGCATGTATAAGCACATCTAGCGTCAGATTTGCACTTATAACCGACCTTAGAGCCTTCTTCGGTCGACCAATATTTCGACCGATAAACTCAGTCGACAAATTCGTCGACCGATAAGTACCCTTAAGGTCGGTTTTTTCCTTAAAACCGACCCTAATAGTACTTATGCGAAAGAAATCTGGCTCTTTCTCGATCGACAAATTTGTCGACCGATATCTATTCTGGATCCAGATAGTTCACGCATGTATAAGCACCTCTAGCATCGGATTTGCACTTATAACCGACCTTAGAGCATTTCTCGGTCGACAAATTTGTCGACTGATAAGGAGTCAGTTTTCAAGTGTATAAGCACTTTTAGGGTTGGTATTTTCTTAATAACCGACCTTAGAAGTGCATTCGGTCGACAATATTGTCGACCAAAACATATCGGTCGATGAATTTGTCGACCGAGGAATGACTAGAAAAACCAACCGTCGTAACGGATAAAAAAATCAACCGTCGTAACGGCTACAATTTCAACCGTCGTAACGACTATAAATACGACCGTTGACCGTCGTAACGGCTACTTTTTCGATCGACCGTTGGCCGACCGAGAGACGACCGTTGCGGGAGTCGGTCGACAAATTGTCGACCAGAATTGGCTCTGTTTTGCTATAAATAGCACGCAAAACGATCCATTTCTTCACACCTTCACATTCTCACTTATCTAGCTCCTCTCTAGTGTATTCTTGTGAAAATTTTCAGCTTCTCTACATCCAATTCTTGCTTGCTATTTCTCCATTTCAAAACAACGAAATGACTTCATCATCTACGTGCGGAAAGAAGTAAGTTGCAGGTAGGAAAGGAAGGATAGTCTCTTCAACGCTACCGATCATCAACGACGTCCCTTTCATCGACCAAGCTGCAGGCGACCGCTACCTCATGCTCTCGTCAAAAGCTGCTCTTCCACGACGGCCAGTCGACGTCACAGACTTCCAAAGCATTGTCGATTTGGAGGAACTTTTCGAGGTGCAACATTTGACTGATTTTCTAAATCCCTCCTTCCAATCCTACTCCTCCAAATTAGTTAATGAATTCTATGCCAATTTAGCCAAACATCCTGAACATGATTCCTTCTCCTCTATGGTTGGTGGGTATGGATTCCATTTTACTGAGGAGGGCATTCTTGATATGCTTGACATAGATATAGAAGAATATAAAAATTTTATTGATCTCACTAGAGGAACTCCACTCAACAAACTCTCCCAAGATAACACTACAATTAGCCTTAGTGATGTCAAAAGAGCCATTTTTCAATCAAATATGTCTTGTCATGAAGATAGGGGTACCTATTATGCCATAAATTTAAAACCTGAAGCTAGGATCATAAATCTCATTGTTGCCACCAATATCCATCCTAGAGCAAACAAATCTGAAGTACCCACCTTTCGTATGTACCTTATCTATGCCATTCTCAAAAGTATTCCCATAAACTTTATTCGTATCATCATTAAGAATATGTTTGAGTTTTCTGGCAATCCACCTTATGCTGACTTTGTATGCCAAATCACTCAACATTTTCTTAAGAAGAATATTGAGGACGACTTAGGTTACACATGGGATAGAAAACCCCAAAAAATAAGTAAAAAGACGGTGGAAAAGATGGGAATTGACTTTGGCCACAAAAGGGCTAGGACTGAAGGGGAGACATCCACCCAAGACATACCTCCACCACCTCCTCCTACCAACCTACCCCATGATCCTATTACAAACACCTTGACATACATTGCTGGATCCCAATATCACCTAAGTAGGCAAATGGATTATAGTCACCATGACATGACTTATTTAAACCAAAGGATGCAAGCTCTATCTCCTAACCAACCTGATGAATATCCTTATTCCCTTAATCCTGGCATGATAAATCCCTACAATCCTTCCTACAACTACTATCAAACTCCACCTCCACCATCTCCTGATCTCACACATACTCAGTTTTCCCCAATTCAACTTCAAGACATTGCTGCCAACTTTCGCTTTGATCGTGTTCCCACCTTCTTGGAGGCTTATGCCTTAACCATGATAGGTGCCTTGGAGTGGCAGACACTGGTCAAATATTATGGAGCTGAGCCCTTTCTTGGAAAAGACCCAGACATTGGTGTAATCCTTCAGTCTTTCCAGTGAGATTATGAGATATCTTTGTAATGATGTAATGTATATCTTTTTATAAAGCAAGTATGTCATGTTTCATCTTATAAAGTGTATGGGCATTAAATTGTTATGATTAAAAGTGTTTTCCATGGCTTCATTTGGACATATACATGTTATATAAGAATATTGTTATTTCAAATGATCGAAAAATAAATTATGGCAAAATTTGACAAAGCATCACTTGGTTAATCTCATACACACACACTTGGTACTTAATTTAAAACATTGAAACAGGGTTAATCTCGGTCGACAATATTGTCAACCGAGGATGACTTTAGGGTCGATTTTTTTCCTTATAACCGACCCTAGAGCTCTTTCGGTCGATAAATAGTCGACCGACAGAATTTTTGAATAGAGTTTAGTACTTTTCAAAACGTTATAAAGCATTGGGATCTCAATCTTTTGTCTCATTGTTGGGAATTCACATCCCTCAATGCCACCACCATCACATTTGCTGATTCTGGGTATTCAAACCCTTAGTTCATCACTAAACATGGTTATCACTTATCAGGTAACTATTACCTTCAGGTCATCTGATCAAAGTATTCAGGATATTTGTTACACAATCATCTCAATTTCATATCAACCATATCAATTTCATATCAACATCATGCAATACAAAAATAACATCTCTATTCCCTCATTAGGGTTAGAGTTTCCCATCTTTATCAATTAGGGTTCACATATCATCATCCCATATTGAAATTTCACATAACAATTATCCCATATTAGGGTTTTTACACAACACCACCCTATATTAAGGTTTCACATAACATTTCCATATTAAGGTTTCACATAACATCATTCCATATAAGGGTTTCACATAACATTATCCCATATTAGGGTTTCATACGACATCACCATATATTAAAGTTTCACATAACATCATTATTAGGGTTGTGGAAGCACTTTAGAGCTCCTCGGTCGATGAATTTGTCGACCGAGACTCCTTATAGGGTCGGTTATTAGAAAAACCGACCCTAGAGGTGCTTCTAAGAAAGAAATATGGCTTCATTCGGTCGACCGATTTGTCGACCGACACACATTTGGTCGACTAATTGTCGACCGAATAAAGCCAGAATTCTTTCTTAGACGCACCTCTAGGGTCGGTTTTTCTAATAACTGACCCTATATTTGGTTTCGATCGATAATATTGTCGACCGACAATATCCAGTTTAGTTATTCACACATGTATAAGAACCTCTAGGGTCGGTTAAACGAAAAAACCGACCCTAGAGGTGCTAATACGAAGAAATCTTGCTCGTTTCGGTCGACGATTTGTCGACCGAGAAGGAGCAAGATTTCTTCGTATTATCACTTGTAGCGTCGGATTTACCTAATAACCGACCCTAGAGGTCTTGTCGGTCGACAAATTCGTCGAACGAGATTGCGTTTTTACACAACACCACCCTATATTAAGGTTTCACATAACATTTCCATATTAACGTTTCACATAACATCATTCCATATAAGGGTTTCACATAACATTATCCCATATTAGGGTTTCATACGACATCACCATATATTAAAGTTTCACATAACATCATTATTAGGGTTGTGGAAGCACTTTAGAGCTCCTCGGTCGATGAATTTGTCGACCGAGACTCCTTATAGGGTCAGTTATTAGAAAAACCGACCCTAGAGGTGCTTCTAAGAAAGAAATCTGGCTTCATTCGGTCGACCAATTTGTCGACCGAGAAGGAGCAAGATTTCTTTGTATTAGTACTTGTAGCGTCATATTTACCTAATAACCGACCCTAGAGGTCTTGTCGGTCGACAAATTTGTCGACCGAGATTGTGTTTGATTGTTATTAAACAACCCGACACGGGCACCGTTTATCTGTAGAGTCGCGTTTTGGTTGTTAATCGACGCTACAATTTTTCGACTAAAAAGCCGAAATTTTAGTCTTTCTTCCTCCCGCGAAACCATTTTCTCTTTTCCAATCTCTCTCCCGCGGCGCCGTGAAACCCCTTTTTCACTTTGTCATTCCGCCATTGCCGCGAACGATTCTTCGTGAAGCCGTTGTCGCCTCTCCACGCCGCCAAAAGGATCGTGAATCTCGTCGTCACCGCAAAAAGGATCGTGAAGCTCGTTGTCGCCGCCTTCCCCTTTTCCTCCACGAAGCCCGTCGTTGCCGTGAAGCTCTTCATTTCCGTGAAGCTCGCCGTCGCCGCCTTCTACTCTTCCACGAAGGTCGCCGCCTCTCCGTGAAGTTCTTCTCTTCCTCCACGAAGCTCGCTGCCATTTCCAAGTAAGTTCAAGCTTCCTTCGTTCCTTGTTCCCCTTCATTCCCGCCCGCCACCATTGCTGCTTCCAGGTCCATCTCGGTCGACAATTAGTCGACCGAGAGCCCACCTGTGCGCAGCGTCCAGGGCCACTCTCGGTCGACAAATTGTCGACCGAGAGTGGCCCTCGACGCTGCGCGCAGGTGGGCTCTCGGTCGACTAATTGTCGACCGAGATGGACCTGGAACTTATTTATGTTGGAGCTATAAATTTTTTAATCATATTTGCTGTAATGTTCACAAATAGTTCTGAATATTATAATGATTTCAATCTTTGGACTGTTGGAAACGGCCTTACTTTGCTAATTTGTACAAGTATTTTCCATTTTATATGATTTGATAACCCAATAATAAAAACATGCATGTCTTTTTTCATATGTAATCATAATATAAATTTTAGAAATTAATACTAGATAAGACATGTGTACTCCTAGATTGATACTTTAGGGTTGATGCATGATGTTTAACTTAATATATAAATATGAAAATAATGCATTTATATATTAACTTAGAAACCCGTTCAAAATTTACTCATTAGGAGTAAACTTTGGATAGTTCCCAGTTTGGGACTATTTTTAGATATTTTAATCTCACTTAGGATGTACCTGTATAATGTATGTTTAGTTTTGTAGATTATTTCAGTAGGATTTCTCCATTTGTTCTCTGGGTACATATGTGAGTGGTTATTTGCCATTTATATCGGTGTACTTGGAGAACTTAGGGGAAATGCTGCTGAAATTTTCTTCAAAACTAAACATACATTATACCGTTACTAGTGAGATTAAATATTCAAAAATGGGATAGGTGGTACACTTTAGTATATAAAATTAACTTTCTATCAATAAAAACTTACAGATTATTATAGTATCAATATTAAACTGTTAGTTTTATAATTAATTTTAATGTGATATAGAAAATGGATCGAAGTTGGATGTCTATCAAGAACCATTGCAATCCAGAGTTTGCCAAAGGTCTTGATGAATTTATCAGATTTGCTGAGGAACATAGGAAGCTACCTACAGATAGGCTATATTGTCCATGTAGAAATTGTTGTAACAATTTGAAAGTTGATACTGGTGAGGAAATTAAGAATCATGTCATATGCAATGGGATCATACAAGGTTATAATGAATGGTATTGGCATGGAGAGAGATTGAATTATGGAGTAGAAAATGTCGATACTAATAGTTGTGGCATAGAAGATATAGATAATGATGATAATGTTAATGATGAACCGATTCAAGATGACCAGATTCAGGATGATATGATTGATGAGATGCTACGTAGTTGTCGGGACAATGTCATTGATCCACCTTCTTTATTTGCAAACATTGTCCATGATGCTGAAAAACCATTATATAAGGGTTGTACTAAGTTCACGAGGTTGAGTGATGTGATGCGATTATACACTCTTAAAGCTCAAAACCGGTGGAGCGATAAGAGTTTCACTTCACTGTTGTCTTTGTTAAAGGAAATTCTTCCTGAAGGCAACGAGCTTCCAATTTCAACATATCAAGCAAAGAAAATAATGTGCCCAATGGGAATGGAGGCTAAGAAGATTCATACATGTCCAAATGATTGTGTGTTATTTCAGAAGGACTATAGTAATTTGATAAATTGTCCAAAATGTGGTGCGTCAAGGTATAAGACTACAAATTTAGCTAAGGCTAAAAATGGCTCTCCTGCCAAGGTGATGTGGTATCTACCAATAATACCACGATTTCAACGCTTATTTGCTAATACAGAAGATGCGCAAAATTTGTCTTGGCATGGGGAGTTAAAGGTCAATGATGATGGCATCCTACGACATGCATCTGATTCACCACAATGGAAGAAAATTGATTTATTATACCCTCAATTTGGTAAAGAACCAAGAAACCTAAAACTTGGACTCTGTACAGATGGAATGAATCCCTATGGTACATTAAGCAGCCAACATAGCACGTGGCATGTTATGATTGTTATATACAATCTTCCTCCTTGGTTGTGTATGAAAAATAAGTATGTGATGTTGTCAACATTGATATCAGGGCCCAAGCAACCTGGAAATGATATTGATGTTTACCTTCTACCTCTAATTGATGACCTAATGAAACTATGGGAAGAAGGTATTATGACATATGATGCTTCACGTAAAGAGATCTTCAGTTTGCGTGCTATGTTATTTTGTACGATTAATGACTTTCCAACTTATGGAAATTTGTCTGGATATAGCATAAAAGGATACAAAGCATGTCCTGTTTGTGAGGAAAATACTGATTCAATCAGACTGAAACATGGTGGTAAAATCATATATCTTGGTCATCGGAGATTTCTCCCACCAGTGCATCCTTATCGAAGGCAACGCAAAACCTTTAATGGGTCAACTGAGGAACGAAGTGCTCCTAAACCTATACCAGGAAATGTTGTATATGATAGGGTGAAACATATTGTTAATGAATTTCGAAAGAGTTCAAGTAGTCATACACTCGCATGTGACAAATCTCTATACAAGAAGAGGTCAATATTCTGGGATCTTCCTTATTGGAGATCTTCGGCAATTAGACACTGCATTGACGTCATGCATGTTGAAAAAAATATTTGTGATAGCATCATCGGTACGCTATTGAACATACTAGGAAAGACTAAAGATGGCATCAAATCCAGAAAAGATTTAGAATTAATGGGTATTAGAAAAGAATTATCAGTGGAGATCAGGGGTCGCCGCACATATTTGCCACCGGCTTGTTACACTTTGTCAAAGAAAGAGAAAAAGACTTTCTGTGAGTGCTTGTATAATATTAAGGTTCCACAAGGATACTCTTCTAATATTCATAGATTGGTATCAATGAAGGATCTGAATCTGATAGGTCTCAAATCTCACGATTGTCACACCTTAATGCAACAAATTTTACCTGTGGCTATTCGATCTATATTGCCGAAGCATGTAAGGTTTGCAATCACAAGACTCTGTTTCTTCTTCAATGAAATATGCAACAAAGTGATACATCCTGATACTCTCGAGAAATTACAAAAAGATGTAATTGTTACCATGTGTCAGCTTGAAATGTACTTTCCTCCTTCATTTTTTGATATCATGGTTCATCTTGTAGTACATATTACAAGGGAGGTGAAGATGTTGGGTCCAATTTTCTTACACTGGATGTATCCATTTGAACGCTACATGAGTGTTTTTAAAGGTGATGTTTGGAATCGTTATCGTCCTGAAGGGAGTATTGTTGAGGGTTACGTGGCTAGGGAGGTGATGGAATTTTGTAATGATTTTTTGAATTGCAATGAAACTTGTAGCGATCAAAAAAATTCCCATCACACTGGATCTTATTGTGGCAAAGGAACTCTGGGAGGACGACTGAAAGGAATCAGTCGTGAGTTGTGGGAACAAGCGCATTTGTATATTTTAGACAACATCGATGAAGTTAGTAGCTACATCAAAGAACACAATGATCTTATCAAGAGAAATCATCCGCGATCCAGTTCAATGTGGCTTGCAAGAGAGCATAATCAAATATTTATTAGGTGGTTTGAAGAGAAAGTATTTAATCAACTATCTGAATCACCAAATAATGTTGCTGAGAACATAAAATGGCTTGCCTTTAAGCCAAAAATGGATGTCATGTCATATGAAGGTTATGACATTAACAGATTTTCATACTACACAAAGCGTCAAGATGAAAGTAGTGTAGTTCAAATGAGTGGGGTCACTGTTAAAGCTTGTTCATTGTATTTTGCTAGTGCCAAAGATAAAAGACCACACGAAGCTGAGATGTCATATTACGGCGTCATTGAGGACATATGGGAAATGGACTATATAAATTTTCGAGTTCCTATATTTAGGTGTAATTGGGTTGAACAATAAAGGAGTTTTAGTGGATGAGTTGGGTTTCAAATTGGTGAATTTTAAAAAGATTGATTTCAAAGATGAGCCATTCATCATGGCAAACCAAGAAAAACAAGTATTCTATATTGATGACCCGACAAATAAAAATTGGTCTATCGTTCTTAATGGTAAAAGATAGTTTACTGTAGATCCTATAAATGAAGAAGAATACTACGAAAAGTATGATGATTCTAGTCCATTCTTAGTTGGTTTGGGAAGTGTAAATGTTGAAGATAACACCGATGAATATTATAAACTTCAAGACCATGTTGAAGGAATTTTCCTTGACTAACAACTCAACCAATACTAAAGGCATGTATTCTTTGAATTATTTATTTTATTATCATGTATACCTTATCACTTGTGCTTTTATTATCACTTATGTTTTTTATCATGTATACTTGCAGGTTCTAAAATGGCGAGTGAAGATGAACATTTTGAGCATGAGCACCATGAAGATGAACATTCTGAGCATGAGCACCATGAGGATGGTAGTGATGATGCTAAGAACTGTAGAGGTCCTACATTGATGCGTAGGCTGCAGGAGCTCAGGGCTAAAGGGGATAAATTGCCAGTCCAGTTTGATATGACAGGTTCACCTATTGGGGAACATGCTAGTGCTTTCAAGCATTACGTAGGGGCGACCGCACGCACTAAGGTGCCAATAGATATAGAAAATTGGCATGATGTTCCTAATGCCAAAAAAGACCTCATATGGAAAGATATATCTGTGAGTGGAAGTGATATGTTTTTTTATCTATTGATTCTAATTTAGTTTGCTTGGAATTAATTCCTTTTCAAAACAACATTATTAATTGCTTCTTTTGTATGTATAGGGTGTTTTTCATCTAAATGAAAAAGATCGCAAGAAAAGAGTGCTACAACGTTGTCGTGTACGATGGAGGGGTTTTAAGACATATCTTGTAAGGGAATTTATAAATAATCCTAAACAAAAGAAGAAAGCTACAGCTGTATATATTTTTATTGATCCTGAGGTGTGGGAAAGATTTGTTGCAGCTAGGAGATTGGAAGAGTTTCAGGTAATAAAGATTGTGATGTATTGTATGAATTTTATACAATTAATGAAGTGAATCTTTTTATACATGTTTGCCAAGTCTAAATTGCAATACCTCATTTTAAATGATCATGCTATTCACCAGGCTCAAAAGGAAAGACGGGCTAAAAATGTGCATGACCATCGATTGGGGCCTGGTGGTTATGCCTTCCGCCACTAACTACAAGAGAAGCAATCATCTTCTGGAGAAGAATCTAGTACAACTCAAGTTGAGCGACCACCCCGACACATGACATGGATTGATGCTAGAAAGAATCGAGCCGGTGAAATTATCAACCCTGCAACTAAGGAGGTGGCACAAAAGATGGTAGGTTTATCCCAACTAAGTAAAGAGTAACTTCCACAAACTTAGATTTATTTATATCTAATTGATATTGTGATTTAATATTTTTATTAACTATGAATAGATTGATCTCCACGAGCAAAGGAAGGAAGGAAAGTTCATCCCAACTGGCTACATGGATGAACTAGCAGTTGCTCTTGGTACGAAGGAGCATCCTGGCCGTGTTAGGGGATTAGGAGCTGGCATAGGATTCAAGTCTTATTTTGGCCCTTCGCAGTCTAAAAGAGGTCGTGTAGGAGATTTTACACAAGAGGATCTTGAAGCATTAGTAGCGCAGAAAGTAAAAGAAATAATGTCTTCATTTCAGCCTACTCAACCTTCTCAACCTATTCATATTGCACGTCTCTCAAGTGATGAGGTACAAGCCCGTGATACAGTTGTAGAAGGTCATGGGAGCACTCCCGATGAACCACCATAACAATCTGCAGTAAGTTTTTGTTCTATATATGTTGTGTTATTAGTATGATAAATATAATGATAATATATATAGTTGTAACATGTATTTGTTCTACTGTTTCTTATATAACTTCTATTATTTCAATCTAGGTTGGTATGAACTGTAAACTTGCAATGGAGGTTCCAGAATATAATGTTGTGGCAGCGGGCAAAGTGTACAACCTTGGTGGTACATTGCATTGCCAACAAATTACTGATGACATCTGCTGTGTGTCCATCCATCTTGTGTATGACGGAATGGGGGACAAACCACTACCCATACCTAATCCTGAATATAGTACAGTTGAAGAAGTTGAGGGTGCTATGGTGGGTTGGCCTAGACACTTGGTTATCAATGACAAGATATACCTTATTTCTACCATATTTTTCATATTTGCAGACTGCATATATGAACTCATATAATATAAGTATGTAATTTAATTAACAGGTTTGTAAACCAAAAAGTAAAACTTCTGCTAGTCGTCCTACTATGCCCAAGCCATCTTTCATTCCCGAAACTACATTCTACGAATTGGGAAGCAAATCTAAATGTTTGTGTCGATACTTAGCCAACCAAAGATCGGGATCAAATATGATGGTCAAGTTAACAGAAGATGCAGTTGGGAGGGACTTTGAGAATTTTATTTTTCTTGATGATATTATAGAGTTGTTCCAGTATGATTGGTTGAACACTTCGATAATAGAAGTATGGATAAGATAAGGATCTATCAATATATATAGAAAATTCCAATACACATTTTTAGCTTATTTCTACATATGAAAATTAATTACAAATGTTTAACAACCATTTATATACCGAGGTCACCAACTCTGCTATAAAGAATATTGCATTCTTAGTTCCTTCGGTCACTAGTCAAGTGGAGACAAATATTGAGGAAGTGAATGAGTACTTCTCTGATGCATTCAAATATTTTGCTAGTGAGGGGAAGGAAATTATCCTAATTCCTTTTAACGTCCAGTAAGTATTATTATTCAATATAATTTTAATAATGAATGAAACTATTTATTTTAATATTTGTTTTATTCTTACTCAAAGCTAGACATTGGGAATTACTGGTGATTGTCCCAAAATTGATGAGTCTTTATTATCTTGACCCAATGGGTAAAACAACAAGGAGTCACAAACTGAAATTGTCAGCTATGGAGTAAGCATAAATTTAATCAATTGCTTCAACATGATATTTCTATTTAGAATTTCTATTTTACCAACTATCGTTTAATTGATAGGGGTATAAAGGCTTTTCGTGAAGCTGGAGGATAAATACCCATAAAATTAAAGACATTGACTTTGAAAAATGTCAAGGTAGCTACTTTGACAACTGCTTACTCTTTATGTATTAATTTTCAACTATAATATGTCAACTCTTATACTCTTATCTCAATTGTTGTTTATAGTAGTTTACTAACATTAAGTATAATTTGTTATTTGTAGTGTCCTATGCAAAATAATGACTGGGCTTGTGGCTACTATGTAATGAAATATATGCAAACTATTGTTAAACAAGCATCACATGACATTCAGACTATAAGTCAGGTAATAAAGAATAACATCATAAATTTACAAGTGATTGTTGTCATTTTTATAGAATATAACATGTGCATTTTCTGTTACAGATCTTTACAACTCAGCCTTACACACATGTGGACTTGACTGAATTCCGAGAAGAGTGGTCAGAGTGTTTTATAAGTGAAGTCAAAATAGCATTGGATTAAATATGTCGGCTCCATTTATGTATGTGGTTTGAGTACGTACTCTTTCATATTTTTTACTTTTGTAATATGTCATCTCACACTTGCACTCTATTATTTTGTAAATTATGATATTTATTATCATTTTTGTTATGAATGTGTGGTTTTGAATGGTGACGGTTGAACATCAATGCTCCCCTCTCCCAGAATATATGAATCTTCTTGTTCTTCTGTTCTATATAAATTTCTGCAGAAATTTTTTTAAAAAAAATCGTAACTTCTAGCGTCGATTTTTAAAATAACCGACCCTAAAGATTGAATTCAGTGTACACTCTTTGGTCGAGAAAATTTCGACCGAAATATAACTTCTAGCGTCGATTTTTTTAAAAAACCGAGTCTAAATGTCTTCTATAAGGTCAGATTTTTGAAACAACCGACCCTAAAGATTGAATAAAACATTTCAGTGTAAGACTCGGTCGACAAACTTCTCGACTGAATTACTATCAGTCGAGAAGTTCGTCGACCGAGTCTTACACTGAAATGTTCTATTCAATCTTTAGGGTCCGTTATTTCAAAAATCCGACCTTATAGAGTTCTCGGTCGAGACCGAAATATTTTTCTCGACCGAGTGTTACCATTGAAATGATATTCAATCTTTAGGGTAGGTTATTTGATAAAAACCGACCATGTAAATGATCTCGGTCGACAATTTAAATTGTCAACCGAGAACGTTTACAGGGTCGGTTTTTATGAATATAACTTCTAGCGTCGATTTTTGTAAAAAAACGAGTCTAAATGTCCTCTATAAGGTCGGATTTTTGAAATAACCGACCCTAAAGATTGAATAAAACATTTCAGTGTAAGACTCGGTCGACAAACTTCTCGACCGAATTACTATCGGTCGAGAAGTTTGTCGATCGAGTCTTACATTGAAATGTTTTATTCAATCTTTAGGGTCAGTTATTTCAAAAATCCGACCTTATAGAGAGTTCTCGGTCGAGACCGAAATATTTTCGGTCGACATTTTTCTCGACCGAGTGTTACCACTGAAATGGTATTCAATCTTTAGGGTCGATTATTTGATAAAAACCGACCCTGTAAACGATCGCGGTCGACAATTTGCTCGACCGAGAACGTTTACATGGTCGGTTTTTATGAAATAACTGACCTTACAGGCTCCTTTTTTCTCGCCTAGGTCAGAATTTTTACAACCTTTTGCGTCGGTGTTTACTCTGTAAGGTCGGTTTTATTTGGTTAAATAATCCGACGCTATAGACCAAATTCTGTAGCGACGACCACCTAGGCGTCGGTTAAAAAGTGACGCTGCAGGCTTTAAAAAACCGACGCTACAGACCATTCCTGTACTAGTGTTTACTTTCTCTATATTTTTTCATAAGCCTCCTTACATAAAACATCATATGTTATGATCATCCATATGTAAAACCAAATTAGTTGTTTGATATCTGCTTTACAGCTCTTAGTCTCTACTCAATGATCCTCTCGTGAAGTTTCACAAAGTGACTCATCAATTTGATACCTTTTTAGTTTGTACAGCCGTGAACATCTCATTTGTTCTTATAGATGGAGACTATAGTATTATTTTTCTACATATTAGGCATCTTCTTGGTCTTCATAATCTTATTAAAGAAATTTGTTAACCATATAGCTCCTTCATTCACATGCTCTTGCCATACATAACTTATTAAGGAGAGTGGAGGGTCTTTATTTTGGACTCTGGATATTGATGGAAAAATGCTGATGAATGTTGTGGAAATGATAGTAGTTCTTTTTATGGCGGCACGTCATTTGAAACATATTGCTTGGAGATTGGAAACATAATCGAGTTAAATGTGTTGACATCATGTAACGATTTGAGGCTGAATTGATGTTATATGTACTAAATTGCGATGACAAATTTAGTAGCGTGATAAGGCAAGCTATAACTGTTGACATTTGCCAAAAATGACCACTACATCTGTGCGAGGCTGGCATCAAGGCGAATCTCGTGGCATCTCGTGGCTGCATAGCTGACTTCTAACATACAGATCTGGGTATATGCTAGAACCTGACTGAGAGACAACACTATGAAAGCATCTAGCGGTATTACACGGTGTAATATCACCAATTCGAGCATTACGTTAGAACATTCAGATCTAGAATACTGGGAAATATAGCAGGCCAAAGGATCATTTCTATCTGCACGCAAAGACTAGCAATTTCCGGTAGTTGACTATGTACTCTCAACTCTCGTTACGTTAGGAAACAACTCAAGGGCTCCGATTTCATCCTTACTTATAGGCACTCAAACAGAGAACTCGCTCAGGGCCGGATGTCATGCGATGGAGATGGAGGCATCACTTTCTTCGCTTGGTAGGCGCATGAAGCCGCTGAGGGCCTACACCATGGGGCTGCTTATAACCCTAACGTACCTGCTGAGTTGCTCTACTGCCGTCGCGGCCAAGCCACGCAGCTTCAGCGTCGACTTTGTCTACGTGTCGTCACTACCATCGCGTAAACAGGGCATTCCCGTTTCGTCACTGCTCAAGCCAGTGCGACTTCTCCTCTCGATGCCATGCCACTGCATGACGGCGGCTAGCTCTGCGCTCCGGCACTTCATCACGACGGCGACACAGGGGTTGTCGTCTGCCGTGATCACCGCGGCCAGGCTCACACTCAGAACGGTGTCTAAGGTGCTTACCTTAGCCACCAGGGTCGTCTCCGGCGTGACGGCGTCTGTGATCCGTTCCACGCTGGCCCACCTAACTTCCTCCGTTAACAAACTCACCTCGCACATTCTGGTCTTGTCGTGGAAATTCGTTAAATCGTGCATGGATCGATTCCGCGGTGATCTGTCCGCAGCCATAACCGTTGCTCCCAGGACGACACCCGATAAGCTACCAATTCCCTCCAGTGTCGTCCTTGCCAGCGAAGGGGCGAAAGTCATCCGTTCCCCTCTGGCTCTTCTACAGTCCCTCGTCGCCGGACTTACCAAGCACTTGCTGTCCTGGACGTGGAACCTCGTCCGCGGGAACCTGGAAACATGGGAGACCCTTGCCAGGGAGTCAGCGGGCCTTGCCGCCGACTACATCGTACTCCCGGACAAAGCCTCCCGGCCCGTGTTGTTGCTAAAAGTCGCCCTGCGAGTAATCAAGATGGCGCCTATTAATCCATTCGTGAAAGACCTCCATCCTGTGTTGCGGCTAGCCTCGGCTTTTTTGTTGCCATTCGAGGGGACGCTAATAAAAAGGTTCGACAAAGAGATTAAAGCGTATGGTGGTGCACTATTGAGTTCGATATACAAGCTATACACCACTCAGATACAGTTCTCATACTGAAAATGGATTCATAGATCTAGTACCAGACTCCCACGATTTTTTAAAGACACATGAGGATGTGTGTGATAAATGTCAACACAGCCCCGGATACGGTTGCACTACATCGAACTGTAAACTGTATTCGTTGCATTTTGACTAGGATGTGGTGTTCCAGTTTGCAAGTTCAGAGATCTAGATCTTATGCTCTTAGAATAGATGCCGTATTTGTCAACGGCATAGCTCCGTGTGTGTCACCATTGGAAATATTGAAAGTCCATGCTTGAAAAGTATTGTCATGAATATCCTTTCCTATTTCATTCCATTTAACCACATCCTTGTCAAAGAATCGTTTTGCCATTCACCTCTGAAGTTCTTTTAAACTCAAAAAATCATATAGAATAGAGTGAATGTCCCAACCAACGAAAGGGAGACACACCCACTTCTCCGCCGGTGAAATCCAAATCAGAATGTTAACAAAAAACTTCTTGCATCACATCTCATAAGACGAACTTTGTATACAAATGGGATGGCTCTTTGGTTGAGAGACAACATTTGATAGACTTCCTTGTTGCTTTCGTTTGTCACGATCTCAAAACTTCGTAGCAGAAACTGTATATTTAACATAAATTTTCAATTAAGTAGAATCTCATCCCATGTTGTGTACTAAAACGGGTTGTGCTCCGATGTAGAAGATGAATTGTGGACATTATGCTATGTCTTAACCACTACTTACAAGAACAGCTCAACGAATAACTGATTTTTGACCATATAATTAGTGAATAACTATATGATAATATTTAACTGCGGTCTTTCTTCTTATAATAAAGTGTGAATCTTCTCCATTCATTCAACTATGCAAAACATGTTCAATTTGAAGATAACAAGTAATTAAAATAACTACAATCATATCTCACACCCGAGGCTAAAACTATGAGCATCACTTGCCTTCCACTTACTTAAATCATGTTTCATGTGACAACAAATTGATCATGTTTTGTTTCATCCTTGATGCATACCAAATCCATTGCATGGAAGAACCTTACTACAATCCCATCATAACTTCATATATTGATCAACAATGATCCTAATAAAGCTTCTATAACCTCACAAGAATTGTGTTTCTTCCCTTAATCAATAGTGAGGTGCATATAGAATAATCACATCTATTCTTCATGTTCTTCACAAAATGAGACAAGTTTATAAGCAGTCATTTACATTGTGTCAAAACCGAAATAAACCAATGAGGTAGACTTCCCTCATGACCTCAAAAGGAAGTCAATACCAAAGACTTGACATGTAATGTCCTACTGAAAGAGTAATGTCCTGGAACATCATCATGACAAGTTCCATGTTTATGCTAAATAAAAATTCAATTGCTAGAATTTTATGTACACTAAGCCAAAATGGTTTTCTTTCCAAAATAAGTTAGTGGCAAATGTCCTGAATCACAATTTACTATGTCATTTGTAGGTCTCAATAACATACCTTATCTTAGGCGAGGGATTTATAAACACCTCGTTTGTACCAGCTTAATAAGTTTAGGCTTGGATGAACTAGGGTATGATCCATCAATCCTTCAACCCAAATCACTACCATAGACCTAACCAACATCATAGTTTGAAATGGATGAACCCATTTCCCTTAAATATATCCCAAAGTCTATAATAAAACTCTCAAATAACCATAAATATCACCAAAATATCCAACCATGATAACAATCCATAGGCCCACTCATTTGGATCATTTTCCAGCATAAAATGGCACAAGATGATGTTGACAAACTACTGAATTTTACATCCACCCTATAATTATGTTACTAAGCAAATATGGTATGAAATCATGTGCAATCAAAACAATGTAAATACTAGAATTATTCAACTCACAATATTATTGAAAATGCATCCAATGAAATGCTATCGTTTGAATCAATAATTACAATAGGTATTCATTCATTTATGTTGTTGATATACAATATAGTATGTTTAATCATTATATGTATGATATTTCTCCTCAGTTCCAGTTAGCTTCTATCTCTTTAGTTTATTCCTCCATTTATTCATTCTTTTTCTTAGATTTTCTATTTGGTTGATAGGAGGAGTTTGGACAATATTTGGTGCATATGATCTGTCTGAATCTTACTACAAAAGGCGCATGGCTTATTGTAATTAGTATGGGTTCTTGGCTCTTTTGGAAAGTCGTCCAATGAGGGACTTACACTTGTTTCAAACAAGCATCATCTATCCATATTTCTTGCAATAAGCATTGTATATTACTTGTAATAAGAATCATATTAGTTGCACAATTTCACCCTAATTTCTTCATTTGAACCAACACATCAAAATAGTATAAATAGATGATGTGATCATTGTGATGATTCTTGTGGAAATTATGTTACTTAGCAAAAATAATATGGGCTTTCGTTATATTTAGAAGTCATAAGTGATGAGGGAATCATGATTTTTTGCAAAAAAAAGAATCACCTATTCAAAATACTTGAATTATAATCAAGTGTTCATACTTCTTGCAACAACAATAATATTATTTACAATGATTGACATGGCAAAAGTATCAAACAAAAATCAGATTAGTAGAACATATAAAGTAGATCATTTGATTAGAATATAGGTTCATGAAGATATTGTATGCCTTGTTGTAACTTTTATGTGTTCTTGGTTCATATAGCTAGATCTCTAAAGAGAAAATTATTTTTGTTGCAGATAAGCATTTCTATTCATATAATGCTAGTGCCATACATGAAATGTTCATAATAATTCCAAAATATCATTCTATTTACAACAATCATCACATTATTACAATCATATGAGCCACCACACTTAATAAAATAAGTACAAAAGATGATACTATCAAATTGAAGCTCTTTAATGATAGCATGTGCCTTGTTCATATAGTATGGGTTTCAATTTATTGTGGTGAGAAGCCCCAGTGGTGCATGTTGCAAACAAGCATCATGAAGTTTGATTACCTTGAATAAGAATCAAGAATTTAGTCTATTTAAAACAAGTTTCATGATAGTTGCAACAATAATCACACTAATAAAAA
The DNA here is from genome assembly GCA_963693085.1 of Alisma plantago-aquatica. Classification (NCBI taxonomy): domain Eukaryota; kingdom Viridiplantae; phylum Streptophyta; class Magnoliopsida; order Alismatales; family Alismataceae; genus Alisma; species Alisma plantago-aquatica. The sequence goes on from OY856409.1 coordinate 683,649,352, forward strand.
AACTAGTAAACTATAAATTGACATAGAGTATATATAGTTGATCTATCAATGTGAAACTTCTTGTAGATAGTATGTGTCACATTGAAAATAGTATATGTTGTTTGGTCTTCTAGAAATCACTATGATGTGGATTGATGAAACAAGCATCACCTATTCAAACCTCCCTCAACATACTTCAATTGTTCATACTATTAGTAACTAGAACCATAATATATGCAAAGACCATCATGTTGATCAAATCAATCTGAACCTCCACCTTCAAACATGTAGTATAACTAAATGATATGATTATTGTGAAGAGTACTAAAAATAGTGTGTGTGTAAATGCAACTTATATGGGTTCTTGGTTCTTTTGGCAAGTGGTATGAAAATCAACTGATGCTTGTCAAAAACAAGAAACACCTATTATGAATACTTGGAAAAAGAATCGAGTTTTCATACTATAATTCTTGCAAAAAGAATCATACTATTTGCATCGATCATTTTTGGCATTAGTTTATCATCTCATCCTCTACATTCAAATATATATACATATATGATCTACTAATTGTGAGGATTTTTTTCATAAGGTATGTGACTTGCTAAAAATAGTGTGCAATCTTAGTTCATGTGGCAAGCAATTCAATGAGGGAATGATGTTTTTGTAAACAAATATCACCTTTTCATAGTGTTCCTAGAAAGGCTACCCACTTGAGAGACTCTTTATCTTGGATGATCCAATCAAACATGGACTCCCTATTGCACGAAAAACCTACTCAATCATCAAAGCTGGCCATAATGTTTAAATCAAAGTCAACTACCAAACTTCATGCTACATGATTGCTAGTTCTATTTGATCAAAGGATCTATAGCTTCATTGAGATGTCACTAAATAGCATGATGATTGTCCACCCATCTTTTCTTACCCAAATATAGACTCATACCATGACCTAAATTGGACCACTCCAACTTCATTTTCATATCCAGCAATCCTATTTAATGATCTGATCACCCACCACCATATTGACAAATGATGGTGTTGGACTATGACCTCAAACTAAACAACTTGATTCTGAATTGGGACCCTCAAAATAGTCTCCATCTATCTTCTTTTTTTCAATAAACCACCTTTACTCCCACATTAAAAGAGTCATGTATGATAACTACATCGACGAAAAATATTTTTTCATTTCTCCTCCTCTTACCTTCTTTGGTTACTCCCTTCTTTGAGCCTTAGCTGCTCTTATCCCCTTGTAAGGAGTGGGACCCGATAGGAGATTGACACCCTTCTAAATTAAATAAAAGGGTAACATCCCATATATCAAACACCACTATAATTTTTTTTGCAAAAGGGATGATAACCAATTTGTTCAAAATGTCTGTATCATGATACCAAATGTAGTAGTGGAATACAAACACATATAATTATTACAAACTTAATATGACTACTATCCTTCACCACGCTAGGTGATACATATGAAAATGAAAACACAAGATTAATAGAGGGTTATCTAAACTATATCAAGTTTGTCTCCCAAGCATCAACTCCTTATGTTAGGTCCACGTCTATATGCAATGTTCTCTATATCCTACACCTAGGGTTGTGCTACCTCTGGGTGGGTTGAACAACAATACCCAAGAGGAGGAAAATAAAAAGAAAGGATATCAGCAAAATTGAGTATATGCAGTAAATAACAACTAGGTATTAGAATAAAATTTCAAAAGAATGTAAAGATTGAATGGTCATATCGATACAATGAGAAGTTTACTCATGCATGAAAAACTAGAACAATTATAAACATGTTGGTAGGAAATAACACATCTACCATAAATATGGGGTGAGAAGGAATATGTACACATCTTCTCTGAGCAGGGAAGGATACACATATGCTCTAATAATATCACTTGAAGGAAGTTTCACATATGTGTTATCAAGTGTGGGAATTTACACATCCACATAAAATAACACGTCATATTATACTAGTAGTCACCACATGATGTATCTAAAAAGAGTAAGCAACTCTAAATAAAAATATGAGAGATGAAAACTTCCTTTGAATATTAAGTTGAACCTCAATGATGAAAGATATTCTAGCCACAAAAATGGATCTTTCAAATAGGATCACTGCAAATAAATAATTTTACTATGAAGGTTATGATTCAAAATCGTCATAAGAAAGAAAGAGAGAGAGAGAGAGTTATATACCATTTATTCATTGTATATAGTTTAGGAAAACACATAACTTGATTTGAGTATACAAACTAGAGATCAAATCATACCCTTTCAAGTCTAAAGTCAACTCAAATCTCCAAACTTGATTGAAGACCGGTGACGTCGATTGTATGTGTGAGGCATTGCAACCCAGAGAGAAAGACTTGCTTAGCAGTGGGAAAACACACATAAAAAAGAGAAATTGGCTCAAGATATTGATTTCATGTGGTCGTGGTAGAAGGGAGGAATAAGGAAGGGGAAAGGGAGCAATGAATATATGAAGATGTTTTGGCATTTTTGTAAATAAATATGACCATAATGTATATTTCGTTGCTATATTTGGCTTATATGATCCTTTAGAAATTATCCATTCATGTCAGAAATATATCCTTTTTTGATTTCATTAACTACATATTGTTATGCTAATTTTCCATTAAGTATGTGGAACACGAATTCCTTTTATGAAAAAGGCATCAATGTAATTAATGTAAAGACAGATTCTAATTTTGATTTCCAATCTCCCCAACACTATTATACTTGCATATCTAGAATTTGAATATAATAATACATTCTAAGATATTTATGGTATCTATAAGACAACATTTTTTGTTAAATTTGTCTTAAATCAAAATAATAATAATGAGATTACCAGATTGACAATTTTCCACTTTTGTGGAATTGAGGAGGAAAGTGGGATTTTTTTTTAGAAAAACATACAAACAATATTTTTATAATCTTCCAATTGGTACTCATTTATTTATCATGTTTGTTTTATGTTGCGACATATTCTCATTGAAATGTAAACTTCATATTGAGAGTCAACTTCTTTACCACTAGGTTAGAGAAGATAATTCTACCTACATTTCATTTATATCTAAGAGAGACAGATTCCATATATTGTATTAAATGATAACAATGTCACTAAATTTCATATACAATCACCATATTTAGAAATGAGAATTTTATTGGAATTCTTTTATAATGAAAAGTTTCACACATTTATTGTAAATGATGTACTAGTCTCTGTATAGCCATTTGTTAGTCAAATACAAGACATAATGTCTCGTTCATATTTAATTAGACATTTATGCATGTTTTTAACATTAATTCATATATAGGTATATCATAATATATGTTTCTGTATTCCTTGTAAGTATTATTGGGTTTTGTTTATTGAATCATGACATAATTGTATTAATATATTTTATAAAATAGAAACTAAGTTTACTTATATTGTTACATGTTACTCAAAACCACAACATGTGACGCTCCGCACCACAATGAAACAAGATTACTTAAAACCAAATCGTAGAAGAGAGATTAACAAACATATATTAGCAGGAAACACTAAAAATTAAAACCTCTTTCAAAAAATAGCCACATGTTGTCAACCTATAATGAAGGTACTGTTCCAGAACACATATACATGATTCCATCATATCCGATATAGGACATAAAGATAACATTTTCGCAAAACATCTAAAAAATGTTCCCTAAGACCTGAGTATACAAGGACGACTCTAGGACTCTACCAATAAAAGACATCCAGAAGAACTTCCAACTTATCCGTTACTACTCCTATGGATGATGGTCAACCTCCTCTGCACAATCTCTACCTCTTTGTGCTCGCTCACCAAAAAAGGTTGTTAACCAATGGGGTGAGACACACAGTCCCAGTGAGAGATATAACTCTATGCCAACTTTATTATTATCACAGATAGGACAACTGAGAAGAAGTATAAATAACAAGAAAAACAATTACTTTTGAATTATGAAACATCTTAATAAATTTAAAGGAATATGAAGAACATGTATATTTTCTATCCACAACATTGTATAAAGATCAAGCAAGGCTTCAACCAATATTTTTGTATTTGATCCTATACAATTATGCTACACGGCTAATTACATATTTCATTATGCCCTGAGGATTTGAATTGTACCATCCAAATCCAACCAACCACTATATGTTTATAGTTGAAGTCAGTGCCACACAAGGTCTAATGGAAGAGCCAGAATCCACGACCTCACCACACCTCTTGGTCAGCACAAGAGAAAACACCGCTTAGACATATCAATCGACTGCAACATTGGCATATAGCCAATATTAGGGATTGGCTCATGCATGGTCATCCACATATACAAACATAACTAGCCCACCTTGGTACTGGTACATCGACAGAAGAATAGGCTCACACATGGTTGTTCTAACAAAATGAGTGGCTCACGCATGACCATCCATATCACATTGAGATTGACTCACACATGGTCGTCTCACACATCATGTATTTAAGGATACAAAGAATTACTCGATGTGTACACCACATATTCAAAAATATGCACTTTGAGTTAAACTTGTTTCACCATCTAGCAATAAAGCTAACACTGGAATGGATCTATGGCATAGGGAAAACTACACTATTAGTTTTCACTTGATTAATTAGATCAATTTAACATCTTAAAGCATCAATCAAGTTACAAAATATAACCTCTAAACATGATCTACATAAATAGGGAATAACTCATCACCAGAACATACTGATTCACATTAAGTGTGATCTCATCACATCATGCCTCTTTATGATTACTATTCACCATATGTCCATCACCAGGTATGTCCATCACAATGACCACATGTCCATCACAACGACCAATGTCCATCCCAAGGACCAATGTCAATCACAAGGATTAATGTCCATCACAAGGAACAACGTCTATCACATCATGACCACCATAGCTTATACCTGGCTGTGTACACTAGTCAGTATCACCTGCATGGTTATAAACTAATAACAAGAAGTCAAAGCATCATCATCTCATAGAACAAATGCTAAACATTTACTAATACATTTCACATCATAACAATTAGGGTTTTACTTTACCCGATTAGGGTTTACAGAGTTGGATCATCAACCATCTTTAGATCATCACTTTCTTTATTGTTATGAAGTATATTTAGAGATGTGGAAACATATTCCTATCGTAATTATGAAACATGTAAATAAGTATAACTTTCAACATCACACACATGATTACCCTATCAGGTATCACATCACACCATGTAATCCTGGAATCCTCAAGATGCATCACTACACATAACCAGATGCCGATTAGGGTTAGGGTATCGACCACCACACTAAGGTAGGGAATTAACCACTATAGTAAGGTAGGATATTGATTTAGCTTAGGTATCGGGCAACTACTCTAGATAGGGTATCGACCTACCAACTCAAGGATGAGTATTGACTTATCATCACTTTGTATCGGCTCAACATCACTTGGTATCGAGCTCAACACCTCAATGAGAGTGTGTCGGCCAAAACAAAACAAAGAATATCGACCTAGAGGTACATGATTAAGTATATCGGTCATACCACCTCATAAAGTGTCGGCCTCACCATCCATTAGGGTATCAACCTCACCTTCCATTAGGGTATCGGCCTACCCACTAAACTAAGGTATCAGCCTACCCATCAACTAGGGTATCAGCCTATGTAACCCTTTGTGTATCAACCACTAGGGTTTGGAGGAGCATCATTTGAACCTCAAGGGAAGAGTTTCTCACCTCTAAACAAGATGTGTCAGGCTAGGGTGTATCGGCTTACAAGGTGTGACGGATTACACATGTATCGGATTAGGGTTACCCATGTTGACTTCTACACTCAACTAAAAGCATGGAGACTCAACACTCTTCCTCCCAAGGCACCCCTAGATCATGACAAACCCCAACACAATAGGTATACCAGTTTAGTAAGGAGAATCATGGTTTAGCATATCAGATTTCATGCATATTGGTTTAGCATGTCCTTTCGGTGTAGTCATGTTCTACCTCAAGATGATGATACTAAAAAGGTAAAGGAAAAGAGCAACTTATGGCATCAATTTAACAAAGCTCTATATTCAAAAGTAGAACATAAGGCTACCAATAAAATCTAACTAGAAAGAAATAATGAGATACAGATAACTAGAAAGATAACAACTAAAAAAGTGATAATAACAAAGTAGGGTTAGAGTTATATAACCCGCCTCAAGAACAACCACCAAGATTTGAGCTCCAAGATTCCCAAGCTCAAGGTAGAAGAAGATCATCCTAACTCGACCTCCACCACACCTCCAAGAAGTAAGATAGAACTAAGGTTAAGAAGGCAAAAGAGAGAAAAGTAGATACCAAGGTCCATGGTCGAGAAGAAGAAAGAAGAAGAGAAAGAAAGTTAGAAAACCATGGCTTACCAAGGAAGAAGATGAAAGAGAGATCCAAAAGATTTTGGCTCACCCACCAAGCTCCAATGGATAGTTCTCTTCATGTTCAAGGTCAGCCACCAAGGAGTGAAAGCAAGGATCACTAGAAGGGTTCTCTTGCACGAGAAGGAAGGGGTATATATACATGGATGAAGAGAGAGAGAGAGAAAGGGGAAGTTTTCACCACCTTAGGACCCTAGAAGACACTTTTCCAAGAAGAAGGGACACATATAACACCATGCAACAAGGTGATAGGATCTATGTCTTGCCCACTTGGTCACCTTCCTATGTCATGGCCGATACACACCTCCATCCCCTTCACAAACCGATAGGGATGCAACCCTAGGTCACAAACCGATATGGCACTCCTCAAGATGCCATAAACCAATAGTATGTCCCTCAAGACATCCTCAACTGATACCAAGCCTCCTCAAGGAAACCACAAACCAATACAAGGCCTCACCAAGGCTCTCAAGCCTGAGACAACTCTCGTAAGAGCAACACACACCTCAAACATGTGCCCAAAACATCACCAAGGATGTCACCACTCAACCAAGGCCAAAAAAGGAACCCAACACTTCCTCTCTCCTCTAGATGATGCCAAGAGAGAGAAGAAACACTCTAGAGGTGGCAAACTTACACATCAACCCCTACTCTGGGTAAATTGCAAGTTGTACCAAGACCTCTCCACAAAACACAAGCATCAAGAAAAAAGCTCAAACAAGGATCAGAAACCTCCAACATGCCCTAATTACATCTTAGATTATTAGAGCAAGGAGCTAAGAAACACACTTAAGCAAAACAATTAGGGTTAGTCCAAAACCCGGGTTAGGGTCCTTTCACAACAATTCTTGTATTACTTTTCATTCAAATGTCTATTTAGACTTTTATTATAATTCTCCTAAGAAATAATTACTTAAGTTCCCAACTAAGATTAATTTTTTCATCAATAAGAAATCAACTTCTATGGCCAATAAAAAAGAGAAAATTACTTTCCTCACTAGATTCCACTTTTTAAGTCATTTATTGTATCATTTAATTTGTTGGAGTTCAACTTAAATTTTCCTTCATTAATATGAATAATGCATCTAGAACTATTCAAATAATATCAAACTTGGAAATCAAGCTAAGTGGGACCCAAGGAACACAAATATTTCATTACATTTCACTTTCAGAATTTTCTTTTATGAGTTGTGGCAACATTTAGATATATGTCTCATTATCATTATACATATCAAAATATTATATCTTTATTATAAGTATTCATTAAATTATATGTTATTATTTACAAATAGTTGCCAAAAGATCTATCTTATATTTTTTACGTGAAATTCCAAATTTTACGTATTTAGTCTATTTATTCTATATTTATTTAAATAATAGAAAATTATTAATATTTATGGATATGGAATTACCAATTGTTACTTCAAAGCATATTATTCAATTTTATTAAGCCATTATGTTAGTAATAAAATATATGTAACATAATTCATGATTTTATTTACATATTGGCACATAATTAAGTCATTGTGTAAATATTTTTAATGTTTATCCTTATTTGGTTAAATCTAAGAAACCAATTTTACTAGATTTATAATCATGGAATAGGGTAAGATTCTAAATTTGGGTTTTTTACACCCTTATTCCCTTACATCCATCCAATGAATAGCACGAAACCCTTGCCACCCAACTTTAGGAAAATTATCCTCTTTTCCCTACTATAGTAGATTTAATATATACTATATTTAAGTATGCAACTAAACTTTTTGAGAATTGGTGGAATGTTTAATTGGAAAGAATCTCTTATAAATATCATTTTATTTTCTTGAACTTTAGTACTTCATTATTTTGATAAACCCTTCAGTTGTGCTTACGTAAAAGCAACTTTCCTCTCTTACATGGGAACATCCTCTTATGCATTTTAATTCCTAATAATGTGCACATTTATTATTTTTTCTACATATACAATGATTATGGACAAACACTTTTCATTGTCTACTTCTGAGAGTTGTTCCCAAACCACACAGTTTTTGGTGCTTTAGAGGATATCAACAAAAAAAATTATACTAGAAATTGGGCTTAAGGATCCCTTGGGATGGCTATATTATCCTCTAAAACTGGCATCATGTATAATTAGATGTACCCTTTTGTTTGTAATACAACCTTTAAGGTGAGGAACAATTTATCGAAAATCTCTTGTGATCATATAAGTAGTTATGTTTTTATTGCTTCTTAATCACATTGCTTTGCATATTATGCTTTTTGAGAAATAAAATAAAATATCACCCTTCCTTCATCCAATATAATATGTTTTAATATGTGATTGGTTTATTCCTTAAGTAATGAGCGGATCCCCTCTTAGGTCCCAATCATTTGGACTCCTAGGCCTAATTTATCTCACGAATTTTAGAATCCTAGTAGTTCAAAAATGGTCCTAAATTCTATATTGATAGAGTTACAAGGGTAGAAAGATAGTCGAGTGACATATGACTATAAGTAATTCCTTAGGCCCACTACAGAAGATTTGACTAGAGTTTCAAGAATGACGGTTGGCTCGAAAAACCACCATTAGCCTCGACTGCACAATTTGTCCTCACTCACGTACACCATGGGATCAATTTCCAGACAGGCCACCCATTCCAGTACTACTTAGGGATGAGCACGCTTAACCAGAGAGATCTTACTGATGAACTCTCTGAAAAGAAAGTGCAACTTGGTGATATGGATATTCCAATCATTTCTTTCAATATCATTTTATCTGAGGCCTAATATGGGATGCTACATTCTCCTCCACTTAAGACTCTTAACGTCCTCATCATGGCTCAACTATGTGACCTCACAATTGTTGTCAATTTTAGCACAGACCCAGAATGGCCAATGCACACCCAACTCCTCCTGATCATGACTACTAGTGTAAGGATGGATCTGTCACCACATATACCCCTTTCTTACATGTAAGGATAACACACCCCAAATACTGGAAAGCCACATTCCCATGTGAAAACCACTTGTTAAAGAAAGAATTGAATGTGATACCATTTGTAATGCTTGGTTCCACCACCCAAGGCTCTAATATAGTTTCTAGAATGATGATTGGTCCCAAAGAGCATCACTAGACTTGGGTATGCACTTTGTCCTCACTAACATGGGATCAACTTTGTGAGAAGTCACCCATCTAATTCTAAGTATGCTTAACCATAGAGTTCATAGTGATGAGCTCCTTAAAGGAAGTGTACCTTGGTGATATGAGCAGTCCAATTATTCCTTTTAAGATTATTTTATCTGAGGCGTCAAACCCTGAGATGTTACACTATGTAAATAAAAACGGTGTCACCAATGCCTTTAAATTCTTAGAAATGCATTATTCAAAATCGCATAGACGTTGTGATTTGCAAAGATTGTAAATGTGTATGTTAAGCATAAAGATGAAATAATTGAAATTCATGATACTCATTGATTTAATGTACTCTTACACCTAAACTACAAAAAACATAAACGACATCAGTCAAACTAGACAGTGTCCTTCTCTATAGACTTGTCCAATCATGTAGGTTTGGGTTATGTGTGATGGGACTTGTAGAATGTGTGTCTAGAGCGTATGGATCAACACATATCCATTTTTAAATGGATTAGAAATAAATAGACTCATACAAAAATAAGAGAGATGATGTATAGAAATGAATATGGGTGAGAGATGACTATGCACTAGAATACAAAATAATTAAAATAGATGCCATTTGTACAAATAATCTATGTGTACTCGTTTTTAAGCCATAAAGACATACATATAGTCTAACTAATGTTCCTACTCGGAGATGTCTCCCTATGTGAGCTTTTGATTCTAATTTTCAATTTGACTCCAACTTGTATTGACTATTTCTAATACAAACCACATGTCTTTGGTCCAATACATTGGATCATTATTCAGTACAATTTCCTTTTTTTAGAGCAAATGGATCGATTCATTACTTGTAAGACATACGACATCTACAATTTGACGCAAAAATACAACAAGAGCAAACAAAGATCAAGTTAACATCACTGCAACCCATATCACAAAGAGAGTAGAACGCTTCTACATTGATTATTCTTCCTTGATGTTGTCTTAAGCAGATTTCCACGAAGAATTCCTTCGACTTGAGCATGTAGTAGTGATAGAGAGTCTGGATCTGTGCGGTGCTCTGATGAATCATCACCTCAAAGGAAGCCATATAATCAAGTAACAAAACAAGCCACAACAACATGGAGATCTAGCCTTGGCTAGGAATCTCATCACTCTCATTGAGAGAGGTCGCAGCAAGCACAAGCAAACAAACACTGACAAGTAGCGAGCAGACAAATGTTGACAAGCAACGAGCAAACAAACGCTAACAAGTAGCGGCTAGAATGGGCAGAGTAGCTTCCACTACACACTACGCCAACAAAAACAAGAAACCAGCAAATTGAGAAAGACGGATAAGGGGAAAAGGGGATGGGGAGCCAGAGCCGCAAGGAACAAGAAAGGAGGAGAGTCTATAAAAGAATTGTTGACGTATGATGCAAAAGCAAGCTAAGGAACGCCCGAGAGATCTCTGCACCACAATCACTCCACCCACCGTGAACGCCGTCGGTAATCAGACCCTAAGGATCGGATGTCGGTGCCGCTCAAGAAGAGATGGGAGGAGAGCATATCTTGACAGTGAGTGCCTCCTTACTTGTGATCCACATGACCGCGATGAGAAAACAAGGGCCCAGGGGGAGAGGGGTGGCGTTGGTCTCCGCCCAAGCCCCCTCCCCTGAGCCGGGGGACCTTTGCCCTAGTCACCCTGAGAATCGCCTAGAGCGGATGGGAGCGGACGGGCGAGACCTTGGGTTGTGAATGGGTAATAATATCATTTATTCAATACAATTTCCTTGTATCAAAGATTTCATTCTCTTGTATGGGTGTAGAATTCTAACATTTTCTTGGGTCACCTATTTCAAAGAATCTCAATTTTGTAATCTTCTTGATATATTATGATTTGTCTTCTCCTATCATGAAGTAGGTCATGCAGATCAAACCATATATTATGAATTTATTGTTTGTGTGGATTATTTTATTTGAGTAGCCGCACATGTATTGATTATTCTTCTCTCAGCCTGGCTAACTATGCAAACTATAAATAACTTCATGATTAATAAAGATGATGAGTGAGTAGATATCAAGAATTTTGATCACAAAATCAACTTAGGCTAACGGTAGATCAATATATGATTCTTGCTAGTTCATAAGAGGGTCTCTAAAGCACAACCAGGAGCACATGATGAGAAATATTCCTTGATAACAAAGTAGAATCAAGAGCTGGATGAGAAATATGTAACCTCTACAATACTTCTTACTTTCATGAAGAGTTCTTCGTGAGGTAGGTAAAGAGAAGAGTTCTCAAAATTGATAGAAATTTGATTCTCTCTACATGTAAAACTATCAAAACAAAATTACATCATAAGAAACATATATATTTTGTGTGCATCGATGAAGGAATAAAACCGGTGTTTATATTGATGATTTTAACTCCATTTTTTAGGATCAAGAAAATTTTCAAATTAAAATGGAAGATGAATATTTACTAATTCAGTTAAATTCACTCCTTTGTTCTTAAATAAAATTTCATTAATAGTTCTTTGCGGAAATGACTCTATCAATCTACAAGAAGATATCTTCTTTTGTTTGTTTGATAGTCAAGGAATTCAATTTCTTCTAGTAGAAGGAAATAATTGGCTCTCAGTTTTAGGGGTATAAAAGTGAAAATGCTACAATAAAGAGCATAAATGATCAAGGTTTGAGATTAAAATAATAAGTCATCAAAGCTGCAAAATGTAGTGGAATACAATTAAATAATGGCACAAGTTACAAAATAAGAAAAACATGAAAACAAAGATCAACACAAAAAACTTAATTGTGTTGTTGTCATACAAGGAGACAAAGAACATTTTCTAACGCCATCATTTACTTCAACATATCATAATTCTTGGATTCTTGAGTATGGTGTTTCCTAACACGTGTGCTAGATGGGATTGGATCTACACATATAGTGCAGTTGCAAATGAAGTTTTGAATATGGATAATGATTACTCTTACAAGACAATTTGAATTGGATTTGTTGACATCGATTTCTTTGATGGTGTTATAACAATTGTAACCATCATTCATTATGCTTAAGACCTTATGGATATTTTTATCTTTCTACGAATGCTCAATTAAAACGGAATTTTATATTCTTAAGGAAATATAAAGATATTTGTTTTCAATTTTGAAGTTATTTTGATTAGGGTGCACAAAAACTTTAACATGTGTACTCTCATATTCGTTAAACTGTGACTGGGACAAATGTTATTTGTTCTCCATCCAATTCAGATATGGCTATTACTAATCTCTAGTATATGATACGTAGACACCTGAGTGAGAATGTCTTATATCCTAAGAAAGAGAGGACTTTAAAGTGATACTACTACTGAGAACTATTATTTCCATAAATTTCAAGCAATGGATGGAAAAACAAAAATAAGTAGTCTCCCATATGCCAGCTCATACTATAAAGGGTAGCAATGACTACATCCAAAATGGATATATAGGATGCCTTTTATATTCCATTCAAGGTTGGTGTTGGATACATTCTCAATTTTAGTCATGTTTTGTAGGGAATATCTAAGCTTTCATCTTCAAGTATAATTGTGGATCTTTTGAAAAGTTCAAAAACTAGAAGACTTTGATCATAAACAAAACCAGAAAGCACATAAAAAGACTAATGACATATAATGGTTTGGAATTTTGGCCATCTATCTTCGCAATCGTAGTCTAGAATGATGGAGTTATAAGAGCTCATTGTTAAGTATACACCAAGTTGTAGGTTTGTATCTGAGCATACGAACATAATACTCTTGGATCCAATGAGAAACATGTTGAATGCTACATGGGAGAGATTTATCTGAGGATATTATTTTGTTAGTTGCTTATATTTGTAACCTCTCTCCATCCATTCCATTTAGTTTCAAAAACTACTTAATCTCCCTTTTATAGTTCTCTTTCTTATCTCTACTCCAAAGATAAAAAGCTTGTCCCTTGGGCCAAGAAGTGCATTTCTCTAGGTTATGTTTAAGGTTTAAAATGGTACATATATTGATATCCTAACCTAAGTCCCCAATATTATCAACCAAAAGAAGTGTTACCTTTTATGTGTGTCATGCTCTTTCAAGAAAATGATATTAGTACTTCTTATAATATAATACATTCACCTAGTGTGTAACAACCCTTTTTTAGCATACATGTATCAATGGAAGCAAATCCTATGTTTTTCATAATATGAAGGACTTTAACTCAATGGGATGTCATAAGATTAATAACTAGAGAAAATATAGGAAACAATCACCATGCATTAATATTGTATTGATTAATACAGTATTCAAAGACAAACTAGTATAGTTAAGTTCCAGAATTGAATCTAACTAAGCCAACCATATCATTATTTAAGACATGCATGAAATAATCTATAAACATTAGGATCTTCCATTATAGATGACGCCCACCAGGCAGACCTTGATATCTTCCTTAAGTTGATCTTCATATGGCTCTATCCTTGAAGTTTCTGTATACTTGTGAGAATTGTGCCCCCAGAAATGCATCAAACATATTTTAAGTGGAATTTAGCATATTATATCTTAAATATAATATTAATTCGAAAATAAATTCAATCATTAAACATTTAAAAGAGACACAATTACTTTTAGATCATTTCTTTTATCTTGACTTGTATAAGAATCCTCAGGTGTTGCAATAAAGTACATCTTCTCTTCTCCACCAAAATGCCTCTGGGTTTGCATCAAAGTGCCTCTTCTCTTATCCACTGGAGTTCCTCTTAGTTTTTCTCTGAGGACCCTCTTGGTGAGGATCCTATATAATTTATCTTTCATCATTATATTTCTCTTAAAAACTATTATTTTGCTCTTAGTTATTATTCTTTACTTTACTCTTAATGATCATGAAAGATGATAAAGTAATAATGACAATAAATATGACATTTAGTTCATTATAAATTAATTAACTTTCAAAAATTGAAACAAAAAATAATACATTCATAGTATGCATTGTGCGTATATACTTAAAATCAACAATACTATTATTCAAAGTGCATGGACCACTTACCTCTCTTGAAGAAAAATTGATTGCTCTCCTTAGGTTGAAAAAATTCTAATCACATTGGCAGTGTTGATTGAAGCTTAATTACCTTGTTCAATCAATTATCATTAAGTAATAATTGATATTCAACCAAATTTTATAAGGTTCTATGGTTCGTTGGGGATTGGTGGAAAATATGGGTCAAAACATGCTTCAAAATCAATATCCTATTAATCCTTGTGTTTTTATCATTCCAACGACCATTTACATTATTTTTCTAATATAAGAATAAAAAATGTCATTTTTTTACAATCTAAACAATCAGAAAATAAAGATAAATCGCCAATTTTTCAAAAAAAAAAAAAAATAAAGATAAATCCATGTTACCTTATCCCAAATCAATATGTGGGGCCCTTCCTCATTTGCCCAATAGGAGCCAATCACATGGTTAGGGCCTACGAAACAACAAAATGTGTGATCGAAGAGAGAGTGGGAGCCCATGAAAACCCATACATACCCCTAAGAAGAAGAATCAATGTAAAATTCACGATTAGGGAAAATGTGTAAAATAGTTATCTATACGATTCATATTCTTCATTGGATTCTCTAGGACTCGGGTGGAGGAATAGGAGCACCACCTGGTCTATGGGTCCTAGAGTCTAGTCTGAACTCTACCACATCGTCCGTCTTTTTGGAAAATGTGTGACACATGTGGTAGAAAAAAGGGCCCACGACAAAAGTCTAAATAGACTAGGATTTTCTATTTTAGGAATATTAATTTATTTATATTATTTTCTTATCAACTCGAATTGGAGCACCAAAAAGAGTAAAAATTTAAATAAAATTGGATTGTTACCTAATTGGACTAGGAGTAATCTGATTATCAACTTAGTTTTCAAATGTGAGATTCACTTCCACTATGAGAACCCTGACATGGATTTATGGTTAAATATGCTTTCTTATCTTGATTGGATGCTTAAAACCTTAATCAAACTCTAATTTATGCTTTAATATCTTATGAAAAAGCTAAGTTTCGATCATTAAACAGCGAGATGTCGGGCTCCCTGGAAGGCGAAGAAATAGGCGACAAGGGCAGCGAACATCTAGATCTGGCGGCGGCGCCTCCTCCTAGCCGCTGGGTAGACTACTGTAAGTACAAAAGTTTAGGGGAGACGGCTTTGGAGAAGGTTGATCTGGTGCTGAAAGATCAGAAGATTGTTTTTCCGCAGGAGGAAGTCTGAAAAAACGCTGAGAAATGGAACAAGTGCTTGTTGGGGTATGTAGTAGGGCTAGACCCTAAGATCGATATGCTAAATCAATATCTGAATCGTTTGTGGATTCTGAAGGGCAGAGTGGAAGTCCTGAACTATGGTAACAGATTCTTTCTTCTCAGATTCAATGAATCTTCAGATTTGGACGCTGTTATGGATGGCGGGGCTTATTTTGTGAAGAACAGGCCGTTAATTTTGTCCAAATGGAAGCCAGGGCAAACTCTCACTAGGTATAAACTTCTGGACATTCCAGTTTGGGTCAGAATTCATGAGCTGCCGCTTAACCTGTGGGAGAGCAAGATGTTTGCTAGAGTAGGACCTTTCCTGGGCACTCCTCTCCGCACTGATAGAGCTACATTCGATTTAAAGTGTCTGGAGTATGCGAGAATCCAAGTTCTGATGAATGCAGGCTCGAATTTTCCGTCAAAAGTGGAGTTAATCAGTGACCAAGGAGAGGTATGCGAGGTCAAACTGGAATATGAATGGCGTCCCAATGTGTGTCCTGGTTGTAAATGCTATGGACATGATGACTGCAGAACTTCAACTGTTAAAATGAGGAAGATAGGGGTCGAGAAGAAGAAAGTCTGGGTTGAGAAGAAAATCTCTGCAGGTACAAATTCTGACAATGCTAAAGAAGGTGAAGATAGAGAGCCAGTTCATTCTGAGGTGGAACTTAAAAGTAAGAACAAAGAATATGTTTTGAATAGGCTTTCTAATAAGGGAAGAGATATGGATAAAGGGGAAGATGTAGGTGCTTCATTAATCTCAAATGAGGAGGTTAAAGCTTCATCGAGCAATGCTGCTAATGAATTAATTGGCTTTTCCCAAAGCAGTAGTAGAGGAACTGTGACTGAGTTAGATGTAATTACTCAGAAGAATTTAAAAATTAATGAGCCTGATCCAACTACTTTATCTGCAGCTACACAAGAGAAATCATTATCTAAAAAATCTGATCCAATAGCTGTTCCTTCTGAGGTGGGTATTGAACATATACTCCAAGAGGATTCGGATACTGAGGAGTTCCATGGAACGAGTGAAGTCTTTACTGATGAAGCAGATCCTGGAGGAGGTGTTGATTCAGTAGTAGTAGATTTAATAACTCCACCTAATTCAGAAGGTTCTAAAATGAATGAGATAGATTCTGAGGGTTTCTATAAGCCGAAGAAATCTAGGAAGATAAATAGATCCTCAAGCCCAAGTTCTAGTTTCAGTTCTCATGTTTCTAATTCAAGGAAGAATCGGTTTGAGTATCTTGATAGTGATGAGGAAGAATATGTAATTGATAAGCAACAACCCAGTGAAGTACTGGGGGAAAAAAGTCAAATGGATGAAGTATCTTTGAATATTTTTTCCTGGAATGTCAGAGGGCTCAACATAAAAGCTCTGAGAATCCGGGAAGAAATAAATAAGTATAAGCATGATATCCTTATTCTTGTGGAGACCAAAGTGAGACAGAAAAACTCCTTAAAGCTTTTCAATAAGTTTTTTCCTGAATATGAATGGACTTCAAATCATAGTTCACATATTCTTGGAAGAGTGGTTGTGTTGTGGAAGGCCAATGTTTGCTCGATCTCTAAAATTCTTGAAACTGATCAGCTTGTTCATGTAGATGTCATAGATGAAAATTTTGGATTCATGCTTACTGCTGTCTATGGACATAATCTTGACTCGGATAGAAGCAGTTTATGGGTTTCTATTGATGATATTAATGCTAGTATTAGAAGTCCCTGGATTATTCTTGGTGACTTTAACGCTGTGAGAAATTTTGAGGAAAAGATAGGAAAAGAGTTGCCTTCTAAGAAATCTATGCTGGATTTTAATAATTGCATGTTGAATTGTGGTTTGTTTGATCTCAGTCTTAATGGTCCTGCTTTCTCCTGGGACAATCATCAAGAAGGGGATAGATTTATCACTTCTAGGATTGACCGTATCTTATATAACTCTGATTTTATGAAGAGGTTCCAAAGTTATTCTGGTTTCCTCATTACTAATTATGTTAGTGACCATAAGATTTTAAATCTTCAAATGGGGGATAGGAAGAAGCTCAATGTACCGTTTAGATTCATTAATGCTTGGGCTTATAGAGATGACTTTAATGATATTGTTAAGCATGGTTGGTCCACGGATATGGAAGGTATGCCCATGTTTCTGGCTTATGCTAAGATGAGACATCTCCGAGGTGTCCTGGCCAACTGGAACAAGAAGAGAGTTGGAAATCTTTCTGAGAATGCTGCTATTTTAGAAGGTAAAGCTTTGGATAATGCTCGCCTTCTGGATCTTGATCCTTCAAATTCCATGCTTCAACACTTGGTTAGTGTTAGAAGAAAAGATGTTGCTCAGGCGAGACTGAGTGAAGAGTCTCTTTTGAGGAAAAAGTCCTGTGTTTCTTGGCTTAAAGAGGGGGATTCTAATTCTAGTTTCTTCTATTCTTCTATTAGAGTTCATAGACATATGAATCACATTAAATCTCTGAGTGTCGATGGTACTATTGTCTCTAGTTCTGATGGTATTAAAGATCACATTGTCTCCTTTTACCGTGATTTGTTCAACAATGGGCATATGGCGAATGTTAAAGCTCTTGATTCTATTTGTTTCAATTCTTTGAATGACGTTCACAAGCTGAGATTAGACAGAGTTGTCACTCCTACTGAGATAGAAGAGGTGATCAAGGGGCTGAATCCAGATAAACGCCCTGGTCCAGACGGATTCAATGGAAAATTCTACAAAGTTTGCTGGCCCGTTATCAGTAATGATATTATTGTTGTTGTTCTTCATTTTTTCAGAACAGGTCGTTTGTTGAGGGAAGCTAACCGTACTTTTATCACCTTGATTCCGAAGTCTAATGATTCTTTGGAGCTAAAAAATTGGAGGCCTATAACGCTTTGCAATGTTCTATACAAAGTCATTTCTAAGATCCTTAGCAATAGGTTGCAATGGATTCTCCCTAGCATCATTAGTGTTAACCAATGTGCTTTTGTGAAAGATAGAAGTATTAAAGACGCTATTTTACTCTCTAATGAATTGATTCATGATTTCAGTAGAAAGGATGGTAGACATAGAATGTGTCTAAAGTTTGATATTACAAAGGCTTACGATTCAGTTTCATGGGAGGCCCTCTTTTATATCATGAAAAAGATGAATTTTCCTCACTGTTGGATCCTTTGGTTAAAGGAAATTTTTTCCACTATCTCGTATGAGATTCTTATTAATGGGGAACCTACTGATTCTTTTAAACCTACTAATGGTGTTAGACAGGGGGATCCAATTGCCCCCTATCTTTTTGTTATCGTCATGCAGGTTTTTTCTTATCTTATGAATAAAGCTGTTGAGGAGAAAAAAATTAAACCTTTGGTTGCTTCAGATGATATGCATGTCTCCCATCTTATTTTCGCTGATGACCTTATGGTTTTCATTGAAGCCGATGAAGGTAATGCTTACAATATGATGAAGATTCTTGAGGATTTTTGTGATATTACTGGTCTTAAAGTTAATTCGGATAAAAGTTCTGCTATCTTCAGCAATGGTGCTAATAAATACAGAATGTGTGAGATTCTGGGTCTTAAATATGACAATAAGCCTCAATCTTATCTTGGCCTTCCTTTGTTCACGGGTATGCTCACTAGGGAACATTGTACTCCCTTGATTGACAAATTTAAAAAAAGACTGGACAGCTGGAAAGCTTCTCAATTATCCATGGCTGGGAGGGTAGAACTTGTAAACTCTACTCTTCTAGCTATGAGTCTCTACTGGACTACCTCCTTCCCTCTTCCTTGTTCTGTTGTGAAAGATTTAGAAAAGTTTAGCAGGAATTTTATTTGGGGACATACTGATAGTAAAGCTACTCTCCATTTGGTTAAGTGGGATAAGATTACTAAACCGAGAATTGAAGGTGGTCTTAATGTTAAATCTATCAAAGAGGTAAATAATGCGGCAATTCTCTATCATGGATGGAATATTGCTAATAGCAAGGAGTCCTTGTGGATAAAATGGCTTCATGAGAAATATCTTTGTAAATTGAAGTTCTGGGTGACTAAGGAGAGTTCCCAGTTCTCGTGGTTACTCAACAAAATTCTAAGAGATAGACATATTCTTAAAGCTTTTGTCTATTTTGATATTGGTGATGGGAACAATACTTTCTTCTGGGATGATCCTTGGTTACCAGGCAGTAAGTTTATTTCTGATGTACTCGGACCTCAAGCTGTTATCAAGTTGGGTTTCCCTGATAAGAGTAAGGTTGAGTGTGTCATTAATGATCAGGGTTGGGTCATTAGCAATGCTAGACTTCATAAGGATTTGAACTTTCTCCTGAATGGTCTTGCTAAGCCGAAAAAGAGTAAAGATACTATCTTGTTTAATGGTGAGTCCAAAGTAAATTTGAAATTTATCTGGAATACTATCAGATACAAGAATAATGTGGATGAATTTTTCTCGTGGATCTGGTTGCATAAATGCCCTAGAAGGTATCAGCTTAATGCTTGGAAAGCTGGTCATAATAGTTTGCCTACGTCCACTTATTTGAAAAGACTAGGAATCTGCTTGGCTTCTATTTGCTTTTTCTGTAAAGAAGAAGAGGAGACCTCCCATCACTATTTTTTTGGTTGCCCGTTTGCTCAGAAGATCTGGTCTGAAGCTTCAAAAGAGTATATCCCTAGCAGGCCTGTCGATCTCAGTTGCCTTCCTAATTATGTTGGGAAGAAGGAGCACTTGACTAGTTTATGCATTCTTTCGTGGATTTGGTTTGAAAGAAACCTAAGAGTTCATGATGAAATCCTTACTGATTGGCACATTCTGTGGAAACTGATAAAAAGAGACGTTGATGCTATCTTATAGTTGTTGATGGCTCCCTATGGTTTTAGCATTGGTGAGCTCAATGGGTTTTGTAGCCTGTTTGATTCAGTTGTTTTGCTGCTGGCATTTCTTTGTGATTTCTGGTGGTTCATGCTGCTGGCTGTGTGAGGAGATCGTCTTTTTTTATGGAGCTAGATGCTCTCTTCTCTGTTGAATTCAGCCTGGTTGTGTTCGCTGCTGATCTGGAGTTCTGTGGCTGGGGATTTCTGTTTCCCTTTTCTTTGCTGCTGGTCTGCTTTAACTGAGTTTTGAACTGTGGCTGGCGCTGTGGTGTCATGATGAGATCATTGTTGATGATTATTTATGATTTCTGGATTTCCCTGTTGCTGGATGTTTGCTGGATTATGGTTTCAGTTGGTCCCTCTTGCTGTCTTGGTTTTGCTCTTCTCTTTGACAGATGTTGGGATCTGGTTTGCTAGTTTTGGATCCGGTTGTCTTCCAGATGCTAGTAGTTATCTTTGATGTTGGTGTGCAAAGTTGGGCAGTTGAGTTTGCATTATTCCACTGCCCTGATGATACAAAATTCTGTATAGATCTCTTCTTTTCTTTGTACAAGTTTTTTCTTCTTCTCTTCCCTTCTTCTCTTTCTGGTTCTTTCTTTAGAATCAGTGCTTTGTACATACCTTTTTCTTTTAAAGCATCAATGGAGCGTGATTCACCAAAAAAAGAAAAAGCTAAGTTTCATGTTCCATAATGTTTGGACATTATCTGAGTAAGTTTTGCAACATGTGTTTATATGAACATTATGCAATTTTTCCATATATTTGATTTTATTTGTAGATTTACATGAATAATATTCCACATGAGTTTTCAAAACATGTTTGATATAGTTGCTTCATTGGGCGCCTAGATGCACCATCAAATGTGGGGAGTTCTCTAATATATTGGTGAGGACTAGGGTTTCTCACCTAAGTACCCTAACTCAATGGTTTCCCTTAGTGAGCTTGGCATCCGATGGTTCTCAAGGAGAGAGAATGATCTGATGGTTCTCTTTTGTAACATGAGATCAGATGGTTTGCTTAGAGGCACAACAAGTCAATGGTGTTGCATGTGGAATACAACAACTAATGGTGGTTTAGGGTTTCCTCTAGTGCCTATGTGAGGGTATGATCTGATGGGCCCTTTGATGCTAGAACTCTTTGGTGCTCTTGGGGTTGGAAACCAATGGTCTGTCTAGCATCAAAAATCAATGGAATATCTATCTACTTGGTTGGGAGGTTTTGGCTTTTGGACACATGGCATGCATGCTTTCACACCTCAACCCACCTCTCTCTTTCAACCTAACGTTATACACTTCCATCCTTTCAACAAAACAAACTCTTTACATGCCTTCTTCATCTCCTTCTTGTTTCTTGAAAGGTCCAAATTCTTTCTTGGTGGAGGAGAAGAGATCTAGAGGAAGAAGCTTGGTCGAGCTTTGTTGCATGTGCTCTAGGGTTTCAATCTACCCTCTCTAGCAACATTTGGAGCTTCCTGACCTTGTTTCTTGACATAAACAAGTAACATCACCATCCTTATTTTCATTTTCCTTGCTGACCTCCTTCTTCTCTCTTCCTTCTTGTATGGATCCATGGTGTTCTCAGTAGAGCTTGTACATGTGGTTGAAGAACACCTTGTTTCTTCTATTTTGCCCTAGTCTTCCTTGTAATTTGAGAAAGGAGCTAGCTTGGACGTGTGGAGTGCTCAAGATCGGGTTTCTCAGTTCTTTCTTTCTTCTACCTTGCTGTTTAGATCTTTATCACCTTCCCTAAGGTAAGTTATATTGCTTTCTTCACGTTTCTTGCTAACTATTAACTTGTTATAAGTACAACTTGCCCTAAAAATGTGGTAACAAGTAGAAAGATGATTCTTTGACTAGGGTTTGAGCTTATGTAGTATTTTTTGTATGGGTAAACTACCTCTAGATCTTGTGTATGATCTTACTTGATGCATACTACTTAAACCTTGCATATTTGTGGAGGTTAATGATTTTGGTTTCCTTAAAAAAATGGTTTCTTCTTAGGAGTTATGAACTGATTTCTCTCTTGATTCATGACTCGATGGTTGGAATCCCTTTGTCAATCGATGGTTTACCCTTACTTGTTGTTTAGAAGGTTTTTACTTATGCTTGATAATTCATGGTTGTGTTTCATCCATGAACCAATGGTCATGTTTCATACTTAAGTAGATGCTCTCATCAAGTGGATGAATTGATGGTTCCCTCTACACTTGAATCAAAGGTCTTTACTTAGGCAAGAAGATCTAATTTTTCCTAGTTATAGAATCAATTATTCCTCTATCTTTCACCAATGATGGTTTTCCTAGCTTTAAAGATTGATGGTATACCTATTTATGACATTCGATGGCTTTCCTATGTTCACAAATGATGTTTCATCTAGCTTTGACAAATGATACTTTCACTAGTTTTATCAAATGATGGTTTTATGATCTGATTTTACCTAATACTCTCAACCGATGGTTGGCTTAATGATCACAACCAGTGGTCTCGCTACTCTATGAAGTGATCTGCCAACTAAGCCCAAGAAATGATGGCTCTACTAGGTGCATGATCTGATGGTTTGTGTTTGATATGATTGACATCATCCCATGGTTTGTGTTTGAGAACATGATCTGATGGTTTGTGTTTGATTCTCATGATTTGATGGTTTGTGTTTGTAGTACATGCTCTGGTGGTTGTGTTTTGTCTAAAGGGCTTCCATGATCCGATATTGATGCTAGGTGTAAGAGTTTATGTTTTTGGCCTATGTGAGTGTGTGAACCGAGGGGTTACCCTTGGGTGCTGAGTTATAACATCAATTCAATCTACCTTGTTGAACCTATCTTAAAGTAATTAAGTGATGATGGTTGAATATACTTGTCTTCCTTTTATGTTACTTTGAGAACATCATAGATCTTATGTGTGATGAAACCTTATATTAAATATTTATACAACAAGTTTGTTTATGATATGTAGAACATTTTACAAAGTGTTGAAAGATAATGATGTTCTTACAAGAGATTATGTGAATGGTCTAATGATCTTTGGGCATGACTTATGTCCTGATGGAGGTGTAATCCTCGTCATGTATGATAAGAAGTAATATTCTATGATGTTAGAATAAGGACTATGTCTCATACATTTTATATCTTATGGAGTTTTTATATACCAAAATTTTTGTAGAAATATTTTAGGGTTTGTATGTAATATGATTGATGTAGTCTAAAAGCACCCAATTGGAAATAACTAATCAAGTGAAACCCTAATAATGTAGTGTCATGTGTTGTAGAACTATTCCAATGTCAGAACTTATTGGATAGGGAAAGGAGTATTCGAAAAGGGAAACTCAGAGTCATATATTGTTGAGTATATGGTGGTCCAAGGAGGGTACATCCTTGTCACCCTGATCCCAAGGTTATGGAGAATGGTCGAGGCCATATCTCAGATGAATGAATATGTATATGTGATATTATTGAGGAGAGTTGCAGTTGTACCTCATATAATATGGTTGAATACCATGGTTACTAGTGTCATGACCTATATACCAAGGACATACTAGGCTAATTGCAGCTTGACTAATATGTCACTGTGGCCAACTCATACTGATCGAGGGGAACATATCTTAGGATTTTATCTCTCCTATATCTTATAAGGAACGGATTGTGACTTCACAATGGTCAATTGGAAGTTTGAGTGGTATGCCTCAAACTCCCCACAGTTTAACAAAATATGTAATCCAATTGGGTGGCATAAATGTAAGGGTTAATCATCAACTCACATTGGATGAAAACCCTACCTTGTTTCTTATAATGTTTAGTTGATGTATAATATGGTAAGATAAATCAATTGTTTAAAAAGTGTTAGTTTTACCTCTTTCTTTGTGTATGATGTTAATTTCTCAATTATATAATACTATCTATTCTATCTATTTAATTGCATTATTTGTTGTAATCAATAAACATTGTTGAAAGTTATATCTCCCACTAGAACATGGGTCTCACCTTGAGGGTCAACAAATCTTTTTAGGAGATCGTCAACGGCATTGTCACGGTCATGGTAGTGAAAAAGATAAGCTTGGTGATTAGTAGGAGCAGAAATTATCTAGTGTTTAGTGTGTCCTAGAGTTGACCGTGTACTCTCAGGTCTGGGCGGGTAAGTTTTGTAAATGTATATATGTTGACTCGAGTTTTTGGTAGTTTGTTAATGTTGTATATGACATGTATATGTAGAATGATTCTTTTATATACAGGTTGTTCCTGAGGAAACTAGATAGTCATATAGATACCTGGTACAGTATGTGCTATCATGCATGATGATGGACTTATATGTAAATGTTTTTGGACATGTTTGAGATGTTTGATTCGGTTTTCCTCATCCTCTTTTCTGATTATGTGGTTAATTAGTGATATATCGTGTTTTATATTTGATTAATCTCATTTAGCATGGTGGGGTGCCACAGTTCAGTTGGTATTAGAGATTAGGGTTTGCAGAGTCTATTGGGACATAGGACTTACGTTTTGTGTTTGTTCTTATATAATCCAACATATTTGATCATAGCTTGTTCTTATGTAGATATGTTTGGAGAATGTGAAGAGCATGCTGAGAGTAGCTACATAGTTCTAGGGGTGGCGGTAGGAGGCTGGTACCTAATGGAAGAGTGCCTACGACATGGCCGAAACAACCCACACTGCCTCTATTTGACCTTGTAGCCATGGCCTATCCAACCTTCTAGTCCATGTTTGGACAACTCATTGCCATGATTTCACATTTAGCGTATAGGGTGCTTATGGAGCTTCCTCTTACGTGGAATTGCGCGCACCAACTAAAAATCCTAAAGATGGTAAGTCTTTAAGTTTAGCCTTGCTTATACTAGATTGAGAACTCCACCCATGTATGCTAAGATACGTGGAAGTCTTATCGTAGTATAGTTAAGGGTCGAATCCACGGGACAACGGTCTTGTTGTGAACAACAAGATGAAAAACATTAGAACTTCACTTAATCTCTTAATAGTAGGTACTTAGATCGAAAGTTTGGTTTGGTTGTTTTAAACTAAGAACGTGTAAAGTAAAGCAAGAAAGTAAATTTAAGGAAGTTAAACAATGATAAGGATTCACTAGGGTGTGATCGGTTTTCACTGCCACTACACATGGATCAAGACATGCAAAATAAAACACAACCTGCAACAAGAGTTTAGTCAGTTAGTATCTTTGTAGACTTAGTTTCCTTTCGGAGAACTAACTACGAGAAGTGCGGGAATCTTGCAAAGTCAGCCATCCCCAAATGAATGGTCAACTACTTTGCATCATTCCCTTCGCAAAGTGTGTTCCTCGATTCATCAAGGTTGTACTTTCATACGTCAACTGATTCCATTTCATAGCATGAAAGTACAACGATGGGAGTGAGTTTACTCCACTTCTTGAAAGACACTCCTAGATACCGAAACAGATACATGGTGGATACATGCACCAAGAACCAACATACAAACGAGTTTCGAATCTAATAGTATAAACGTAGACAATTCATACTAAAAGATAAAAGATAACACAAGTTGGTGATCAAGCAACAAGCATTCATTAAACGTTTGATGTTGAACTGAAAAGATAAAATCTCTATATTGCAAATTATGGATTACATTACATGATATGAAAACATGGGTAGCAGGGCTACTCCCCGCACCCCAGTGAGAGAGACTACTCGCTCATAACTAGGACAAAGAAGGAGGCAAGAAGAGAGAGAGAGAGAGAGCGTCGTCCCCACAAAGGAGAGAGGAAAGTCAACCCCTTAGAGAGAGAGACGATCTTCTAGCTTCACAGGTTGCTTGATGACGAGGTCCCCTCTTCCCACCTTCTTTGGCGGAGAGAGAGAAAGCACCTTTGAGATGGATTGTGGATCTCAGACCGGCAGCCCCTGGGTGGAGGATGGAAGTCAGATTTGCTCTAGAGTGATAGAGGCAGCCTCTGGACGTCTGAAACTTGATGCCTTTTGGAGGACCCTTGGTGTCTTATTTATAGGCCTTAAGTGAAGTCCAAACGGTTTGAAGACCGTTTGGACCTCAAGAGCGTTTGGACCTCAAGACCGTTTGGATCTCAAGACCGTTTGGGCTTCAAGACCGTTTGGACCTCAAGACCGTTTGGACCTCAAGACCATTTGGACCTCAAGACCGTTTGGACCTCAAGACCATTTGGACCTCAAGACCGTTTGGACCTCAGGACCGTTTGGACCTCAAGATCGTTTGGACCATGCGGTCTCGGGAATGGTTGGCTCCATGCAGTCTCGGGACCGATTGGCTTCATGCGGTCTTGGGTCCGTGTGACTCCATGCGGTCTCGGGACCGATTGGCTTCATGCGGTCTTGGGACCGTATGACTCCATGCGGTCTTGGGACCGTATGACTCCATGCGGTCTTGGGACTGATTGGCTTCATGCGGTCTTGGGATCGTGTGAATCCATGCGGTCTTGGGACCGATTGACTCCATGCGGTCTCGGGACCGATTGGCTTCATGCGGTCTTGGGACCATGTGACTCCATGCGGTCTTGGAACCGATTGGCTTCATGCGGTCTTGGGACCGTGTGAATCCATGCGGTCTTGGGATCGATTGGCTTCATGCGGTCTTGGGACCGTGTGACTCCATGCGGTCTTGGGCTGGTTGAGTCTTTTATGATTTTTTTGTGTCTTTTTCTACAAGTAAAAAGGGGAAAAGTTAGTCTAATAGTATATTTGCAATAAGAGGGGATATTTAGGGATTATGTCTAATTTTAATTGAGAAAGAGTGTGGAAAACTAAAGAAAAGACTAAGATAACAACCCAAAATTGGAGGTTATCACCCCCACTAACTTAGAGTCTGGCTTGTCCTCAAGTTAGATAGAGATGAGGCATGTAATGGCGAGGCGATTTTATTTAGTTAAGATTTCCATACTCTTGCTTCAATTCTCAACATGAGTTCTCCCAAGGTCATATCGGGGCTTTTTGCCTTAACTCTTTCAGGTATTGAGAGTTTCTTGGATCTTAGGTTTCTTCCATATCTTAGCCCGCGTTGGGACCACTTTTTTTTTCTTTATTCGGTGCATGTCGTTGACTCTAATCAGTTTTATAATCCTCTGAAGATCCTACCAGAAACTAGAGTGGGTATTAGGGTTGGCTAAAGGCTTAGTGTGTAACTCCCCCTTCAAGTGGGGGAGGGGTTGTCTATGATTTTAGGATCTCACTACCGGACACGATACATCTTCCTTCTTGAAGGCAACTGAATGTACCGCCGGGGCGAGTCCTTTATCAACCTTTCATATATTTAGATACCTTAGGGTTTCACTACCGGGCATGACACATCTGCCTTTGTGAGGGTAGCTGGATGTACCGGCCGGTCGAGACCTTTATTGGTTCTTCATATAGATACTTATTTATGGCACAACCCTCATGGTTTTATTCAACACTCTGGCTTTTATTTGTAAACTCACAGGCTTGGGATTTGGATATTTAGGGATTTTGATTTGGGCGGCCAAGTCTCTTTTATTTGGAGAGAAGAAAATTGTTCTTAGAGTTGTTCGACATGCACTTATTTGGTTTCTACTAGTGGTCCACTTGCAAGGCTTCATGATTTGGATGTCACCTGATGTCCCTCTCGTCCTTGAGATTTTGGCTTATTGCAGCCCTGATGTTGTCCTGTGGAGAGTCAGATATATAATTGAAGCAGAAGCATGAAAATTGAGTGAAGATGATTTATTAACTTGCCATTGCATGTCTATGTGCTATTTTTGTTATTGCTCTTGAGGGCTACTGGATTCTAAATTTAGTTGGGGATGACTTTGTTCCAGGTAGGTTTTATTATCAGGGGAGAAATTAAAGCAAAAACTAAGTATGAGAAAAGAAATTTTAAGAAAAAATTTTATACGGAAACTGAAAAGAAGATAGAAAGGGAAGGATTTAGAATTGATACCTCACCCTTGTCGAGTGTACTCCCCCTAACTAATCACTCACTCTATCCTCAGAGTGTCAAAGGGAATAGGCTGAGAGGTACAAGGATAAGGGCATCAGGTGTCCGTTAGTCCTTTATTTGTGCCATGCGTGCGAAGGAGATTGGCAGCAAACTTTCCACGTAAGGCATGGTAATCGACGTCTGTCGTATCCTATATTGGTTTTTGAAGGGCCTGAAAAACACTAGAGGGGGGGTGAATAGAGTTTTTAAATAATTTTAACAATTTATTGAACTCAAACAACCACAATTGAAAATTGGAAGAAGGAGACAGGTGTTTAGAGTGGTTCCAACTTTAGTAACTACTAAAGTTGTCAGTCCACTACCCGGTTGCTTACCCAACCGAGATTTTGAAAGTATTTATTTTATTACCTTCCCAAGGATTTATACAAAATACAATACTTTCCTTTACACCCTTTGAACAGCCTTCACTTGAAGTAGGTGCACCAACTTTGAGGTAGCCTTCTTGAAGTAACTCCAAGCTCCCCCTTGAAGTAGCCTTCCTCTCTAGAAGTAACCTCCCGTTGCACCAGCCTTCTGAAGTAGCTCAAAGTCACCTTCTTCACCAAGAATATCTTCACCCTCTCCAATCAACAGCCTCCAACCTAGGAGTAGCAAGGAGAGTACAAACGATAATAGAGAACAAGAAAGAAAAAGGAAATTACAACTTATCCTTTTTAGCCCAAGGCTTGATTTGCCTAGATCAAGCGTATAGATCTCCTAACCAAGTGTGTGGACTTGTAATTGCAGTGGGTAGGAGATACTAGCCTATAGGACATGAATTATGAGCTAAGGAAGGAAGTAGCCAATTGTCACAAAGCTCAAATTGCTCAAAGTATGCTCAAGGATTTCTCAAGTGTAACAAGTGTTTTGAGTGTCCTATGGCTTGTCCTATTTATAGGAATGGCCTAAGGATGCTTAAGGACGTTCTAGACAACTTCTAGGGGTTTCTAAGTGCTTAACTAGCCGTTAGGTACAAATTTGTTGCTTTAACAACGGCTAATTAATTAATTCTGCAGTTGCTGTCAGAGACAATCTCGGTCGAGGAATGGTCGACCGAGACACCTACTCGGTTGAACTTTTGTCGACCGACAGGCACTCTGGAACAAGTGATTTGCAACGTCTTTCTCCAACTGCCAACTAACTTGTCTGTTGTGTCTAACGGCTACTTTGGATCTTTCTCGGTCGAGAAGATTGTCGACCGAGAGTGTCTCGATTGAGGAGTTTGTCAACTGAGATTGATCCTGTTTCAATGTTGCAATTTAGGCACTAATTATATGTATGAGTGTGCATATGTTATCCTATTTGAAGGGAATGACTTATCTAAATGTGGTGTTTAGCTAGGGAGAATCTAACGCTTGATTTACATGCAATCTAAGTACTTGTACATTATATTTTTGTACAAGTTTTTACAAAGTGATTACATTGCATGAAAACATAAACATGTAAGCATATGGATTTCCCTAGTTGCTTTGTCATCCACCTTTAATCCTGCACACTCAAGTAGCTCGTTAGATCAATAAGAATGAAATGTTTGTCATAATCAAAACAAAAGGATTTATAGATGTCCATTTAGCCAACAGGGCCATGATTGTATACATCCAGTAGAGGACGTGGAAGCCACAATCATTTGATTCCCAAATTTTTTGGGGCATTTTTGGTTAAAAGATGGGCGATGAAAGTGTTCTTTGCCGTATGCCCTTGTGTGCTGACTTAGAATATTGATTAATCTGTCTACACAATCTTTCGCTACTTCCTCTGTGGGCGTCTTTGGTGCCACTACATATTTCTTCTGCTTTAGGTTGAACTGGCTGTCGGAACTGTTGTAGATGATAGTCGTTCCTTCGTGTAGGTTTGTTGCCAGAAGCAGCCAGTGCTCATGGTGAAGGAAGGGGAACATTATAAACTTCGGTGTTGTATGTTGTAGAAAGGAGATTAGCACTTCAGTTGTTCCGAAGTTCTTAATCTGTAGGAGATCGTCCTTCATATAAGTAGATGCCATGTCAGTTGTGGGGTGATTCTGTCTGAGGAGAAACGGATAGGCAGCCATCAGGCTCACGTATAGAGACCCCTTGAATTGTACAGTTTCTCATAAAGTGTTTTCCATGACCAAAATGTCACCGGACATGAAAACGAGGTCATTGTTCTCGGCGTAAAGCCTTGACATGATGAGACGAAGTTCATTTTCCGAAAGACTTTTGCAGGCACTGAGGTCGAAGTCTGGGAAAGTTGGTTATGGCAGATAGGGGCACCATTTGTGATGAGGATCTCCTGATGGTTGCCTCTGACAAAAGATCTATGTCCCCTTTATCCTGTGTCAGATCAAATTGGGAAGGGTCCCATTTGCTTTGCACGTGGACTATGGCAGGTTGTTTCTTTTTTTCTAATTCCTTTAAGGTTTGTCTGAAGGGTTGCCTTTGTGGACATTGAATTGCTAAAAAGAGGTAACAAGGGATGTCATCTGGTGCCATTGTCGGGTCCTTAAAGAACTGTCTATCGCAAATAAGCTCAATGGCATAATGTCCTCGTAAGGAGTGAAAATCTTCAGCGGCTAGCTCATTGAAGGGGATTTCTTGGTTTAGTGCTTGAATGTGACAGATAGTACAAAAAACGCAATCCCCAGAGCCTTCAGCGGTTTGGACTTTTGGGTTTATTATTTGGAACCATGGTTGGCTCCAGTCCTGTCAGAGGGACGGGCATGCAGCCCAAATTAGCTTAAGGAGACGGAAGGGTATACATCGTGCTTCTCCTGTTCCTTCTCCGACAAAGTTTATTGTTCCGGCTGGCAGCTCAGCGGCATAGAAATTGTACACCTTGGCGTCACGAGCCTCGGTGTCCACAATCATAAACAACCAGTGGTCGGACACTTGGAATGGTATTGTAAGATATCATGCCCTCCGTGCTAGGCGAACACACAGTCTCTCTATTGACTTGGCTTGTATTTCTTTGTATAACAAGCCTATGGATAGAGCCAATGAGGCATTAAACACTGGATGCTGCCTCCTTGAGCTTCTATAGACTTCTATGCAGTTGGAAAGTAAGACATAGAAGATTGCCATGGACATCATTGCCCGTGGTCGCAAGATGTTACGGAAGTCTTCACGTGTTAACTTGCGCTTAGTCATTGTGTTGTGGTAGATGATGTCGCCCCCCTCTTTGGCATCGTCAACAATAGTGTTCAGGATGAAGATATCTTGAGCATCTAGTGTTGATATGGCTGCCATATCTAGATCGTGCATCTTATGCGGCAGAGGTGGTGGTGGGGGAAGCTCCTACGGAGGGGGTGAAGAGGTTTGCTCCAGATCATCTAAAAAAATTTGCATGTCTTCATCTGAGTCGGAAGCAGAATCGAGTTCTTGGTCAGTATCTAAACGTACTCGTTCTGAATCTTCCTGTTCTGGAGGAAAGGGTACTGATTGGTCAAGTGCGGAGAAAGGTTGAGGGGCCCCTGTTGGTGTGGTTGTGCTGGTTCCTAAGATACATTGGTGGAACTCAGCAAAATCCACGTCTTTTGCAGACTCCCCTATGGATCCCAAAGCAGAATAATCAAGGAATTGGTCCCCATATGATATGTTTACATGTTCGTTGTGGGTGGGGGACTTGGGATGATGTCCACCTTCTTGGTGGCCTTTGTCATATCCTTTCTGAGGGGGGTCTGCCTCATGTCCTGGGCCCTCACCATCATCAGATTTGTCATCTGAGGAGGTGGTATCGTTGTTAGAATCGGCGGAGGAGTTGGAGTCATCTTCATCTTCATTATCGTTGTCTTTGGCAGCTTCTGCTTTGGCCGCTAGCTTCTTGTTTGCTTTCTTTTTGCACCGCCGATGGATGGCTTGTAACTCATTGAATGCCCCTTGCACATGCCCGTGTATTTCGAGCAGTGCGTCGTGTGTTTCTTTAAGATCGTTGTAGTGGCCCTCGACGGAGAGGAGTCGTGCTGTAAGATCTGTTACTTGAGCACACAGTTGTTGAAGCTCGGTGTTAGCTGACTCCTCTTGGCGGCTGTATAGCTGTGTGAGGGTATTGGTGATGCCGTCCACGCACGTTCTTAAAGTAGTTTGTTGCTGCTTCACCTAGCGTAGGGTCTCAGGCAGGGGTTGAGTCTGCGTTGAGATTCTATCAACTTGCTTAGCCAACACTTCATGCTAGATTTTTACTCCAAGTACCTGCTCGGGCAGGTGTTTGTAGTGGTCATCGATATGATCGATTTGCTTGGCCACTACGTCCTGTCATTGCTGGATGCTTCAGAGGATGCCTGGCAGGGTGATGTTTTGCTCGTTGATCTTGGCGACCTGTTCAGAAATACCCTGCACACATGAAAAAATAGATTGCATTATCTTAGAAGGGTTGGTGAGGAGGTTTCGGAGGGTGTCGAATTGACGTCCGAATTCCTCACCGACATTTAAAAAAGGGACCCCAGATGCGGAAGGGTGGTATGGTTGGGGTCGAGGTGGAGGGGCGGTAGTGTCTTGCGGAAGAGACATTGATGATGGTCCTGCGAACTGCGTGGTGACCGTAGATGGGGTCACCAACGGTGTCGGGGTGGTGGTGGACGGACAAGGTGGTGAGAGTGGTGGGAGTGAAAATGTTGGGTGAAGGTTGGTGGGAATGGAGGTGAAGGTGGTGAAGTCGGGCGTTGAAGCTGAGAAGGGGATGTTAGAAGTGAAAAGGGATGAGTCAGGAAAAGGGGATGTAGACATTATTGTAGAGAATGATGGGAGAGCGGTGGATTGGGGAAGGGTGGATGCTGGTGGGGTAGAGGTGGAGGTTGTGGTGGTGGTGGGTGGTAGTGTGGAAGGGGTGGTGGAGGAGAGCTCAACATTCAGACTCCTAATAAAAGAGTCGATTGATGAGGTGGTTATGTTTTCTTCGGGGAGGGGTTCGGCCTCTGGATGTGGCCTTGATGTCGGTGTCCCCGATAGTTGTTGTGCCTACAACTACCTTCTGGAAGGTCATTTTACAGGTATTTTTGATGATCGAGCTACCGGGGCTATGATACTTAGCTTCGTCTGTCCCACTTTTGCTTTCTTTTCGGTTGTTTTAACCGAAGCTAAGAGCTGTGTAAGCTCCTCATCAGAGAAGAGGAGCTTTTCTATGTCATAATTTGCGAGCTCCGAAAGTGGGAGGAGAGTTCTGGAAGATCTGACTGTAGGGCAGAAGATATAATATAACTTCACATCATTTTCCTTGATGATGTAGGAGTTCTTCAAGGTTTGTTCGTTGGTTAGGATGCCGCCCTTTATCTACTTGCATCTTTGTAGAAGTCTATCCATCTTGAGATATTTGATGATGGATGTGATATGACCCCCCATGCATATTTCTTTCCCCAGGGCATATGCAGATAACTTTTGAATCATAAGACGTCCAATGTTGACTGGCATCCCATGTAGGACTGACCAGAGGACAAAAAGATCTGAAGTGATGACATTTCCGCCTTCTATCCTGGGGAAGAATGCGTCGGTAAGAATTTTATGTAGTATGCGCAGTAAACCAGATTGTATATTCGAGGCTTTGCATGTTTTTACATCGTAGTTGGGGATTCCTGTCAAGGACTTCCAAAAGGTATGTCTGTTGAACTGGGAATTCTCAGTTCCAACAGCTTTGCCTTTCTTGAGCTGCTCCTGGTTGTCTATAAAAATTTCATTCAGCATGTTTTCTGTGATGACAACCTTACAGCCAAAAAGTTTAGTGACTAGCCTACGGTCACCTCCGTCCCTTGATCTATCCATGATGTCGACGGATTCTTTAGCAAGGAAGGTGAAGAATTCAGTAGTAGGCTCGATAAAAGAGGGTTCGGGGACAAAACACAATTTTGAAGGATTTGCATTGTCAAGAAGTGTGAGGATTCTATCGTAAATCCCCATTTTTAGTAGTACACTTGAGCAAACGTACTTTGTGGGTTTGAGGATTTTGTCAGTGGATTGGATGGTGTGGATGAAAAGGTTTTCTGGTGGTGGTGATAATTGAGAAGACAGGGGTAGTGATGGTGGTGATAGAAGGGGGAGGGGTAATGGTGGTGGTAGTGGTTGGTGGGACATACCCAGCTAGGGTTTTTTCCCTTGCAGTGGCAGGATGAACTTGCTTCCTTGCCCATTTTTTTTGTGGTTGAGTTGTAGCGGCTTCCTGGGCCTTCCTCTTCCCCTTGCTCTTTGTGGTGGGGGATTCCGCCTCAGGAGTCGACTCATATTCTGAGCCTTCATCATCAGAAGAAGAAATTTCTTCCACTTCTTCTTCAGGTGCCTCGGCTAGGCATTTTTTGATACGGTCAATTTCGCACAAAACCGCCATGATTTTGACATTTGGAGGGGCCTTTCCATTCAAGTTGTAGTTATCTATGATCTTTTGAAGCTTGACTCGGTCCGCTATGAGTTCCTCTGGTGTCCAGAAGGGAGCATCCTCACATCCGATGGGTTGCTTTGCTGGTGATGCCATTACTGAAAGTAAGATAGTCATGTGTTAGAAAGAGAAGTTTATTTAAAATAAAAGATGTGTTTATGTGTTTTTATTAAAATCAAGCGATTTTTAAAAGACCAAACGGTTTCAGGACCGTTTGGTTCCGAATCGGTTTGAAGACCGTTTGGCCTAAAACGGTTTCAAGACCGTTTGGTCCCAAACGGTTTCAAGACCGTTTGGTCCCAAACAATTTCAAGATTGTTTGGTCCCAAACGGTTTGAAGACCGTTTGGAAGGTAGAGTGTCAGGGAACAGCAGGCGACGAAGATGATGATAAGCACGATTAGCACGATGGTGATAGCGGCGACGCTGATAAAATGACGACGGTCGTGGCAGCACCGACAAGGCTGACTAAGGGAGCTGCTGAGGCGAAGAAGACGTTGGCTAAGGTGAAAACGGAGGCGGTATACAGATGGAGTCGCCGAAGACGCGGCAAGGTGGGTTACCTTGCGGCTGTCTGAGGAGGTGATGAAGGCGTTGCAGTGACGTGGGCAAAGTAGTGCAAGCGGCGGTGTGCAAGGGGGATGTCGGTGATGGTGGAGGAAGGAAAGGTTGCAAGAAGCATGGGAGATGGAACAACGATTGCGCAAGGGTTTCAGAAGGCTCGGGAGTCGAAAGAAAGAAGAAGGATGGTGGGGGGTTATATTTATAGGATTCAGGGGGTTGACCTTGCAAAAACCCTAGCTCAAACGGTTTAGGAACCGTTTGGCTCCAAACGGTTTCAAGACTGTTTGGCTCCAAACGGTTTGAAGACTGTTTGGAAGGGTTGTTATTTTGATTCTTGTATTTTTGTTTTGGTTTATGTGAATTTTTATATTTTTCAGAAAGAAAAACCTAAGTTAATGAGAAGAATAGAAAATAAAAGAAGAAATCAGATCTTGGGTTGCCTCCCAAGTAGCGCCTGGGTTTTATGTCGCTGGTTCGAAGAAGCTGAGATGTTGTTATGCTGATGTTGTGGCGTCTCTGATTTCAATGGTCTGTCTCGGTATTTTATCTGCTGGAGAGTAGTATTTTTTCAATCGATGGCCATTGACCGCCCTTTCTCCTCCGTTATTGTCAACAATTATGACAGCTCCAGTTGGGTATATATGCTTTATGGTGAAGGGCCCGAACCATTTTGTTTGGAGTTTTCCAGGGAACAACTTGAGCTTGGAGTTGAAAAGGAGTACTTTGTCACCGATGGTGATGTCTTTCCTCTTAAGATGACCGTCGTGCCACATTTTAGTTTGCTCCTTATAAATCCTGGCACTTTGATAAGCGATTATTCGGAGCTCGTCTAGCTCCTGTAACTTGAGTTGTCTATTTTGTCTGGCACTTTTAAGATCAAAATTTAGTTGTTTGATGGCCCACCAAGCTTTGTGTTCCAGTTCTACTGGAAGATGGCATGACTTCCCATATACTAAGCGGAATGGGGTTGTCCCGATTGGTGTTTTATAGGCTGTTCGATAAGCCCAAAGGGCATCGGGAAGCTTGGTGGACCAATTAGTACGGTTTCTATTAACTATTTTTTCTGGGATCGCCTTTAGTTGTCTATTTGATACCTCGACCTGACCACTAGTCTGTGGATGGAAAGGCATGGCTACTTTGTGATTGAATCCATATTTTTTCAACAGGGCTTCAAAACTTCATTCCAGAAAATGGGTCCCGTCGTCT
Source organism: Alisma plantago-aquatica (assembly GCA_963693085.1). Classification (NCBI taxonomy): domain Eukaryota; kingdom Viridiplantae; phylum Streptophyta; class Magnoliopsida; order Alismatales; family Alismataceae; genus Alisma; species Alisma plantago-aquatica. The sequence continues at coordinate 683,686,081 of OY856409.1, forward strand.
GATATGACAGTTCTGGGGACTCCAAATCTGGGGAAAATGATATCTTTAAACATTTTTATAACTGGTTTGGAATCGTTAGAAACAATGGGTATAGCTTCGACCCATTTTGAGACATAGTCCACCGCAACCAGGATGTAGGAGAAACCATAGGAAGAAGGAAAGGGGCCCATATAGTCTACCCCCCATACTTCAAAAAGTTCAATTTCTTGCCACATTGTGAGGAGCATTTCATTCCTTTTGGATATGCTACCAGAAAATTGACATTTGTTGCAAGATTTCACAAAATCATAGGAGTTCTTTGCTATGGTTGGCCAGAAGAAGCCTGATTGCAGAACTTTTATAGCGGTTTTCTTTGCACTCATGTGCCCCCCCGTGGGTCCTGAATGGAAATGCTCTAGGATGGGGGTAATCTCTTCTTCCGGCAAGCAGTGACGGAAAAGTCCGTCAGCACATAGGTGAAACAGATAAGGTTCATCCCAATAATATTGCTTTATATCGTGGAGACATTTCCTTTTGTCGTGGTAGGAAGCAGAGGGGTGAATGATTCATGTAGCTAGATAATTGACAATGTCCACATACCAAGGGAATCCATGGGTAACCTTCATTAGTTGGTCGTCTGGAAGAGAGTCTCGGATAGGGATTTTATCTTCATCTTCCACTTCAATAAGACTGAGATGGTCGGCTACGACGTTTTCCACTCAGCTTTTATCTTTAATTTCCAAATCGAATTCCTGAAGCATCAACACCCAGCGAATAAGTCTGGGTTTGGCATCTTGCTTCTGAATTAGATATCGAATGGCGGAGTGGTCAGTGTAGACGATGACCTTGGATCCAATCAAATAGGAGCGGAATTTCTCAAACGCGTAGATGACAGCCAGGAACTCCTTCTCTGTAGTAGTGTAGTTCTTATGTGCTTCATCTAGCATTTTAGATGCATAGTAAATTACGTAAGGTTTCTTGTCGATCTTCTGTCCTAATACAGCTCCTATGGCGTAATCGCTTGTGTCGCACATGATTTCAAATGGTAGTGACCAATCTGGGGCTCTCAGAATAGGTGCAGAAATTAAAGCATTTTTGAGAGTTGAGAAACTTTGCAAGAAGGCTTGGTTAAAGATGAACTCAGTATCTTTAGTCAGGAGTTGGGTCATGGGTTTTGCTATTTTTGAGAAATCCTTAATAAATCTTCTGTAGAACCCCGCATGACCCAAGAAAGCTCGTACTCCTTTTATATCTTTCGGTGGTGACAGCTTCGAGATAACATCGATTTTTACCTTATCGATCTCGATCCCTCTGTAACTCACTCTGTGCCCGAGGGCGACACCTTCAGTTACCATGAAATGGCATTTTTCCCAATTTAGTATAAGGTTTGTTTCCTCGTATCGTTGTAAAACTTGTCCAAGGTTGATTAGACAGTTATCGAAAGAATCTTCATAAACTGAGAAATTATCCATGAACACTTCCATTATGGATTATGTTAATCCTATGAAAATGGCGGACATACACCTTTGGAAAGTAGTGGGTGCGTTACACAACCCGAAAGACATTCTTCTAAAAGCATAGGTTCCAAAAGGGCAGGTGAAGGTAGTTTTCTCTTGGTCTTCCGGGTGTATGGGTATTTGGTAGAACCCAGAATAACCATCTAGATAGCAGAAGTATTTTTGATGGGCTAAACGTTCTAGGACCTCATCGAGAAAGGGCAGAGGGTAGTGATCTTTCCATGTGGATTTGTTTAATTTTCTATAGTCGATGCACATCCTCCACCCCGTCACCGTCCTGGTGGGTATTAACTCATTTTTGAAATTAAGCACAACAGTAGTGCCTCCCTTTTTAGGAACTACTTGGACGGGGCTGACCCATTGGGAGTCAGAGATCGGGTAGATTATGCCGGCTTTCAGTAATTTGAGGACTTCAAGGCGAACCACTTCTTTGAGATTAGGGTTTAACTTCCTCTGATGTTTGTGTGATGGCTTAAATTCTTCGACCATGGGTAGTTTGTGCATGCATAGGGCTGGATTTATGCCCGTCATGTCAGTTATCTTATACCCAATGACCTTTTTGCGTTTCTTCAGCTCATCCAAAAGCCTTTCTTCCTGGTCTTTTGTTAGGGTGGAACTGATGATAATCGTACATAATTTTTCCTCGTCCAAGAAGACATGTTTAAGTCCCATGGGTAGGGTCTTCATCTCAGGAGCCTTAGGTGACTTTGTTGCTTCTAAAATGGTGACAGCCTTGAGTTCCTCAAAGGTGGCTGTCGGTGCTTCTTCGGCCTTTTCTAAGTGTTGCAGACACTATTGAACCAATTCATTTGCAGAGAATTCAACTTTTGGGTTGGTTAGAACATTCTCTAACTCGTCCGATGGCTCAGATATTTCTAATTGAGACATTTGTTGTATTGCGTCTAAAAGAAAGACCTCCTCCTGAATGTTGGGGCCTTTCATGTTGTTGAGAACTCGGAATTGAATTGCTTCTTTTCCGAGTCTTAGAATGATGGTGCCAGCTTCAACATCAATAAGCGCCCTAGCTGTGGCGAGGAAAGGTCTTCCAAACATTATCCGGTATCTCAGATCTTCCTTGATGTCCATGATGACAAAGTCGCACGGGACATAGGCATCTTTGCCTATCCTAACTGGAATATCTTCAATAATTCCAAGAGGTGCGGTGATGGTAGAGTCAGCTAACTGAATTGTCATTGTTGTGGGCAGCAATTCGGTGAAACCTAATCGTTTGCACATAGAATAGGGCATAATGGATATGCTGGCCCCTAGGTCAGCTAATCCCTTTTTGGTTGATGCATTTCCAATATAACATTGAATGCCGAAGGAACCTGGGTCCTTCTTCTTCTTTGGCATTTTATTGAGGATGATATCAGAGGTGGTTTGGGCAAGTTTGATGGTTTCTTGTTCCTCGATGATGTACTTCCTTGATAATAGGGTTTTGAGGTATTTAGCCCAAGTTGGTATCTCAGAGAGAGCATCAAGGAGTGGGATATCGATGTAAAGTTTCTTCATCACCTCCTTGAATTTTTGGAACCTAGTATCCATTTTTGTTTCTCGCAGTCTTCCCGGATATGGGATCCTTGGTTTATACTGCAAGATTTCTGGCTCTGTGGACACTTGTTCTTTTTCTTTGCCCTTTACGCTCTCTGTGGACTTCTCCATTCCTGTCTTCGGGCTCTCATTTGGCATAAAGGCAGGTGTATTATCATCATCAAGAGTGATCCTTGTAGTTTCATGGAGGGTGCGTCCAGATCTCATAGTAACAACATTCAACTGTTCAGGCCTATTCTGTCCATGTTTAGGGTTCAATTCAGGATGCCCAGCAAATGTGCCTGTTGGAGGCTTTAGTTGTGCAGCAATTTGGGCTAGTTGAGCTTCTACTACCTTTTGCAGAGCTTGTTGATTAGTGAGCATAGTTTTTTGGGATTGCAGCATCTGCCTTATCAAAGTCATCTCATCTTCTGGCTGAGAAGGAGTATTTTTCTGAGGAAGTTGTTGTTGTCCTTGTTGTGTTGTTGTGGAGGCAGCACTAACTGAGGTTGTTGCAACTGAGGGTGCAGCTGTGGATTTAGAAGAGGATGAGTACATTGATAGTAGGCGGATGGATTCCTGGGGTAGTTGGATCTCGGGAAGTTATTTTTGGGGTTCCCCTGATTTTGATTGAAGTTACTTGGGAATCCTGGTGGCAACCTACTGGAGGACCTGCCCTGCATCTGGTGTTGTGGATTTGTAGTCCCAGCAGGGTTCCCATATTGAAATCCTGGGTGGTGTCTTGGTTGGTTAGGATTATAATAAACTTGTCCAGGAATGGAATGAATAGAATTGACTTGTTCTGGCAATTGCTCTTCAGGCTGTTCCATGATTGGTTCGAACTTTTGTGGTGGTGGATGCATATCCATCATCACATTATAAAGCAAACCGCATGAAAGAGTTGGATGATCAGATGCATGGCAGGCTTCACAGGTTCCTGTGGCAACTTTGACCTGTTGGACCTGAGGGTTTTTCTTCTTGTCAAATTATCCAAGAGAAGTTTCAAGAGCTTGTTGCTTATGAGCTATGGTCTTTAAGGCTTCAGCAATAGCCTTCATCTCCATTGATTCTTCGGCTTTATAGAGCTTGAGGACTCCTTTTCCAGCTGATCGTCCCCAATTGGAGTGATTCTCAGCTCCGAGTGTGACTATTTTCCAGGCATCCTCGTAGTTCTTTCTCATAAAATTTCCTCCAGATGAGGAATCCAGAAACTACTTGATGTCATCACTCACTCCCCTATAGAATGTTTCTATTAGTTGGTTTTGGGAGATGCCGTGATGAGGACACTTTCGCAGAAGCTCTTTGAACCTTTCCCATACTTCAGCAAGTGATTCTCCAGGAAGTTGAGAGAAGTGATTAATCTGCCCCCCTGATCTCGTAAGTTAGTGAAGGGGGGAAGAACTTCTCCAGAAACTTTTCTTCCAGGGGAGCCCATGTGGTGATTATTGGCTCCCTCTCAAGTGAGTTATACCAGCTCAGAGCTCTCCCAGACAGAGTGAAGTGAAACAGATGCAACATTATTGCGTCGAAGGCAACTCCGGCCTGTGGGACCAGTCGACACAGTGCCTTGAACCTCTTCATATGATCTATACAGTCTTCTCCAGAACCTCTAGAGAATGAGATGCCCTGCATGATCTGAATCCATTGGGTTTAGATCTCAAAGTTGGGTATGTTGATGATCGGAGGTCGACCCGGATGGTTGTCTTCGTAGTTCTTGGGGACAGCATAATCCCTCAACTGCTTGTTCCTTAGTTCCAACTGAGCAGCTTGGTTTGCTGCCTCATTTTCAGCTCGGATGTGGGCCTATTCTTCTACATGAATCTCCGCTTGAATCTGAGCATGAGTATCATCGATGAGTTGTGCTCTTTGAGCAGCGATGGTGGCGTTGACCCTCTCCATCACCAATGCAGCCTGGCATTGATCTTCAGCCATTTTCCTAGCTCTTTGGCGATTGAGTCTGATGCGGCGATGGAAGCTTCTCTCTACCTCAGAGTCGTACTCTGGATCAGGGGAGAATCCGAGGTTATGCGATGATCGCATACATATTTTCTACCTGAGTAGAGAAAAGAATACACCTTTTAGATGCTGCCAAAGATATAGTGAATTGAAGAAGATATGGATTAATGATTAAAAGAAAGTGTAAAACCCTAACCAACTAGCAAGATACTAAATGAAATTAAAACATTTCATTGTTCCCCGGCAACGGCGCCAATTTTTGATGGAGCTTCCTCTTACGTGGAATTGCATGCACCAACTAAAAATCCTAAAGATGGTAAGTCTTTAAGTTTAGCCTTGCTTATACTAGATTGAGAACTCCACCCACGTATGCTAAGATACGTGGAAGTCTTATCGTAGTATAGTTAAGGGTCGAATCCACGGGACAACGATCTTGTTGTGAACAACAAGATGAAAAACGTTAGAACTTCACTTAATCTCTTAATAGTAGGTAATTAGATCGAAAGTTTGGTTTGGTTGTTTTAAACTAAGAACATGTAAAGTAAAGAAAGCAAGTAAATTTAAGGAAGTTAAACAATGATAAGGAGTCACTAGGGTGTGATCGGTTTTCACCGCCACTACACATGGATCAAGACATGCAAAATAAAACACAACCTGCAACAAGAGTTTAGTCAGTTAGTATCTTTGTAGACTTAGTTTCCTTTCAGAGAACTAACTATGAGAAGTGCGGGAATGTTGCAAAGTCATCCATCCCCGAACGAATGGTAAACTACTTTGCATCATTCCCTTCGCAAAGTGTGTTCCTCGATTCATCAAGGTTGTACTTTCATACATCAACTGATTCCATTTCATAGCATGAAAGTACAACGATGGGAGTGAGTTTACTCCACTTCTTGAAAGACACTCCTAGATACCGAAATAGATGCATGGTGGATACATGCACCAAGAACCAACATACAAATGAGTTTCGAATCTAATAGTATAAATGTAGACAATTCATACTAAAAGATAAAAGATAACACAAGTTGGTGATCAAGCAACAAGCATTAATTAAACGTTTGATGTTGAACTGAAAAGATAAAATCTCTATATTGCAAACTATGGATTACATTACATGATATGAAAACATGGGTAGCAGGGCTACTTCTGCACCCCAGTGAGAGAGACTACTCGATCATAACTAGGACTAAGAAGGACACAACAAGAGAGAGAGAGAGAGAGAGAGAGAGAGTGTGTCATCCCCACAAAGGAGAGAGGAAAGTCAACCTCTTGGAGAGAGAGAGACGATCTTCTAGCTTCACAGGTTGCTTGATGACGAGGTCCCCTCTTCCCACCTTCTTTGGCAGAGAGAGAGAAAGCAGCTTCGAGATGGAGTGTGGATCTCAGACCAGCAGCCCCTGGGTGGAGGATGGAAGTCGGATTTGCTCTGGAGTGATAGAGGCGGCCTCTGGACGTCTGAAACTTGATGCCTTTTGGAGGACCATTGGGGTCTTATTTATAGTCCTTAAGTGAAGTCCAAATGGTTTGAAGACCGTTTGGACCTCAAGACCGTTTGGATCTTAAGACCGTTTGGGCTTCAAGACCGTTTGGACCTCAAGACCATTTGGACCTCAAGACCGTTTGGACCTCAAGACCGTTTGGACTTCATGACCGTTTGGACCTCAAGACCGTTTGGACCATGCGGTCTCGGGACCGGTTGGCTCCATTTGGTCTCGAGACCGATTGGCTTCATGCGGTCTTGGGACCGTGTGACTCCATGCGGTCTCGGGACCGATTGGCTTCATGCGGTCTTGGGACCGATTGGCTTCATGCGGTCTTGGGACCGTGTGAATCCATGCGGTCTTGGGACCGATCTCGGGACTGATTGGCTTCATGCGGTCTTGGGACCGTGTGACTCCATGCGGTCTTGGGACCGATTGACTTCATGCGGTCTTGGGACCGTGTGAATCCATGCGGTCTCGGGACCGATTGGCTTCATGCGGTCTTGGGCTGGTTGAGTCTTTTATGATTTTTTTGTGTCTTTTTCTTCAAGTAAAAAGGGGAAAAGTTAGTCTAATAGTATATTTGCAATAAGAGGGGATATTTAGGGATTGTGTCTAATTTTAATTGAGAAAGAGTGTGGAAAACTGAAGAAAAGACTAAGATAACAACCCAAAATTAGAGGTTATCAGTAAGATGTATGAGAGGTTGAAGTGCATGGGAGCCATTGAGTATGCAGGTATAGTAGACCGGATAGATGTTTATATGTGGTTAGTCGAGTTGGAGAAGGCATTTAAGATACTGAACATTCCAAATGAGGACAAGGTGATGTATGTTGTTTACCTCTTGAAGGACAGTGTTTTCCAATTGTGGGCCATTGAAGAAGAGAAGAGACCAGCAGTTGTAGTGAGTTGGGAAGATTATTGGCGGGAGTTTGTGAGATGCTATATCCATGAGACGTACCCGGACAAGAACCCAGACTAGTTCAAATAGTTGTGCCAAGGATCAATGTCTATGAATGACTGTGAAGTGAGGTTTATGGAGTTTTTGAGGTTCTAACCTCGTATGGAAATCACAGAGAAGTATAGGACTCAGAGGCTTGAGAAATGTATAAACTCCAAGTTAGCTACGACGACATTGGATTTGGAGAATAGAGGGAAGTTATCTACCTTTATGGAGTTTGTGAGGAGGATTGAGAGGTCTTCTATCGATAAGCTTAAAGCTAACACTAGGAAGAGGTCAACTCAGTTCCATGGGTAGTCATCTAATAGCTTCAAGAAGCCAAGGTTCTCATCACCACATTACCAACAGTCACAACAGAGGTCAACTTTATCTGACCTAGAGCAAGAGTAAAATCCCAGTGGTCCCCTAGTAAAGGGAGAGGTCATAGTTTCCCACCAGCAGGGGTGAATAGTGCAACATTTTGTGTTAGTGATAGGGCCATCTAGGCCACATAATGACTCAAGAACATGTTTCAAGTGTGGGGAAGTCGGGCATGTGAGATAGTATTGCCCTATAAAGGATGATGAAGTGACATAACACTGAGGAAGAGTCAACATGGCTCACATCAGTAGCAGAAATGCAGTAGTGGTGGTGGTAGAGGACATGGTTATACATCATAGGAAAGGTCATCTAGACCACCTAGCATAGGGTAAGGATGAAAGTAGGCAATGAATAGATTCTATATTGTGAGTCATCTAGAGGGAGTGGTCAACCCATAGGTTGTGACAGGTTAGATGGAACTTTTTTGTTCTGACATATCTACTTCTTCTTTTGTATATGTTGACCTTTGTGTGATGCACTCATTTATCACCAGAGAGTGATAAGTAGTTGTAATCTGCCTATTTGTAATTGATCTAATAACCTATTACTAGAAACCCCTTTAGTTGGTTCCATTGTGTTGCGAGTTGTGTGTCAATCTTGTGTTCTTTCTTTCTTGGGACACATTATTCAAGTGGATCTCATGCCACTTGACATACATGGATTCAATGTGATCCTAGGGATGGATACCTTGGAAAGGTACAAGTTTGTTTTGGACTGTAGTTCCAAGGTTTGCGACGTTCTGTGATGGGGATGTCTCTTGGATCTACCAAGGAGATAGGAAGATTCTTCCTACGTGTTTGGTGTCAGTTGTGATAGAAGAGAAGTTGATGAGACAAGGGTGTGAGGCTTTTATAGCTAATGTTTTGGATACTAAGGTGAGGATTTCTAGTATCCAAGAGGTAATAGTAGTGCGTGAGTTTGGGGAAATGTTTCCAGATGAATTTCCTGGTGTTCCAACTCCTAAAAAGATTGAGTTCGACATCAATCTTGTTCTTGAAACACAACCCATAGCTCAGGAACCTTATAGGATGGCACCAATAGAGATGGAGGAGTTGAAGAGACAGTTGTAGTAACTACTAGAGAATGGTTTCATATGACTGAGCACTTCACCTTTGGGTGATCCAATGTTGTTTGTGAAGAAGAAAGATGGTTCTATGAGACTTAGTATAAAATACTGGAAGTTGAACAAGGTCAGAGTGAAGAACAAATACTCATTTCTGAGAATTGATGATTTGTTTGATCAATTGAGAGTTGCTATACTGTTCTCTAGTATAGACTTGAGGTCAGGTTATCACTAGTTGAGGATCAAGGCATATGACATACGTAATACTACTTCTACGACTAGGTACGGTCACTATGAGTTTGTAGTTATGCAGTTTGGGCTAACCAGTGCATCAAAAACTTTTATGGACTTGATGAAAAGGGTGATCAGATCATATCTTGATCAAGTTGTGGTTGTGTTTATAGATGGAATCTTGATATACTCCAGGCATAGTCAGCAGCATGAGAAACATCTTGACCAAGAGTTAGAGTTGTTGAGGCAGTACAAGTTGTATGTCAAGATTAGTAAGTGTAAGTTTTAGTCGATCGAGGTATATTTTATAGGTCATGTGGTATCTACTAAGTGGAATGAGTTGGAAAAGTGGAATACAAGTTGGAGTTACCACTACAGTTGCACGAGTTATACAATGTGCTTCATGTTTCCATGCTTAGGAAGTGTCACCCAGATAAAGAACAGACGATATATGTAGTAGAAGTTGAGTTGGAGGAGGATGTTTCTTATGTTGAGGGTCCTATGTTAATCCTTGATAAGTGTGTGTAGAAGTTGAGGAAGAAGGATATAGTCATAGTTAAAGGATGAGATGCGCAGGAAGTACCCGTCTTTGTTTGCTTAGGATGGGGGGGAGAAATCCCTGTTAGCGATTTATGTCTGTAAGAGCATTGACATGGATTTATGGTTAAACATGATTTCTTATCTTAATTGGATGCTTAAAACCTTAATCAAAGACTAGTTTATGCTTTTCTATCATATGATAAAGCTAATTTTCAAGTTTTGTCCAGTTTGGACATTGTCTGAGTAGGTTTTGCAATTCATGTGCTTATATGGACTTTTATGCAATTTTTCCATATCTTGGGTTTTATCTCTAATTATTACATGAATAATGTGCCTCATGAGTTTTCATAACATGTTTGATATAGTTGCATCTTTGGGCACGTAGATGCACCATTAAATGTGGGGAGTTCTCTAACATAGGGTGAGAACTAGGGTTTCTCACCTAAGTACCCCAACTTGATGGTTTCCCTTAGTAAGCTGGATCCAGTCATTCTCTAGTAGAGTGTAGGAACTGATGGTTCTCTTTTGTAACATGAGATCTGATGGGTTGCTTAGAGGCACAACAGATAGATGGTTTAGCATGTGGAATGCAACAAGATATGATGGTTTAGGGTTTTCTCTAGTGGCTAAGAGAGGACATGATTTGATGACCCCTTTGATGCTAGAACTTGACGGTGCTCCTAGGGTTGACAATCTGTGGGTCCCCCTAGAATTAAGAACAGATGAAAGATATGTTTTCATGGATGGAAGGTTTCATCTTTTGGACACATGGCATGCATGCTTTCACACCTCAACCCACCTATCTCTTTCAACCTAGCTTTATATACTCTCCTTCTTTCACCTAAACGAACTCTTTACCATACCTTCTTCATCTCCTTCTTGCTGCTTGAGAGGTTCAACCTTCGTGCTTGGTGGAGGAGAACATCTCTATAGGAAGAAGCTTGGTCGATCTTGGTTGCATGTGCTTCAGGGTTTGGATCTACCCTCTCTAGGAATGTTTAGATCTTCCTAACCTTATTGCTTGATCTAAACAATATGATCACCTTACTTATCTTCATTTTCCTTGCTGACCTCCTTCTTCTGTCTTCCTTCTTGGATGGATCAATGGTGTTCTTGGTAGAGCTTGTGCATGTGGTTTTTCTCTTTTTTCATAGGTCTTCCTTATTCTTGGAGAATGGAGCTAGCTTAGATGTGTGGAGTGATCAAGCTAGGGTTTCTCTTCTCTCTCTTCGAGCTAACTTTCTATATAGATCTTCATCACCTTCCTTGAGGTGAGTTATATAACTTTCTTCATGTTTCTTGCTTACTCTTCCCATAAGTAGAACTTGCCCTAAAAATGTGGTAGTAAGTATAAAGATGATTCTTTGACTAGGATTTGAGCTTATGTAGTATTTTTTGTGTGGGTAAACTACCTCAAGATCTTGTGTATGATTTCCCTTGATGTATACTACTTAAACCTAGCATGTTTGTGGAGGTCCATGGTTTTGGTTTTGTTCAAATAATGGTTTCTTCTTAGGAGTTATGAACTAATTTCTCTCTTGATTCATGACTCGATGGTTTGACTCCCCATGTCAGTAGATGGTTTATCCTTAGTTTCTATTTTATAGGTTTTACTTGTTCTTGAGAATTGATGGTTATTCTTCCTCCAAGAACTGATGGTCATGTTTCATACTTAAATTGATTCTCTCATCAAGTGGATGAATTAATGGTTCCTTGTGCACTTGCATCAAAGGTTTTTACTTAGGATAGACGATCTGATTTTGCTTAGCTTTACAATCGACAGTTCCTTGGGATTTCACAAACTATGGTTTACCTAGCTTGACACACCAATTTTCTACCTATTGATGACATCTGATGGCTTGCCTATGTTCACAAACAATGGTTCTTCTAACTTTGACAAATGATGGTTCCACTAGTCCTATCAAATGAAGGTTTGAAGATCTAACTTCACCTAATGCTCTCAACCAATGGTTGTCTCAATGATCACAACCAATGGTCCCACTACTCTATGTAGTTATGGACCAACTAAGCCCAATAAATGATGGCTCTAATAGGTGGATGATCCAAGGGTTTGTGTTTGATGCACATGATATGATGGTATGTGTTTGATACACATGATCTAATGGTTTGTGTCTGATGCACATGAACAGTGGTTTTGTGTTTGATGCACATGATCTGATGGTTTGTGGTTGATTCACATGATCCTATGGTTTGTGTTTGCAGTACATAATCTGATGGTTGTGTTTTGTCTAAAGGGAATCCATGATCTGATGGGGATGCTAGGTGTAGGATTTTATGGTTTTGGACTAAGTGAGTGTGTGGACTGAGGGTTACCCTTGGGTGCTGACTTACAACATCAATTGAATCTACCTTGATGAACCTAACTTAATTAACTAAGTGATGATGGTTGAATATACTTGTCTTCCTTTTATATTACTTTTAGAACATCATATGTCTTATGTGTGATGAAACCTTATGTTAAATTTGTATACATCAGGTGTGTTGATGATATGTAGAACCTTCTACAAAGTGTTGAAAGATCATGATGTTCTTGCAAGAGATTATCTGAATGGTCTAATGATCTTTGGGAATAAATTCAGCCTTGATGGAGGTGTAATCCTCTTCATGCATGACAAGGAGTCATACTTAGTGATGTTAGGATAAGGAATATGTCTCATATGTTATATATCTTCTAGAGTTGTTATACATTGATGTTTTGTAGAAATCTTTTAGGGTTTGTATGTAACTTGAGTGATGCAGTCTAAAAGCACCCAATTAGCAATACATAATCAAATGTAACCCTAATCATGTTGCTCCATGTGTTGTAGAATTATTCTAGTGTTAGAACTTGCTGAATAGGGAAACAAGAATTTTAGAAGGGAAACTCATAGTCATATATTGTTGAGTGTATGTGGGTGTAGGGAGGGTACATCCTCGTCATCCTGATCCCAAAGTTATAGAAAATGGTCGAGGTCGTATATCAAATGAATAAATATGTATATGTGATGTTATTGGTAATAATTGTGATTGTACCATGGATGATAGGGTTGAATACCCTGGTTTCTTATGTGGTGACCTATATACAAAGGACAGACTACGATGATTGCAAATTGACTAATTTGTCACTACTATAGGCTTGTACTGATTGTGGGGAAGAGATCTTAGGATTCTGTATCTCCTAGATCTTATATAGAACTGACTGCAACTTTACAGTGGTCAGTTAGAAGTTTGATTGGTATGACTCAAACTCCCTTGGACTTAATAAAATATATAACCCAATTGTGTAGCATAACTGTTAGGGTTAACTAGTGACTCACATTAGATGATAACTCTTGCCTTGTTTCTTGTAATGCTTAGTCAATGTATAATATAGTAACAAAAATCAACTGTTTAAGAACTATTAGGTTTACCTATTTCTCTGAGTATGATGTTAATCTCTCAATTTTATAACATTATCTACTCTATCTATTTAATTACATAATTTGTTGTTATAAATAAACATTATTGAGAGTTTATATCTCTTGTTGGAACATGGGTATCACCTCGTGGGTCACCACATCTTTTTAGGTGATCATCAGTGACTGTGTCAGGCTCATGGTAGTTAGGAAGAGAAAATTGGTGACTAGTAGGAGAAAAAGGTTGGATGTTGTTTAGTGTGTCCTAGAGTCATCCATGTACTCTCAGGTCTGGGTGGGGAGGTTTTGCAGATGATATGTATATTGACTCGAGTTTTTGGTAGTTTTCTGAGGTTGTATATGTCATGTATATGTGGAATGATGATTTTATATATAGGTTGTGGTTGAGGCCACTAGACAATAGTATAGATACTTGGTACAATATGTGTTGTTATGCAAGATATCACTACTACAGAAATAGCATTCAGTGACACTTTTCTGGGCGTCGGTTATTAAGAAAAACCGACGCCTTCTATGTTAGGCGTCGGTTGTTTACGAAAACCGACGTCTATATTCGAAGACCAGCCAGACACGGGTACCGCTTTGTCTTCAGTGTCGGTTGTTTATAACAAACCGACGCTTAAAGTCGCCCGTGAAAAATAGTGTCCTTTTCAGCGTCGGTTATTTAGGTAGAAACCGACGCCTATGTCTGATGAAAATTTGCGCGAAAAGTGTCACCTTCAGCGTCGGTGATTAAAGGATAACCGACGCTGAAGGTGGTTCCCGCCAAACAATTTCATGAAATTATCGCCCAGTTGGACGTCGGTTTTCTCAGACAACCGACGCTAAAGACGTTTAGGCGTCGGTTGTTGTAAAAAACCGACGCTATTTGGGACTTTATAACCCGCGATGCCCGACTCTTCCTCTTCTTCTGTTTCATTGCGAGCCCTTTTTCTGCTTCTCCGTCGATTTCCCACCCTGTCGCCGTCGATTCTCTTCTCCTTCTTCTCCACGACAGCGCCGTCGTGCCGCCACTGCTACTCCGGCGCCCCCTTCTCCGCCGCCACTGCTGCTGGAGCTCGCCGCCGACGCCTGACGAGCCTGGAGCTCGCCGCCTCAGCCTGCCTGACGCCTGGAGCTGATCGCCGCCGCGGCCTGCCTGACTGGAGCTCGCCGCCGACGGCGCCGCCGACGCCTGCTTGACACCTGGAGCTCGCAGCCACGCCATCAGCTTCCACCTGACTCCCGCTGCCTCCCGCGCCAACAGGTATGCGCCAACTGGTTTTCTGGAGTCAGTGTTCTTAGACAATTATAAAAAAAGAACTATATACTAGAAATTTTGATAACTGTTCTTAGACACATCTTTATCTCTGACTAAGGTAGTTTTCATTTGATATCATATTCATCATGTTCATCATGTTGTTGTTTTTTATTGCAATTTTATGTAGATATTCTCCTTTAAATCCTAAGAAAATTATACACCCTTTAATTACAAACCCTAATTCACCTCTAGTCACTCACTTCTATCGATTATCCAAATGTAAATTGCCCCTTACTATGTCACCATTCATTCCAATGCAAAACTGGACCTTCCTACGCCACCATTTACTCAAAAGGTAGTTTTCATTTGATATCTAATTATTACATTAAGGATACTGAAAAAACTATATGAGTTACACCTTCATAGGAATGCATACAACTTCTATCTGAAAGAGATCTAAACATGATAAAAAATAATCTAAGATACAACTTTCTTCATTTAGGACTAGTCCAAGTATCTACAAAATCCTTAACTAGAAAAGGTATAAATTATTCCTTACTTCTATCCCTTAGAGACTGTAAGCATCTAAAATTCTCAGATTCCCTTCTTAGACTTCTAGAATCAACACTACATGAAGAATATGTTTCCTTCGATAATATGTTATAACATAGTATGATCTTAATCTGATCTGGATGTTCAAAATAATGTAGTATGTTAAATATGATGATTAGGGATACATATAATGTCTAGTAAAGATTCCTAGACCTTTTGTTTGAAACTATTGATTTCTTGATTTATTATTTAATAATGCTCTGTTGATTAGGATTAACCATGTTGCATGTAGTTTATAGACAATTATTATATATAAGAATGCAACACATGTATTTGTTGGCCTAGAAACCCGTCCAAGATTTACTCATTAGGAGTAAATCTTGGATAGTCCCCGGTTTGGGACTGTTCTTGAACACCTAATCTCACTTAGGATGTAAGTGTATAATGTGTATTGGGTTTTTGAGAAACTTTCAGTAGCATTTCCATGTTTGTTCTCTAAGTACATATGTACTTAGAGAACAGCGGGGAAATGCTGCCGAAATTTTCTTGAAAACCAATTACGCATTATACACTTACTAGTGAGATTAGGTGTTCAAGGATGGGATAGGTGGTACACATTTATTATATATAAGAATGACATCAAATGTGTTTGTTGGCCTAGAAACCCATCCAAGATTGACTCATTAGGAGTAAATCTTGGATAGTCCCCGGTTTGGGACTGTTCTTGAACACCTAATCTCACTTAGGATGTAAGTGTATAATGTGTATTGGGTTTTCGAGAAAATTTTGGTAGCATTTCCCCGTTTGTTCTCTAAGTACATATGTACTTAGAGAACAGCGGGGAAATGCTGCCGAAATTTTCTCGAAAACCCAATACACATTATACACTTACTAGTGAGATTAGGTGTTCAAGGATGGGATAGGTGGTACACATTTATTATATATAAGAATGACATCACATGTGTTTGTTGGCCTAGAATGTGAACAATCATTGTTTTTTATATTACTTGTACATTGGTATAAATTAGAATGAACAATCACTAAATTATATACTGTTTGTATGGAATCCAGCTTCATTGTAGATATCTATTATTGTTGGCCTAGAAACCCATCCAAGATTGACTCATTAGGAGTAAATCTTGGATAGTCCCCGGTTTGGGACTGTTCTTGAACACCTAATCTCACTTAGGATGTAAGTGTATAATGTGTATTGGGTTTTCGAGAAAATTTTGGTAGCATTTCCCCGTTTGTTCTCTAAGTACATATGTACTTAGAGAACAGCGGGGAAATGCTGCCGAAATTTTCTCGAAAACCCAATACACATTATACACTTACTAGTGAGATTAGGTGTTCAAGGATGGGATAGGTGGTACACATTTATTATATACTAGGGAAATGTTGCCTAATCTTTTCCTAATATATACTTGTTTTCTCTGATCATAGAATGGATAGATCATGGATGTCGATTCGTAATCGTTGCACCCCAGAGTTTATATCTGGTCTTGATCAGTTTATTAGATTTGCCGAGGAACATAGGAAAAAACCTACAGATAGGTTCTACTGTCCATGTAGGCATTGCGGTAACAACTTGAAAGTCAACACTGGTGAGGAAATCAAAAGTCATGTCATGTGCAACGGGATTGTACAAGGCTATACAGAATGGCACTGGCATGGAGAGATTTCAAAATCGAAACCAGTAGATGTCGATAGCAGTGCTTGGGTGGAAGAAGAAATTGCCTCTGATGACGTAAATGTGAACGAACCAGTTCCAGCAGACATCGTTGATGCGATGCTGGATAGTTGTAGGGTAGAGCACACCGATCCACCTCCTATCTTTACAAACATTGTGCATGATGCTGAGATACCGTTATACACAGGTTGTGCTAAGTTTACGAAGCTTAGCGCTGTCTTGAGATTGTATAAGTTGAAAGCTAACAATAGATGGAGCGACAAAAGCTTCACTTCATTGTTGACTTTGTTGAAAGAAATGCTTCCTGAAGGAAACGAGCTTCCAATCTCAACATACCAGGTAAAGAAAATGTTGTGCCCAATGGGAATGGAGGCCAAGAAGATACACGCATGCCCGAATGATTGTGTATTATTTCAAAAGGACTATGTAGATTTGAAAGATTGTCCAAAATGTGGTGCGTCACGGTATAAATTGACGACTTCGGGGGAGTCCAAAACTGGTTCTCCTGCCAAGGTGTTGTGGTATCTACCTATAATATCACGGTTTCAACGCTTGTTTGCAAATCCGAAAGATGCGAAGAATCTGAGGTGGCATGCAGATGTTAAGAAAAATAATGATGGGATCCTACGACATGCGTCTGATTCCCCACAGTGGAAGAAGATTGATCTATTGTACCCTAAATTTGGTGAAGAAGATAGGAATCTAAGACTTGGGCTTTGTACAGATGGAATGAATCCGTACGGGACATTGAGCAGCCAACATAGCACTTGGCCAGTCATGCTTGTTATATACAATCTTCCTCCCTGGATGTGTATGAAAAATAAGTATGTTATGTTGTCATTGTTGATATCGGGCCCTAAACAACCCGGAAATGATATCGATGTTTATCTTGAACCTTTGATTGATGACTTAAAGAAACTTTGGGCTGAAGGTGTGATGACCTATGATGCTTCAGCAAGAGAGACATTTCGTTTGCACGCTATGTTGTTTTGCACTATTAATGACTTTCCAGCATATGGGAATTTGTCTGGATATAGTGTCAAAGGAGCTAAAGCGTGTCCTATATGTGAAGAAAACACTGATTCAATAAGACTAAAACATGGCGGCAAGACTGTATATCTTGGTCATCGAAGGTTTCTTTCAAAATTCCATCCGTATCGTAGGAAGCGCAAAGCATTCAATGGATGGAATGATGAACGAAGTGCACCTAAACCTATACCAGGGGATGTTGTTTATGAAAGAGTAAAAGACATTGTCAATGAATTTGGTAAGAAATCACAATGTAGTATGGCCACACGGAGTGACAATTCTTCATTCAAGAAGAAGTCAATATTTTGGGATCTTCCTTATTGGAGTTCTTTGACAGTCAGGCATTGTATCGATGTAATGCACGTTGAGAAAAATGTCTGTGATAGCATCACTGGTACTCTATTAAATATACCAGGTAAGACTAAAGATGGGATAAAATCCAGACTGGACCTACGTGAAATGGGAATAAGGTCAGAATTAACAGAATTACGTGAAATGGGTAATAAAAGAACATACTTACCTCCCGCTTGTTACACGTTGTCTAGAAAGGAGAAGAAAACTTTTTGTGAATGCTTGGTAAATGTTAAGGTGCCACATGGTTACTCATCCAACATCCGTAGATTGGTATCAATGAAAGATCTGAAGTTGATAGGTCTTAAATCTCATGATTGTCACACTCTAATGCAACAAATATTGCCCGTGGCAATTCGATCTATATTGCCGAAGCATGTAAGGTTTGCGATTACCAGACTTTGTTTCTTTTTCAACAGTCTATGCAGCAAAGTTATTGACCCTGATACTCTCGATAATTTGCAAAGAGAAGTGGTTGTTACCCTATGTCAGCTTGAGATGTATTTCCCTCCTTCGTTCTTTGATATCATGGTACATCTTGTTGTCCACTTGACTAGGGAAGTGAAAATGTTGGGACCAGTTTTCTTGCATTGGATGTATCCCTTTGAACGATACATGAGCGTTTTTAAAGGTGATGTTCGAAACCGTTATCGGCCTGAAGGGAGTATTATTGAAGGTTATGTGGCGAGAGAGGTTATGGATTTTTGCAATGACTTTCTCAGTGGTAATGACACTCCTGATAATGACAAGAATATTGAGGAGGGCAAAGGAATTTTGGGATCACGGGTGAAAGTAATCAGCCGTGAGCAGTTGGAACAAGCTCACTTGTATATTTTACACAATATGGATGAAGTGAGTGTTTATATCGAGGAACATACCAATTTCATAAAGAGACAACATCCTCGAGCAAGTTCAATGTGGCTTGCTAGAGAGCATAATAAGACTTTTACTAAGTGGTTTGAAGATAAAGTCTTACATCAACTATCTCAAACACCACATGATATTACAGAAACTATCAAATGCCTCGCCTTTAAACCAAAACCGAATGTTATGTCTTATGAAGGGTTTGACATTAATGGATTCACATATTACACAAAGCGCCAAGATGATAAGAGTGTCGTCCAAAATAGTGGGGTCACTCTTCAAGCGTCGACTATGTACTTTGCAAGTGCAAAGGATAAGAGTCCACGTGAAGCTAAAATGTCATATTACGGTGTCATTGAGGACATTTGGGAGTTTGACTACATAGATTTCAAAATTCCGCTCTTTAAATGTAATTGGGTTGATAACACCAAAGGAGTTATAGTGGATGAATTGGGTTTCACTTTGGTGAACTTTGAAAAGATTGGCGAGAAGGGTGAACCATTCATATTGGCATCACAGGCGAAACAAATATTCTATATCGATGATCCTGCAAATGAGAAATGGTTGGTTGTTCTTCATGGTAAAAGACAGTTCATTGAAGATCCTATAGATGAAGAAGAGTACTATGATAAGTATGATGACTCCAGTCCATTCTCAGTTGGGTTGCCAACTCCACAAAATATTGAAGCTAATGATGACTTATATGTGCGCGGAGATCACAATGAAGGATTGTTAATTGATAAAAGATCACAATTTTAGAGACATGTATGTTTATACAAATGCTAAATGTTTGCCTTTTTCTAGTTAATACAAATGCTAAATGTTTGCCTTTTTCTAGTTAATACAAATGCTAAATGTTTGCCTTTTTCTAGTTAATAGAAATGCTAAATGTTTGCCTTTTTAATGACATTTTCAGATGGCTGACCATGATGAGCATGATGTCCATGATGAGCATGAAGTCCATGATGAGCATGCTGTCCATGACGAGCATGGCGAGGATACTAATGTAAGTTCTAAAAACATATCTTGTATTTCTATAAAATTCATTATCTTCTAGTTATGTCATATATCCTATATTTCTATATTGGGCTAAGTTAGTGTGTTTTATTTTTGTCAAATTTTAGGTTGATGCACCTGTACCCACTGAAGCACTGGAGCAACTTGATGCGCAACACCAGACACTTAACAAGAAAAGGGGCATCACTCTGTTGAAGAAGTTATTAGCGCTAAGTGGTAGTGGATCTAAATTGGTGGTGGAGTTTGATAATGGAGGAAATCCAATTGGAGTGAACCGCAATAATTTTGTGAACTATCTTGGGTGTACCACTCGGAGCCATTGTGGTGTTAAGTATGACAATTGGCATAAAGTTCCTCAAGGGAAAAAAGACTTGATATGGAAGGATTTATGCGTGAGTTATTATTATTTGCAATTCTATTTTGTAGATTACAAATTCTATTATTTGCAATTCTATTTTGGATACTAGTTAATAACATTTCTATTTTACAGAATCTGTTTGCATTGGATGAGAAGTTGCATCGTAAAAATGTGATGCAACGCGCTGGAAAGATGCTTAGGAATTATAGGAC
This sequence comes from Alisma plantago-aquatica, assembly GCA_963693085.1. Lineage (NCBI taxonomy): Eukaryota > Viridiplantae > Streptophyta > Magnoliopsida > Alismatales > Alismataceae > Alisma > Alisma plantago-aquatica. The sequence continues at coordinate 683,706,428 of OY856409.1, forward strand.
AAATCTAAACAGAGAATACATAAAAGAGGGTGATAAGAAGAAGAAGTCAGCCCTTGAACAATGGAACTTCTTGGACAAAGAAGATTGGGACAATTTTGTTGCTTCAAGAAAATCTGAAGAATTCAAGGTATTAGGCGTCACTCCTAATTTAATTAATATACATTGTATTCACCTATTCAAGATTAGTATTTAGTGCTACTAACCAAATCATTAATGTGCATACTAACTAGGCCCTCAGTGACGCACAAAAAGCAAGGCGTGCACTGAATGTGCATGACCACACTATGGGTCCAAAAGGCTATGCAAGCGTTCGCCAAAGACTACAGGCGGAGTCTGCGGCTACTCAGGAGTCTGCTCCTACTCAGGAGTCTGCCACACCCATGCCTCGCCATGATATCTGGATAGCTGGCAGGCAAAACAAGAAGGGTGAAATAAAGAAGCCTGTAACTGCTGAGGCGGCTGCAAAAATGGTAAAATACAACTCTTAGAGAAATCGTTTGAATATTGATTATTTGTGGTGTTAACTTACCAATTTCTGTTTATGGTGATTAGCGGGAGCTACACGAGCAGAGGAAACAAGGCACGTTCATCCCTCAGGGCACAAGAGATGAATTGACAGTTGCTCTGGGTAACCCAGAGCATCCTGGACGTGTTAGAGGTGCCGGCGCTGGTGTTGGCATCAAAGCATTCTTTGGGCCATCCCAGCGCAAACCCAGAGCGGGACTTTCTCAAGAAGAGGTAACCTATTCTTTTTTTAGAATGTTACTGCAAAAGGAAATTCATTAATAAGAAGCTAATGTTTCTTTTATCCATGTATAGGAGAATAAGAGAGTTGAGGATTTAGTTGCTAAGAAGATCAACGATGTAGTTGCTGAGAAGGTCAAGGAAGAATTGCTGCGGTGGCAGGCATCTCAGGCTTCCAATACGCCTATGGCGACCCACTCTTCTCCTGATGCACAGACTGCGAGTAATCCTGGAGACCCATCGCCTAGCACGTCTGCTGTAAGTATTGTTTATGACATTGTAGTTAGTCTTTTCAAGTTGTTATGTTTTCAAGATGATATGTATATATGTATAATATTCTTTACGTAAATTTGTAGGCATTGAAGCCATGCCGCTTAAGAATGCAAGACTACGTTGTTGCAGAGGCGCAGGCTTACCCGTCCCTTCCTGGGGCAATGTTTCACGGGACTCCAATGCCACAGGGCTACGTTCGTGTGAGCCCGATACGTGTGTTACCTGATTGGAGAGAAGCTACATTGCCATATCCCCACCCGGATATTGATAGACTTGCTGATGCAGAAGGCGGGGTGATATTATGGCCCAAAGCAGATGTCGTCTACACGACTGAAATTGTAAGATAAATTTACATTGATTTAGACTGTTAATGTGTATATATGATGTCAACTGATCTGAAATTATATGTACAGGTTAAAAAGAAGACACCAGGAGCACCTAGGCCTCCACTTCCACTTCCCGCATTACCCGATTGGGTTCCAACTGACCTAACATACCCGTTAGGTCCTGCTTGTAGGGGAATGGCATGTTGGCTACGGGCACATAATGTACATTGCCCTATAATTATTTCTTTAGATGCAGATTATGCAGGTCAATCATACGATAGCTCTTTATTTATACAAGATATTATTGAGCTGTTTATGTATGATTGGCTGAATACATCAATGATAGAGACATGGATAAGGTGAGATCTTGTTTATACATCCATATACCTTGTGTAAGATCCGGTGATCTGGTTTCTTATATATTAATGCATACGCCTATATGTTTTGCAGCTACCTAGTCGAAGATCATTGCAAACAATTTGCATTTGATCATGTGGGATTTTTGATTCCATCATTGATTAGTTTGGTAGCTAAAGACCCTGATAATGTTCAACAATACTGTATAGATGCTTTTACAATTTTTGGTCAGCAAAAGAAGACGATAATAATAGCTCCATTCAATGTCAAGTAAGTTTACTTTATTTATAATTTGGACTTAAGAAAATTCCATTTTTATTTTGCATTTTGAGTTATTAATTGTTAACTTCTTACTTCTAGCGGTAGACATTGGGAGTTACTAGTCATTGTCCCCGGGACATTCACTGTTTATTATCTAGATCCTGCGGGGAGTACATTGAACACTAAAATTGGACACGTAATGAGAATGCCATTATTCTGGTGAGAAATATTTCATTTTTATATCCGTTAACATCTTTTATTACATTACTATTTACTTATGCAATTTATTGTGTTATATTAACATGTAGGGGTTTAGATGCATTCAAAAAGGCTGGAGGAACGGTCCCAAGGAAAAAGAACCAGCCAATAAATTGGCAGAACGTACAAGTAAGTTCCCGACTCAAATATATATATTATTGATGTGAATTGTGCTTAGTTGTATTATTTTGTATGTTTCAATTTATAGTGTGCTACACAAGACAATGGATGGGCATGCGCATACTATGTGATGCGATTTATGCAGATGATTATCAAATATGCCGCATTGGACATCGATACCATACATGAGGTATTATATATATTCTCATTAGTTAGTATGCAATATATCAATCTTATATTATTTTTATATTATTACTTATATATATACATCATTCTCTTTGCAGGTGTTTAAAACTGACAACACTACAGGTAAACGTTTAAAAAATATACATGCTCCATATACGATGGAAGCATTAAATGAAGTAAGAGAAGAATGGGCAAAAGCCATACAAGCAGTGGCAACTGTAAGATATAATTGGGATGTTGATAGCGATAATGAATGATACTATGTAAATGAATATTTCTGAATGTTAATACATGTATTTGAATGTTTCTATATGTGTGTGAATGTGAGAATTGAATTGATGTCTGAATGTATGTACTTGTGTAGAATTTTGCTTGTGACTTTTGCAGGTTTGCGGCCTGTTTGTAGGCTGATATCAATGGATGTCGTAAACCTGCAGTTCAGAAAACTGAACTGCAGGTTCTCATCCTGCTGACCAGCCACAGCAGGCCTGCAAACTGATATGAAAAAAAAAAATATAAATAGGCGTCGGTTATTTATAGAAAACCGTCAGGAAAGACCTACAGCGTCGGTTTTTTCAATAAACCGACGCCTGATGTGGCCAAAGCAGTCCTGGAAATGGCGTCGGATATTCATATCAAACCGACGCCTATTTAACATATAGGCGTCGGTCGTTTAGTATATAACCGACGCCAAAAGTGTTCGCGCCACAAAAAATGGCGTCATCTAGGGCACTTTATGCGTCGGTCATCTACTAAAAGACCGACGCTATATTCCATAGTGGCGTCGGTTATTTACTAAAACACCGACGCAGAAAGTGCCCTAGATGATGCCGTTTTCTGTGGCGCGAACCCTTTTGGCGTCGGTTATCTACTAAACGACCGACGCCTATAGTTAAATAGGCGTCGGTTAAAAAACCGACGCCGAAGTGTTCGACCTTTAGCGGCGCCCACATAGGCGTCGGTCGGAAACCGACGCCAAAGGCCGTTTCTGTAGTAGTGTATGGACTTATATGTAAATGTTCTTGGACATATTTGAGATGTTTTATTTGGTTTTAATTATCCTCTTTTTTGTCTATGTGGTTATGTAGTGATCGATCATGTTTTGGATTTGATAATCTCATTTAGCATGGCAGGGTTCCACAACCACCCATTCTTCCTATTATAGAATAAAAGCACGCTTAATTATTTAGGATTATCTAAAAATAATTAAATACTCCAAATTGGAGGAATGAAAAATATTATCACACCTAACACCTACAAATTTTATTGGATCATTATAAATGCAACTTTAGGTAAATAATATGTTGGACCCCAATGAAGGGCTTGTTCATAAATTATGGATAAATTTGATGTATTTGAATTAGAAATTAATAGGACTGATAATAGACGTTTCTTAAATTAGTATAACATCATTCACATTAGGGTTCAGTTGGAACATCAAATTTTAGATTTGAAAAATATCAGAGTTTATAATTAGGGATTATTTTTCTTGACGTCAAAAAATAATCATTTATTAAGTGCAAAATTGATGTGTGTTGTTACACACCAATCACTCGAAAAAAATCCTAGAGTTTAAGCTTCTAACCAGGTTGTCAAATTGATGCAAGCACCAAATCAACTTAAGTATAGTAAGGTGTTTATCCATGGGATGATAGAAAGAAAATGGTTGAAATTCAAAACTTGTCACTAAAACGAGAAAGGAAATTTTGGTTGTTGAATGTTTGATTAAATATAAGGGCAGAACAAAAGGATGGAAATAAACTAATCAAGATCAAATGATAAATGAAACTGGCAGTCTGAGGGATCACCACCAATAGCAATGTTTCTACTCAATGAATAAACGATCTCAAATATCAAATTTGGACCATGTGAATTCATGTCCTTTCTGACGAATCTCACCAGGGTCAGAATTCCTACAATCCTATTGATCCCGAAGTTTGCGCATCCATGTCCAACCGTCCAACAAATTATTGTTCAAGATCTCATCGAGATATATGTGATTCCTATCCGACGTTCGAACAAGTAGATCAGGTGATCACATCACCATGAGATGTAACAAACAAGTCAAATGGGTAGAATAGATCATGATCTAAATCAGGTGATTGTGATAAAGGAGCATGGGTTCGTTCTTGTAATGGCCTCAAATCTGAACACCCTCAAAAGAATATAATCATTCTATAAAATAAACAAGTACAAGATAAAATGATAAAAATATAACAATCAATTAAGGGATTATGGGTTCATCTTGTGGGGATCCACAATCATATCACCCCAAATATATCAATTCATCCAATGATCCAAGCAGAAATGGAAGGAAATCATTCTTTTAGTAAAAAGGAGTCGATTACATCATATAATAACAGGTTATGGGGCGAGTCCCCATGCCCTAGAAAGGAAACTACTCAAACATAATGCAAAGAACAGAAGAAAATCTAGAGCAACAAAGGACACCCTATTTTTTGGAGTCCTCCCTCCTTTTATAGGGAGAAAGGAGGGGCAAAAAACCTAAGGATAGGAAGAATTCTGACTGGTGGTTGCAGAAATGGGATGCTCACAGACGGTGAACGGACCAGTTCACTATCAGAGATGCTCAGTTGAGATTTATGTGGGAGCGAGTCAAGGGAAGTGGGTCAAAACCCTAGAGAAGGGTGGCGACAACGTTTGACCAAGTCTTGGTCATTAATCAATTGATTTGGCTGTTAGCAAACGTGAAATGCCTACTTCAGGCATCTGAGTAGCTCAGTCACAACATGGATTGCTCGGTTCAGCCAATGACTTGGAAGATTGAGTTATGGAATGTGGTGCCTCGGGCAATTGAATTTTTTAGCTCATTGAATGAGACGATCGGTTGGATTTCCAGGAGGCATTTTCTTGTGTTATTGAGTCGACCAGTTGGGGGAATGAATTAGTCGACTGGGAGGCTGAAAATGAAATTTGAAGTGTCCGATTCTTGGGTCTTTGAAGTAATTATGTATATTTTCTATAAAACCCTTGTAAGTCAATTATAAATTGAAATTTAATCGTGAAGTGCTAAACTAAGATAAGTTGTGCTAAAACTATCCCATAGACAACAATTTATCATCAATTAAAGATAAAAAATGTATAAATAAAGGTGATGAGTTTGTACTCATTAAAGTTTCATTAGGGACTCAAATGTAATTTTTTCACTAAGTATTGATTTTTTTCTTTAGGGGTGTTACCTAGTGTCACCAAGAAGGTGGAGCGAATGTTGATAATGTGTTGTCATTATCATTGCATGACAATTTGACACCTCATATTGGAAATTGTTAATATGCTTCAGATAATGTTGAAGATATAATTCATGATGCACGATCACGTAGTGTTGTTCATTGCACAAAAAGAAGATAAATTTGTCCATCAACAAGACATTCAAATTACAATTTGTCTTATGTTTCATCCAAGGCTAAAGAGATTGATGACATTGGTGAGCCTTCAACTTATACTAAATGTAGGGTTTCTCTAAGTTTTTATATGTGGGTGTCTTATGTGAATGATGAGATGCAATCTATTCTAAAGAGAGATTGTCAAGCCTCTAGCTTCCAAGAAGACTATTGAATGCTAGATCTTCAAATGAAAGAAATATGAATACATTGTGTTGGATATGTCGTCTAAGAGGTTATAGGCTTACATGGTGTGATAGTCAAAGGACTATTTATCTTACCAAGGATCAAATATTCTATGAGAGAACCAAGTGTAGTGACATAAAAAATCAATTCATTTGAGAGGTGATCTCTATGAGAAGATTCTCATGAGAAAGATTTCTGCAAAGATAATAATATTTCATGATGATAAAAGCCATTACAAGTTTCTATGTTTAGGATCTATTTGAACTTGGTTAGCATTCACTACCGAACGTGATTTCTTAGAGGTTGGAGGAAAAGAACCTTTTAGTTCAGCTAAATATTGACTTTATGTTATGGTTGATAGTTGATATTCCTCATAGACTCCCAACCGTAATCATACATGCCATGGAAATCGTATCTTGGATCTTGTCTTGGTTTGAGTCCAATTAATGTCCCTACTTAAATTGGTATTGCTAATCCTATTTGGAGTTGAATTTGATTTCCTCAAAGATGTCTCCCTATGTGGAATCTGCGTTCTAATTTTAATGTGTGCTTCAATGAGACTTGACTATTCGTATTGCAAACCGAATGAATTGGAGTCTATATATAGGATAGTTGGGCATTGGAATTTCTTATATTGAAGAGTTCTTTCTCTTCTTTGGGCGTAGCATTTTTGGAGTTTTTAGAATTCATTTTTGAGTAAATCTTTCCTTTTATCATTTTTGTATAGAGAAAATTTTCTTTTCCTCACATGGATAAGTCGTTTGGATCGAACTATGTAAATCACAAGGTCCTCATTTGCAAAAAAAAATTGTTCTCCTTCTCGCAACATAAATATTGTTTGGTGTTTCTTTCTGTCAAGTGGACTCCAGATTGGTATCGCGATGTCACTTAATTCCTGGGTGCATCAATACATTTACTGATAATGCTAGAGCATGTCACTGCTTTAAAATTGGGCAAGTGGCAGGCCACTTCCATTTATCTCATCAGTTTGTGTGTCCAAACGGGTGCCACTTAAATGGATGATTATGAATGATTCTGAACGGGCCGAAAGAGAACACAATGCAAGGGATAAGTGAGCTGACGGTGAAGCCCAGGTAGTGATGTGCAATTATGCTGGATCGTGGACCGAGTAAATGTGAGTTGGGGAACACGAAACCTCGTGGACCATGAAATCAAGAGATGGGATCATGGATGCCAATTCAAGAATTGTATTGCCTCATTATTTTTTAAGAAAGGAAGCTTATTTATTCATCCTGTGCTCCTACCAGGTTCAGTATCTTTGTTTCCAAATATGTTCTCTAATGTGGATTCATCTCTACCACTGCCAGGGACGAAATCCGGTCAACGAGACCATTGAAAAGAAGATTATATTATTCTTTGCTGCCCATTTTACTAAAGTATCAACAGCTGTATTACATATATCTTGATTAGAAGTCTGATTCCCAATGTTTAAAGATAAAACAATAGGCAAAATAAAAGATAAAATGTATATATAGAGATTGTACATTCATTTTGATGTTTTATTGGGTACATGAGACATAAGACGTCAAACAGGCAAGAATGTTCATACCGTTCAGTAATTATACCCTTCTGGTTATTTAAAGGATTTGAGTTGATGTTTAACCAGCATAATAGATGAACCAAACCGGCTAATTCGTAATCGCATTCCTACTGACATTTGAGTGGATATACATTTATAAGAAGATTTGCATAAAGCATCGGTTTTCAAGGCAACCAATCAGAACCACTATTCCCAAGTGGACGGCAGGTATCCACGAGCGATCACCAGGTTCGCTAGTTCTACCTTCCCTTCTCAGATCTACCTAGTCAACTCTCAATATGTTCCCTCTACGACAACCAATACAAACAAATGTCCCGAACTCTACCTTTTCTAACTTTATTCTTTTTCGCTTGGCTTGGCTTGTCTTTTTCCTGTCTACTAACAATTGCATGTAAACATCATGTCACACTGTCAGCATGGGGTGGTTAGTTGGACCATCTACCAGTTGTCCTCTGAAAATCTCTAGGAAAAGCGTCGGCACCTTACTCGCGTATGCGTGTGGGGACGCTGCGCCTGCTGAAATACGAATCAATTGTCTCCACAATGTAGAGTTTGTTTTCTATGACTGCGAATGACGTGTCCAACTCTGGTATACCACTACAATTGTGTTTTTTTATTACCTAAATTAACGGTTTTTTAAGAAATTGTGTTTTTTTATTCATTCCGTTCCACGGTAGACCTAGAAAAAAAAATGCTTGCCACCCTGTTTGGACTCTCAAATGCGGAGCAACAACAAATGCAACCCAAACGTTATTGTTTGAATCTCTATCTATCACGCTCACCATGTGTGTTCTGGGTCAAAAGCAATAGTTTGTACTTGTAGGGATATTGGAAGCTCTTTTAAGTCTTCTAATGTATGACACAACATATTATCTAGGTGATAGACATCTCCAACTGAATGAGGCATCTAATGTATGATACATCGTATTCCTCTAGACATTGCGCTATGCTATTGTTTGTATATACACATCTCTACAAGACCATACATGATCTACCAAAAATGATGGTAACTCCAAAAACCGCCTCTTATATCTCCAAGGGAGTTGATCCAAACCCCTCAAGGCTCTAACCAGACGAGGGTTATCACTCTCTATGTCCAAAATTCTCATTAACTAAGTTCTCAAAAAGAAATTCACTCTTGAGCATGTAGAAAACATCTTATCTTATCAAATTCCAAAGATGGTCCGATGAAACCACAAATGATTTTTCCATTACAATCTCAAAGGATCCCCCAATTACATGCCCTTTAGCATCTTTTCTAGACTATTTTGGTAGGACATCCAAAAATTTGAGCTTGAATTTTGATATTGGTGGTCTAGACCATGTCACATCAAGGCACACGAAGGCCCCTATTATCGATTCCCCAATAAATTGAAATCCCTCTAAAAGGTCAAGAGGTATCTTCACTCATTAAATCATGAATGTTCATGTTCATAAAATTGATCAATAAAAATATTGTATTTTAATACAAATCATATTGTGTATTAATTTAGCCCTATCAGACCTACTAGCACATTGCTATACCCACATGCACAAAAAGGTTATTAAAGAAAGGACACTCTCACAAAATAAATCCAAGAGTGGTGGCTGGACATAGTCCAAAAACTCCTAAGAGCACTATAAATAGAGGATCTCCTGGTAAAAGAACTTACACCCATCACCTTTCATCCTTTGCACCATCAGACTAAGATGTATCACTTTGAAGGAAAAGATTCTCAATCATCTTACCCCCCCCCCTAAGTGCCAACACTCACATCTAGAGTCTAAATTGATACTACAAGCCATATTGTGGTCCTCAATGGGAATATATTTGTTCCTTTAACTTCTAGTAGAGGCTTAACATGTAAGGGTAATAAGGGTACCGAATTTATCACCATAGAGAATAAATCCTCAAATAAAGCCCTCTTCAAACAACCCATATGGATTCTTCCACTGATTTTGTGACAGAGTGAGTTTTTTTATATATATTTTTTCTGTCTCCTACAAATTTATTCCAATTATGCCCTCAACTACCTCTCTCACTAAATTGATTAAATAGCTCATCAATTTCATATAGTACCATCCCTAATGTCATATAAAGTCAAATTACATGAAATACGACATATAGTCAATTGACATAGCTAACATTCGAAATTGAACACCAATTTCACGTCATAGCTGCATCATGACATCTTTAAGCTATTCCTAAAATTTCATTACAATTGGGTCAACCAATTGGGAAATATGACTAATTGAAATTAGGTACATATTCCATTCATTTTTGGACCTAGAACCTAAGCTTTTGAGTTTAATTGATCAAATAGAATGTCACGCAGCCCATTAAGCTATTTGGACGCAGACCACTTAGCTAGAATTCAGCTCCAGCCGTCTGATTTGAGGGCCACGGATCCGCACAGGGATCCAAGGGTCTAGGACCCATCTTCAACCTCCCGCAAATGGAGGGGAGGAGAGAACGAACCTGAGCTCCAGCCAGACGCCACCTCACCCTTTTTCTCGAATATCCATCCATATAGATATCTTCATCTCGTGATTTTGTGGCCGGCCATACCAACTTTAACCAAATTCCATGCGTTATTTCTATAATTTCAACTTCAGGTTGGCGCCCCTTACTTGTTGCCATCTCGGCTGGGAAGCACGACGAGGGCAGGCTCGGGGTGACAGACTTTTCTGATATCTTCTTCTTCTTTATATTTCTTATTGACAACTTCTTTCTTTCCTCTGGCTTCTTTATCTCTATCTCTGGAGATTTAGCTTTATTGCCCTTCTCATCAACTGTAGATGACTGGTCCGTAGTAGTTTGGATGGCCCCGGAGTTAATCTTGTCGACATCTTCTTGAGTGGGACGCAACTTGTGGGCATCATAGTACGCCATTTATGGGAGGGGAAGGAGCGTCTTAGAGCAATTTTGCCTTCACTGAACCAAGATCACATGCACCATCATAGTGGACCCCGAGTCAGGGTAGAGGACACAAATTTCCACCGACCAAAGTCCCCAGTACCTCATCAGTTTCAGTGACAGGGCAGTTTAGGCAATATCAGGATACCAGAACATGTTACAAGTGTGGGAAAGTGGGGCATATAAGACCTTATTGCCCTATGAAAGATGAGGAGTGACTCAGTAGCCAAGGCAAAGTCAACAAGGTCCAAAACAATGACAGTTTAGTAGCGACAATGTAAGAGGATGTGATCAGGCATCCCAGGTAGGATCCTATGGACAAGCAAGTAGAGGACGTGGACGACAGCAGGCAACAACAAGGTTCTATGCCATGACCCAGCCAGAAGCAGTGGTCAATCCATGAGTCGTGACATGTCAGATGGAGTTATTTCATTCTAATATGTCTGCTTCTTGTTTCGTATCTGTGTTAGTAGACTTGGGTGTGACACACTCTTTTATCACCAGAGAGGTGATAGATAGTTGTTATCTACCTGCTAGTCTTAGATATAATAGCCTGCGACTGGAGACTCCTTTGGTTGATTCCACTGAGTTGTAGGAAGTGTGCCCTTATTGTGTTCTTTCTTTTTTTGGACACAACATTCAAGTGGATCTTCTGCCACTTGACATGCATGGTTTTGATGTAATACTTGGAATGGATACCTTGGAAAAATACAAGGTAGTCTTGGACTGTAGTACTAAGGTGGTGACGTTCCATGATGGAGATGTACAGTGGATTTTTCAGGGTGATAGAAAGATTCTTCCTACATGTTTGATGTCAGCTATGACAGCTGAGCAGTTGATGAGACAAGGATGTGAGGCTTTCTTAGCTCATGTTGTGGATACCAAAGTAGTAGGTCCTAGTATCCAAGAGGTACCAGTGGTGAGAGAATTTGAGGATGTCTTTCCTAAGGAATTTCCTAGCATTACCCCTCCTAGAGAGATTGAGTTTGAGATCAATCTTGTTCCTAGAACACAACCCATAGCACAGTCAACATACAGAATGGCACCAACAGAGATGCAAGAGTTATAGAAATAGTTACAAGAATTGTTAGAGAAGGGTTTTATCAGGCCGAGCACTTCCCCTTGAGGTTCTCCTATGTTGTTTGTTAAAAAGAAGGATGGTTCAATGAGGTTGTATATAGATTACAAATAGTTGAACAAGGTGACAGTAAAGAATAAGTATCCTTTGCCGAGGATTGATGATCTTTTTTATCAGTTGAGAGGTTCCACTGTGTTTTCAAAGATAGACCTGAGGTCAGGTTACCATCAATTGAGAATTAAGGCTAATGACATACCCAAGTCAGCTTTTAGGACTAGGTATGGTCATTATGAGTTTGTGATTATGTCGTTTGGGCTAACCAATGCACCTGCAACTTTTATGGATGTAATGAATAGGGTGTTTAGACCTTATCTTGATTAGTGTGTTGTCATGTTCATAGATGATATCCTAATATACTCCATGGATAGTCAACAACATGAGCAACACCTTCACCAAGCATTGAATTTGTTGAGGCAACACCAACTATATGCTAATTTCAGCAAGTGTGAATTCTGGTTATCTGAAGTGTCTTTTCTGGGTCATGTTATATCTGCGAAAGGCATTTGTGTTGATCCCAAGAAAGTGGAATATGTACTAGAATGGGAGCAACCAAAGACACCAATAGATATCCGTAGTTTCCTAGGTCTGGCAGGTTACTATAGGAGGTTCATCAAAGACTTCGGTTCTATAGTGTTACCCCTAACTAGGTTAACCAGGAAGGATGTTCCTTTTGCTTGGAATGACAAGTTGCAATGTTCTTTCCATCTTTTGAAAGAAAAGTTGACTAGTGGTGTGGCATCCAACTCACAAACCCAAGATTTACTTAAGAGGAAGTGAATCATTTGCAGCGGATTACTGAAAATCACTAAAAATTAAAGCTTTTTGCAAAGAGATCCAAATATAGGAAGTCTCTTCCATCAAGAACCATTGTATAACATTTACATTATGGTTCAAACGTACATAACCTGTACCATCTCATCTCGATGATTACAACATCAACTGTCCTATTGAAATTATGTACAGAAAACATAATAATCTCAAGGCATCAAGCCAAAATCTCAGATTGATTTATTAAAAACACTAACTAAAAACTCCGAGGACCTGAGAGTACAGAGACGACACATAGGACTTCTATCTACAAGACATGACAGAAAGTACACTCAACTTGAGTTGTCACTATTGTCCCTGCTACTACTGACGTTCTTTCTCTGCAAGATGTTCTCAAACTCCTCCGTGCTCATCCACCTAAAAAATGTTGGATCCCACGGGGGTGAGACAATTGTAAATTGCCCCAGTGAGAGATATAACTCTCCACCAAAACATTGTTATAGCAGCTTATTAAAATAAATTGAGCAGAAGGATTTATATATATAATCAATAGCAGGTGATTCATTGTATGAACAAGGTCAAGTAATCTCCTTTCCTAAGGATAACATTGCATCTACACATGGTAGAATCATAGTTCATCAATCTACTTGCAATGAATACAAATAGATATGAATAACATCAATGACTAAAGTTATATAAAAGAAATGTAACATTAGCCAATGAATTTCCGTATTCAATCCTTAAGCAAACATGCTATACGGCTGATTTCATTTTACAATCACACTTATGCCCTGAGGAGATGAGGTATACCACTCATACTGCAACCGACCACTTCGAAGTCGAAATCGGTACCATACATAGGTCAATAGGAGAGCCAGATTCCCATGACCTCTCACATCCTGGTCAGTGCAGGACAACAAGCATGACTGTGTTAACTGCTCAAAATAGCTTTCCAAGGTATACTGGAACTTCGCTATAGAGTTACAATGTCAACTGCACTCTCATCGGCCATCGAGAGATTTAATGTTTATCTCCTCGACCCGACATTAAATATCATTGGGAGATTAGTGTTACATCTATCCCAACCATCGGGAGATTTATGGTACATCCATCCCGAAACATGAAGGATTGAGATGTTTGATGTTTACCTTCCCTCAAATCTCTTCATCGGACGTAAGGATATTTTTCGCCCATTTACCCCCACATATTCAAAATATGTGTTTCGAGTTTTGTCACGGAGCACTCATTTCACCATCACCTTATTACTAACGATGATGGATCTATGGTCAGGGCTCTACATGAAAAGATTTCACTTGATTAATTAAGTAAATTTTCATATTCTTTTAGCATCAGCCAAGTTCTCAAACTAGACTTATTACAACAATGCTATAAATAGACATGTACCATTTTCATCAAATACTTATCAGTCTTTCAAAGACCTTGGGAACTCAGTCCCTTATTTCAATTCTAGGAATTCTCATCTCTTCACATTCTCATCACCATAATCATATGGTTCTGGGTATTCAAACCCTTAACTCATCATTGAGCACCATTACCATCTATTAGGTAATTATCACCTTTAGGTCATCTGACCAAGGCATTCATGATACTTATTACACAAGCATCACACATGGCTCTTAAGGCCATAAAATATCTTGTCACCTCTTTCTAGGCAACAACTTACTCATATGACTCATAAAATCCATGCACATTGTTACTTTTATTAAGCAACAACAACATCAAGGCACAAAAGGCCAATCAACATTTATTATATAAATGTCACAGCTTAAACCTAGCTATATTCATCATCTCATAATATCTTCATGGTTATTAGACATGATGACAGTCATACAATTTATTCATCACATCCTGTGATACAATAGTAACACCATTATTCCTTTACCAGGAATTAGGGTTTACTATCAAATAGGGCTTCTCATTCCCTTTACCCAAATTAGGGTTAGGGTTCCCCATTTCTCATTAATTAGGGTTTCATGATTATATAATCTATCCAAACCTTAATTCATTATTCCATACCTCTGGGGCATTCAAAGATATCATAAATGATTGTTCAAGATCATTACTCTCATCATTTAGCATTAATGATCATCAATTCAAGGTATGAGTTCATTTCTCATCCTCATCATGGTATGACTACATCATACTCATCATTTGGGCTTAACCCCATTCTCAAGGTACATTAAATAACACTCATCAAAGTGCAACAACTCATTACATTTCATTGTAATAGTTGCATAACACACTTCATATGTTTCTTACCCAATTATATTGTATTTGAAGTGTATCAAGGTATATAAACCCTGAAGTGCTTAATGTGATAATTATCATATCTTGATGTATCACTTTTCTCATCATTCAAGACTCTCTTGAGTTAATCAACTTATCTTGTATTAAGGTATTTCCCTCTTAATACATTTCATCACTAAACTCTCACCTTTGGCATATAATGCATAGGCCACACATTAGAATTGTCCAACTGTCTTTAATGATATGGACTTGTCTAATGCTAAAGACATTGCTTACAATAAGGTTGCTTATAATCAACCACCTGAAATGTTTCACCTTTATAAGGCCATTCCTTCTATCTCATCATTAGGTTTCTTTATACCCTTACTTAAAATTAGGATTATGATTCATTGTCATGTTGCCCATGATTAGGGATTTATGTATTATGACTTGACATTAGAGTCTCATATACCTTCACCCTTCTTAGGGCCTCTCATCACAACATAGCATTAGAACATTATGTGGTATAAATTCTTAGTCAGGGTTTCTCATGGAATCACCCTCAACTAGGGTTTCTCATGGAATCACCCTCAACTAGGGTTTCACATGGAATCACCCTCAACTAGGGTTTCACATAGAATCACCCTCAACTAGGATTTCCACCATAGTTACCCACAAATTGGGTTTACTAATCATCTCCATTAGGATTTCATTCAATTATCCATAATTAGAGATTCATTATTCATCCCAATTAGGGTTTTACATCTCATTTCCCTAAATTAGAGTTTCACATATCATTACCCTAGATTAGGGCTACATCCTCACCCTGGATTAGGGTTACATTTAGAATCGCCCTCAATTTAGGGTTAGAGTTCAATAGCCCTGTCAATTAGGGTTTATGTTCATGATAATGGTTTCATGATCTATTTACTTAAGGATCATACCCTTAATCACCACATGAATCATATTCATGTATGAATTTCATACTATCATCTTCTCAACTTGATTAGGTCATATCAACCCTAAAATCAAGTACATACAACTATGATTAACATAGTGTATTAAGTCATTGTTCCCATAAGAAATTAGGGTTCATCCCTTAATTGGCACTAATCACTTAGGTACTATTAGGGTTTCAACCTTTGTACCTTCATTGATTATCATTACTAATCATCATTGGATCAATGGATCATTCATCATCTTAATTCTCAAGAGATTCAATCACATTGGACATCCATTACATAAGGTATCCAATTGAATTGACCAATTGAATCTTCAATTACAATAGGTGTCCAAGTGGATTAACCAATTGAGTCCTCAATTACATTAGGTATCCAAAAGGATTAACCAATTGAGTCCTCAATAAATTTTGAATACTTTAGCCCCAAACGGTCTTGGTCTTTCAAAGTTCAAAGGATTTGAAACCGTTTGGTAAAGGTGGTGCTTGAGACCGTTTGCTAAAGCAAGTACTTGAAACCTTTTTCTAAAGTACCTTTTTGAAACCACATCAACTCAAACGATTCAGGATCGTTTGGTCCCAAAGGGTCTTAAGACCATTTGGTCCCAAACGGTCTTGAGACCGTTTGGTCCAAACCTCCTCAAAACCACATGGACCAAATATGGTCTCAACCAAACAAATTGAATTAGGGTTTTCAATGTTGATTCCTTCAATCATTGAATTCATGTAACCAATCATCAATTGGACCTATCATCATACTTCAATTGAGTTAAATAGGTCAAGCTTCAACTGATTTGACCCTCAATTGACCCTCAATTGGTCATCAATTAGGGTTTGAATCAATTGAATTAGGGTTTGGAATCGATGATGCTTCAACATGAATCAATGTAAGATTAGTTACTTTGAAACCATTGAACCATCATCCAAATTGAACTTGACCTGACCCCAAACGGTCTTGAGGTCATTTGGATGACCTCAAAACGGTCTTGAGAACGTTTTCCCATGTCAACATCAAAATCCAAGTCAACCAATTAGGGTTTGGATCATTGGATTGATCACCAAATCAGCAATTGATGACACTTCAACTTAGTATCTTTGGATTTTCAATTGCTTAACCATACTCAACCCTAGACCTCCAAACGGTCTTGGGTTACCTCCAAATAGTATTGAGACCATTTGGGTGATCCCAAAATGGTTTTGAAACTATTTGGTTCAATCAACCTAAGTTTCCAACTTAATCAAATTAGAAATCAACACTTAACCCGATTTGGGTTTTGGTGATTGATTGACCTTCAACTCATGAACCAATTGGAACTAATCAATCATAATTGATGGGTCATTAACCTAGATCATTTTCAACAGATATCCAAATGGTCAACCCTGGTCAACACCACCAAATGGTATGAAACCGTTTGGCCTCATGCGGTTTGGTGAACTGTTTCCCCTCAAAAGGTTTGAAACTGTTTGCTCCCAAACGGTTGGGGAAACCATTTGAGCAACTCTTTTGAAACTATTTTCCTTGGATATTTGGAGAGGTTTGTGCTTATCATCTTCAATCTCTAAAATCATGAAACATGTTGTGGTTTCCATGGTGATTGCATCCATCAACCAAATAAATTATCGTGAATATGGAAATGATCATTATTTCATAAGGAATTGAATGCAATAACAAAATCAAGGGTTCAAGTTATAAAACCCGCCTCCAATTGAGCTCCAAAAATCCAAGCTCACGGAAAAAATGGGGGATGCAACTCATTTCACCAATCCAAGGCTCGTCCTCAAGGTTTGAGTGAAAAGGAATGGTTAGAATTGAAGAGGAGATCGAAATAGGAAGAAATCATGCATTGATTTGTGATTTCCACCATGAAATCATGGTGAACCAAGGTCAAGAAGCTTACCAACAAGTAGGGAGTCGTCCTCCTGGTCCTCCCAAGATCCTTGGTAGTTTTCCAAGCAAAGGGAAGAAGTGAATTCGAAATTCCCCTTTTACTCTATGGATAAATGAGCTTATATGCAATTTTTATTAAAAATTCAATTAGGAGAGAGAAAGTAGGAATTATCTCCCCCTTATCCTTGACACTTGCCCCCTTCTATTCCTTAGGGACGAGGCTATATTTTTTGCCTCCAATTCCTCTCAATTATCCATGATTTAAAGAAAAGCAAATCAAGCACCTTAAATCATATTATACTAATATCCATATGTGAGTGGATATTTCTTTTTCTTATAAAATTGTGAGTGACTTATCCATTCCCTTGGATGTTTTCGTGGTCCTTGCAAGGCTCAAGGATGTCCACACACATATGAATCCAACCATTTTAATTTTGGTTGAAGGCCTTTTAATTAATACATTTATTTTTGCCCTAAATTGAATTAGGGTTTCAATTAGGATTAAATCTTGATTATTTTAATATCAAGATTCTCTCTCCTCCAACTTAATTCAAATGAGGCGCCCCTCTAATTTTCTTTGCTCTACATGGTGACAAGAAACATTAGGGACCTTATTGAAGTGGTAATTTACATATTGCACCCTAGGTTTTGGGTAAATTGCACATTACACCAAAACTAGGTTTATCAGCTCTTTCTTGGTACTCAAGCTTCCATAAGCCATACATCTACATCATTTTCACTCTCATGATGCTTCAACACATGAGGAACAAAGTTTCATGCACAATTTTCACTTAAACCCCTTAACTTGGGTAATTTGCACTTTCGTCCACAACAAGCAAAACATTGATTTCAACAATGTTCAAAAAGGACTAGAATTGCAATATAAGTTCCTCTTGATCCCTAATTACTTTTCACAAGATGAGATTAATCATATAATCATCTTTATTAATCAAAACACCTAGGGTTAAAGCATAACACGGGTCAGGGATATTACAAGTTCACTGATGTTAGTACTGCCAAAGCAAGGAAAAGGCGATATTGTCTTTTGTGATGCTTCAAAGAATGGGTTGGGATGCGTGTTGATGCAGGATAAAAATATGATTTCTTTTGCTTCTTGACAACTTAAGAAACACTAGGAGAATTACCCAACACATGATTTGGATCTTGCAGTGGTGGTCCGTGCCTTAAAGATCTGGAGACACCATCTTTATGGAGAAAAGTGTCAGATCTTCACTAACCATAATAATCTACAACATATTTTCTCAAAACAAGAGTTAAATATGAGGCAGAGGAGATGGATGGAGTTGATTAAGGATTATGATTGCACAATAGACTACCATCTAGGGAAAGATAATGTGGTAGATGATGCATTGAGTAGAAAGTCATTTTCATCATCAACGGTAGATAATGCACAATTAAATTCCTTGATGTTCCATAAGAGAGATATGCTAGTGTCTCTTCGCCAGATGAATGTACAACTAGAAGTTTCCTTGCTGGAAGGATTGTTGGTACAGTTACAAGTGAAGCCTACCTTGAGACAGTAGATTCATGATGCACAAAAAAATGATACTATGACACAGAATATCCAATCAGGGATTGGCAGTGAAAAGTATGATGGCTTTCACGAGGTAGATGATGGTATAGTTTGTTACCATAATAGGATAGTAATTCCTGATGTTGATGGGTTGAGGAAGATGGTACTTGAGGAGGCTCACTCCTCCATGTATGCAATGCATCCTGGAAGTACCAAGATGTACAAAAATTTGAAAGACATGTATTGGTGGCCATGTCTAAAGCGTGATGTGGTAGAGTTCATTACCAAATGTCTAGTTTTTCAGTAGGTGAAGACTGAGCACCAGAATCCTACAGGGACATTACAACCCTTGTCAATACCACAGTGGAAATGGGATCATATTACTATGGACTTTGTGGTTGGTCTTCCTAGGACAGCCAAGGGTTATGATTCCATATGGGTGATAGTAGACAGATTGACTAAGTCATCTCATTTTCTTCCAGTTAAGATGACATTTATAATAGAGAAATTGGCACAAATATATGTTGATGAGATAGTCCATCTGCATGGCATTTCAGTGACTATAGTTTCTGATAGAGGTCCATAGTTTGCAAGTCATTTTTGGGAGCATCTTCTTTCAGTAATGGGAACACAACTGAGATTCAGCACAACTTTTCATCCACAGACTAATGGCCTGTCTAAAAGGACTATTCAAACTTTAGGCCCCTGTTTGGTTTGAGACTGAGATTCCATAGTATGGACTGGACTGGGTGGGGTTAGTCAGTAGATCTGGATTGGTGTAGTCTGGATCCAGTCTGATTCTGTTTGGTAACCCAGTCTGATTCTGGTCAGCTGATCTGGTTTGAGTCTGGTTTCAGTTTGATTCTGTTCAGTTATCAGTCTGACTGTAGTCTGATTCTATTTGGCAACCTAGTCAGGATCTGTCTATTCTATCCTCTTCTAATAGAAATGACTTAACAGTTACACAATATGTGAAGCTGTGATGGCACTACAATACAAGTAAAAATTTTGGAAAAAAATGAGTATGGATATAAGATGAGTATGCTCTTTTTATATGTTTATTTTAAATATATAATATACATCTGTCTTATCTTGTGTGGCATCTTGTATTTATGTATATAGTTATGCGTATTTGATCCAATAATTTGTAACAGACAAGATAATTGAAATTGTCATGATAGAACATAAAATTACACACATGTAGCATAACCATTTGAATATAAACATGTCCATACCACAATTACACATAATTCTTACATAATAATAAAATAAATGACAAAGAATTTTAATTTGAACTTAAATAACGCCCAAAATAAGGGATAATAGCATACTTTGGTCCTGGACAAATGCATCATGAACGAAGGAAGAGCGGAAAAAACATGAGCGACATTGCCTAGGCCTACTTGTACACATCCATACAGACATGTTAAGATGGCGGTGTGAACGATGATTTATGTTGATCCCAGGTAGGACCATCCAAGTTGGCCCACTTCAGGGCCTCATCATATTCGTCCCATGAAACAGGACATTCTTCCTGTACAGGCTGAATGGGTTGTTTGACATCGTCTTTTGGCCAGTCAAACAACAATGGAAGATGACAAATAGGGTGATTGACCCCTTCCTTTCCTTGTTCCTGTCTCCCAGATTTGCCCCCATTAAGTGAAGTCTCACAACATTTTTTTTTGCATACAAGGTTTTCTTGGACATATTTTTTTATCTTTGATGGAGACATCAATATCTTTTCGTACTTTGCCAGTGACTTTGATCTCGATGGCGGCATCTATATTTAATAAAAAATTTAAAAATATGAGCACACAATGACACTAGAAAAGTAATACTTATAGTAATGTATAGAAATATAAGTTGTCAATCAAACATACACAAATGCAAGTTTAAATGCGATGTAAGTCTTGTAATCAAAAGCGTAAAGTAGATGTTTTATCAAACGATGAAAAAAAACTAATTGTTCTCATAAGTTGTACAACATAAAGAAATAGAAATTAGAGACAGCCAAACATAAACAAATACAAATTTGAGCTACTATGTTACAACTTCATGCGTTATTGTTGTTTTCATCATTCGTAAGGTACTTAGCAAGTGCTGGTGGATAGGTGTGACGAGTAGTCACAAAGTTGCATTGAACGCCGTGTTGCACGGTCAATGGAGGGGGAGGCACTAAATCTCCTAAAATGAAAAGATTATATGTTATGAACTCTCTGATGATGTGATTCCACCGCAGTTGTAGCTCGCTCAAAGAAATGTAAGACCCCCTGTTATGTGCAGAAATTGATGCCACACCTCCCTCCAAGCCTGAGCAGTATATACTCCATTCACACATCTCCCCATGTGATATTGGGTTCTCATCAAACCTCTGAGAACCCTATCAAGCTCTCTACACCATATAACATATGCCGTAGTTTGTTGTGCAGCCATATTACAAAACTCTATATGTATATAATATTGTAATTAATATCCATAAGAATTGAACAAAATTAAGAAAATAACATAATTGCGGATATAATTTGAATGTTAAAATTTCATGATCAAATAATATATGGCATAAAATGTGATACATCCATAAGAATCGAACAGAATTAAGAAAAATACAAAGTTTGCGCTGTAAGTGTAACAACAACTTTATGGAGTCATGGGGGGTGAAGGAGTATCCAAAAGTAGAGTACAACTGTCCTCCAACCTCCGAACGGAGGATTGTAAAACTTCATACTCGTACTATTTAGAGGTGTAAACATGTTGGAAGTCGTGATGGATTTCAACAAAGTCCTTCATGTTCATCGCCTACCCCATACCGACTTGCACTCATAAGTTAGTAACGTAATTTCAGCCTTCAGCGAATCAGTTGTTGGGAGGGGGGAGATCGACTGCCCAATGAAAGTATTTGCATCGGTCTTTTCCCTAAAAATATTTCCCAAATTTGAGTTAAAAACAAAAAATCACCATTTACTTAGCTAGTGAAACTGAGTATTTGTGGTTGTTCTAGCGCACCTCTCTAGAAGGATATATATAATACATTTCTCCCGACCTTTGACTCAGAATGCCAAAATCATATAACCTCGCATCCTCTGTGTTAATGATTCGTAACATAAACTTGGCTTCAAAACATATGTCTCTGGTATGAGACTTAGGTTTGAAAGTAGTTTGTTAGTCGCATTTGAATGTTGTAACATGTAGTGAAGCCACAATTAATTACATATAATTATATTACATCTATGATGTATTGTATCCCTCTTCCTCCGTTGAAGAGTCATTATCACCCAGGAGGTTGAGTCATTCGCATAGATATAGACACCTCCCCCGCAACACTTCAATTTCTTCTCTTACCCGGTCTGTGTCTGCTCTAGTGGAACTTACAAAGTCACATTGTTCTGACCATGTCTTGCGTTCATTGCGTGCATATGCAAGTTGTGTTACCAGCGCATACCTAACTGCAGTTAACGTGGCAAGTGTATGATGTATGTGGTGCGCGGGTAACATCATGTGACATATGTTTGGAACAACTCCCCTACCACATGTAAAATATGGCATGTGGGGGTTGTTGTCTTCAAACCGGCCATTTGCCACATATGTGGCATCCATGTACACTCGAACGGTGCACTGGAGCCCACATGTACACTGCGGCATTCCATTCTCCATTTCAAGACTGACAACCTAATCAAACAAAATGTGATATTTTTTATTATGGGGCATATAAAATGTTGAGGGGCTAGAATAATTAGAGAACACATGTGAAACATACATCAGTAGTCAAACTCTAACATTGTTATTAAACAAAGAGGGGCACAACACATGTCAACTCGTACATGAGTTTTCATATTGTATACAAATGAGGATAACTACAAAGTCAATTCAACGAGTATCCCAAATAAAAGTGGAAATAGTTTCACGTTGTACATCACCCTCCCTTGCATCTGTCGCATTTGTTCAGTGTAGCGAACTTAGATGGACGTCATTGGGTGGGACGGCAGATGTTGTACTGTTGTATGGTATTTCTTCCATAATAGCGTCACCATCATTTTGGCGACGTATGAAATTGTGGAGGATACAACAAGCCATTACGAGGTGACACTGCGAAGGAATAGGATATGTCGCCCCCTTTTTAAGGTAGGCAAACCGCCTCTTAAGCACTCCGAATGCTCTTTCGACGACATTACACAACTAAGCATGGCGGTGGTTGACCATTTCCTTCTTGTTGTTGTAGGATTGTCTGTTACCCCGATACTCAGATATATGGTAAGTTGTGTTGCGATACGGTGTAAGAAATTGCCGAGTGTTTGCGTATCCTACATCCACTAGGTAATACATTCCTGGAGGGACTTTAAAACCGCATGTAGTCGTTGTTGCTTGTAGGACCCTTTGGTCAACGGCCGAGCCCTCCCAGCCAATGAGTACATATGTAAACTCCATTGAGAAGTCTACAACAGCCATGACATTCAGGGAGACATTCCCTTTTCTATCTCGGTAACGATTTTGCTTGTCATGTCTTACCAAGATTGGGATGTGTGTCCTGTCAATAGCACTGATGGCATTCTAAAATACCATAATCAAGTTTCAACATACCAAAAAACTGTGACGGTAATAAATACTACATGGGATGACTGTTACTACCTTGAAGTAAGGGTAGAACCTTGGGTTCTCCGATATACGACGATGTGTGTTTGTGTTTGTGGTTTGCATGACAATATAGTCATTACACAACGCGCACACCACATCCAATACTTTGTTGAAATTTCTGCTAATGGTTTCACCAGAGTGGATGTAGTCCTCCGCCAAAGCACGATTGGTATGGCCATGGCCAACCATCTGAAGGAAGTAGCATACAGCCTCAACTGATGAGACTCCTCTACTACTCTTTAACAAGCCATGATCCTCAAGCTTGTCTACAAGGGTATTTATAGTTTGTGGACGCATTCGGAATAGGTCATAAGCCATATGTTCATGACCAAACATTATTTCTAGCACCTTTTGGTGCCCACTCCTAATACTAACTGATCTAGGTATTGAAGGAGGTACGTCATCATCATCAGAAATATCATCCATGATGGAGTTAGCTATTGACTCAACTATTGCATCAGCAACACGATTTGCTGTACTAGTCACGATATCTATAATCTGTGGTAGGAGGTCTATTGGTTCTGTATGCCCACTACCAGATATGATGCCTACAACCAAAATGATTTCAAACTTTCATGATTCGTACATTAAAAAGAGTAGCAACATGATCATAATATGATATATGTGAATGAAATTAAACAACATGAACATTAAATACGAATAAAATTGATGCGCTACAAATGTACTGATGCATCGTATTTATTACAACAACGAAATGGTTTTCCTGTTCATAAACAAATAAACCATCATCACAAACTAAAATCTTGAAGTTTATTGATAAACAATACTAGTTCATTGATAAACGATACTAGAAATCAAACCACAACCCGAACCCTCCTATAAGTTATGATGCTGAAGGACCCATGTTATTCCCACTAGTGCCACCATCATTTCTACAAGTATACCACGTAGATGGTATACTTGTCGTTCCATTGAAGTTTGATGATGGCGACTGCGAAGCATATCCCTGCTGAGATGGCACATAATCGGATGCCATTGAAGGTCGGGCTGGTGCACTGCCTATGTGGGACCTTTCCCAAAGATCATCGAACCATATAGTTAGTTTCTGTGGGGTGTCAGTGAGGCTGAGGTAGATCGTACAGTTTGTCAAATCCTTGATGGTGTTCATAAGAGTTGTAAACACTTGTGTAGGGGCTTCGGGAAAATTGTCATTGAAATGTTGTAAAATTGTTGCAAACTCCTCTTTTTCAATGGCTGTACTGGCGACACCTGTGCCCAACTCATGTACCTTTGTGTACACTTGTGTGAATTCAGATAACACTTCATTAGAAAGGGCGCATCGTTCGTGTGGCAAGGATGTCCGCTTCCTGCGCCTGTGGCTATGAGGAGTCCTTCCCCCATCACCCTGGGAATGTGTGCCACCTCCCCCGGTGTCAGCCTCACTCTGCATCCCGAGTGCGCCTAAGTCTGGTTCCGCAATGGGCGTTTCTGAGGTCATTGTTGTATTAGATGAATCTAGGTCGGAAACAACTTCTTCCTCAGAGGCGACGTCGGATGGTATTTGTCTATCCATAGAAGATATTGAATGATGTCCTCTAGCAATGTTCCTCCCCGCCATCAGCTCGATTTCATAGTAGTGGGGAAAGGGCCGATTAACCAACCTAGCAAGATCTTTGTTTACCTAAATTTGAAAAATATGAGTTTATTACGATAGCAATATTTAAATGTGCCAAGGACTAGTTTTGGGTTAATGGAAGGTTATTGTATGTACCGCAAGGGTCTCCTTCCACTCAGGGGTGTCGGGTAGCCTTGGCTTGTTCCTAACTTCATCCCATCTGACGCCACTCTTGTTTATTACAAGCTTAAGTTTGACATAGTCCCTCTTGAGGTTCTTCCACCTAGTTTTCACCTGGTCCATCGTTAAGTCCGGCCTCGACATCCTATTTTGCATCTCATGGACTGTCTCCCTCCATGCATCCCTAGTAAACTGTCCATCGATACACATACCCATATCATACTGCCTCCTTAGTGTTGAAACTAAACTGTCGTCACTGTCTCTCGACCATATAAAACGCAACTTCGGGTCAGTGGAAGACATACTCCCGTATGTGTTGCAATATATAAATAATGTGAGCGGTGTTTATAGCATGTATAAATATATAATAAGCAATATATAAATATACCATACACATCCAAGCATGATTTTCTACCATCAATGTTAACTTATACATTTACCTATTTGCATTTGGTCAATTATGTCCAAATATTCTGTAAATGGAATAAAACAATGTCTGAAATTCAAGTTTCAGACTTGGGGACTGTCCTAATTGCAACAATACGGGCCTATGCAAGTATAGCTTCATTACATTATCAGCTTAATTAAGATGCATTTTATATAGCATGCATCCTACTATGAAAAAATCTGACAGCCCACATAGAGATTACAAAGCATACATGTACCACATTCTGATCACTAAATTGAGTTAGCATTTATTAGCATCATCTACCTTATCATTTTAGTGTTATAGTTAGGTTCTTATATTCATCTACTCATTCTCACCTTTTCCCTAATCATAGAATGTAACCACCTCATATTAATCGTTATGTATATATCATACTCAATAGTACAATAAAAACGTCTAACTCATTGTACAATTCAAATATTATTCTACACATGTCAATTGAATTCCCAAGCTTTCTAAATAGCTAATTAAACTATTTCAGTTGTATATTATCTTACTTATCTATAAGGCACGAGACCAGATTCTTTTAATATATTGTGACTATTGATTATATATTAACAATCGACAAGCATTGAAGGGAGTCAAGTGATAATTCAATTGAGTTTTTAGCAAGTTGCATGTAAATTTTGTAGTACTTCTACTTATACATACACATCAACAAATACATGTGTAGAATAAGAAACATATGTAATTTGAATAATCATATCCTACAATTATTATACAAATCATTTGCAATTTTTCCTTTCCTTGATTTCTCTTTTTTACCCCATATTATTATACCAATCCCAATCGAATGAAGACTCAAGTACCCAAATTAAACCCTAGTTTTCTCCCACAACAAAAATTAGTCACTCTTGTTCTTCCTTAGAACACATAGAAGACATGGATCATAAGGCCCTCTCAAGGAGGCCCTGTCAAGGACAAGTAACAGTCCTTGTAGACTTTAGTCTTTGTCGAAAATGATGATGATGATATCATTTAAGCATATTTGTATAAAAACAAAATGATGAATACTATTGTGAGTAGTAATTATATATTCACATTCAATGAGCTCATATTCAAACAGGGGAACACACATAAATTTGTCAACTACATATCAATGACAGCCGGCTGATACATACACCGAAATAGTTATCCAACAAACATGATAAAGTAAAATATGAATAGATGTCAACTGACTGCCCAAGCTAGGAAGATATTATTTTGACTCAAACATTGTGTTCCTTTGTATTTGCTTTTCTAATCTTGTTACATTTACATTTTATAGGGAATTCATTTCAGATAAACACTATTGCACGGATCCAAAATAGCATATATGATTAAATAGAAAGCAATGGACAATCAAATTATCAAGGTTGAATTGTATTTCAGTTTGAACAAAGCTCACAAGAATGAAAAAAAGCACCATTCAAACTAAGGTGGAATGGGCTAGGATAAAAAAGAGAACAAGGAAGGGATGTCGTGCCCCTCAAACAGACACCACAACAGCAAAAGTGGCAATGATCATGGTGTGAGAGGGTCAGAGAGCGAGAGCATACCTGAACACCGGAAGTGCCATCGCCATCCACGCACATCACAATGTCATCACCGTCCACGCACACCACAGTAGCAAAAAAAACAGAAACACAAACCAAACACACTGGTTAATAATTGGAATAACAACGGAAGAACACAACCACAAACGAATAACAACGGAAGAACAACGGAAGAACACAATGCACTTACCGTGGAAGGACTGGTGTTGGATCTGAGTAGGTTGTCGAGCAGCTACAAAAATCGCCGGAACCGAAGGCGTCTGCGAGGAGGTTGACGACACTCACAAGGTGAAATGGGAGGAGTTGGACGACCACTGCCCCAAATTTATAGCAGATCTGCCTTTTCGACTGCTGCCTTTTTGACTGGGGCTGCTCGACGATTGTCAATGTCCTGTAAAATTGATGAGCGTCGTGACAGCAGTAGGGGGAAGAAGAGATTGGACAACACAATGCCCTTACCTGCTTTTAATTCGTCGTCTGCTACGCCCTCCTATTTGCCCCGTGAACTGCCTCCCAACAACACTTCCATGGAGACACCCTACCGGCTGCGTTCTCAAAACACCTGCTACCACCACACGCCGACGTCGGGACAGAGCCGAGTTGACGGGGAACAGGTAAAGCCGACCTACACCTACTCCTAGACCCAATTATCGTCTTCCTCAAGCAGCAATGCTCAGACAGAGTAAAGGGGGGTATCGGGTGGTGCAGGGAGTGGGGGAGTGTCGAGACGGGAAAGAAGGGAGCGAGATTGAAACCGGGTTGCAAATGAAATCCCGCTCAGATCGGGACTGAGTTGGTCCGAGTTCTGGGATTACGGAACCCCGAAATGGGACTATTCCAGGATGTTGAACCAAACGATGAATTGCGCTGATCCGGATTGAAAAATGCTGACCTGACGCTACACGACAGTCGTCGATCCAGTTTCAGTCCGGAACCAAACAGGGGCTAGAGGATCTCTTGAGGGCATGTGTGCTGCAATTTCGTGGTAGTTGGGATGTACATCTAACTCTGATAGAGTTTGCAGACAACAATAGCTATCAAAGAAGCATAGATATGGCCCCTTATGAGGCTCTATATGGTAGACGATGTCGGTCTCCTCTTTGCTGGTATGAGATAGGTGAATATCAACTTTTGGGTCCTGACCTAGTACAACAGACTACAGAAAAGATTAAAGTAATACAACAATAGTTGAAAGCAGCCTAGGACAGGAAGAAATCTTATGCAGACAACCAATGCATACCACTTGAGTTCCAAGTGGGAGATAGAGTATATCTTAAGGTTTCTCCTTGGAAAGGTTTGCTAAGGTTTGGAAAGAAGGGTAAGTTGGCTCCTAGATTTATGGGACCATACCCTATCCTAGCTGATGTTAGAAAGGTAGCATATAAGTTGGAGCTACCACCAGAGCTACATAGATTGCATAATGTCTTTCACATCTCTATGTTGCGGAAATTCCATCCAGATACTGACCAGACAATCCAACCAGTAGAGGTTGAATTAGATGAGGATATCTCTTATGTTGAGGGTCCTATGTTGATCCTGGATATAAGGGTGAAAAAGCTGAAGAGAAAATATATAATACTAGTGAAAGTTTTGTGGAATCATCGTGGCATAGAGAAAGCCGCATGGGAACTAGAGAATGAGGTGCGTATAAAATACCCATCTCTTTTTGCGTAAGATTTTGGGGCGAAATCCTTGTTAGGGGTTTATAGTTGTAAGGCTCCTAAACTTGCTTAATAAGTTGAATGAGCTTAATTACCATAATTTAATACTTATAACCCTAATCTAACCTTTTTATATGTTTTGAAATCATAATACAAGCTTAAAATTCAAATTTGGTCCAATTTGGACACTGTTCGAGCAAGTTATGCAATTTTCTATACATTTTGGACTTTTCTACAATTTACCCAATTGAGGGGTTTTCTTTGCAATTTATCACATACATTATGTTCCTTAGATGTTATATTGTCATTAATGAGATTTTTGATCCATGGGGATCCTAGTTGAGCCATGGTTTGAAGGTGTTTTCATCAAGGGTATTTTAGGGTTTTTCCCTTCATGGATGAGCTACCTTTAGTAGCTATCAACTATGGAATTATATGATTGGCTGGGAACTTCGACAAAGGAAATCTAATAAGGTCTATAGGGATGGTGGGAGAGCTTCTTGTGTGTGTGCTTATGTATTCTTAATAATTTAAAGCCATGGACACTTGGATATATACTAGAATTTCAACTTTTTCTTTTTCTTAATATTAAAATGTCATATACTTATCCCCAAGCACCAAAACGAGCCACTTTCTCTCCACCACCTCTCTCCTTCTCCCAGATTCGTTCTCCCTCTGTTCAGCTGTGAATTTTTCTGCCCAAGGAAGAAGAAAGTGGGGATGTTCTTGGAAAAAATTCTAGGGTTGCAATTGATTCCCTTTTTGGGTATATAAAGCTTCAACCTAGTGATATTGACCTAAAAGTGTAAGTTTTTTCT
Source organism: Alisma plantago-aquatica (assembly GCA_963693085.1). Lineage (NCBI taxonomy): Eukaryota > Viridiplantae > Streptophyta > Magnoliopsida > Alismatales > Alismataceae > Alisma > Alisma plantago-aquatica. Next base: position 683,736,377 of record OY856409.1, read on the forward strand.
TATTTCCTCCGTTTAATTCTTTTCTCTTCTTCCTCCTACATCTGTCCAGGTCGAAACCTTGCTGTTCCATGGTGAAAATGACTCTAGAACTCAAAAAACCTTCCTTCTTGTTTCTTTTTCTAGGGTTTTGCTTCTTTGTGGAGAGAAGTGTATATTTAGCCAAGTTTAGATCTGAATATAGGGATTCCTAGCCTTATTTGCTCGAGATGCTTTCTGTTTGATATCCTACCTACTCTATAGAGGCGAGTTATATAACATTCTTCACTTATATTTCTTATTAGAAGCTTGTTAGTTCATGTTTATGCTTGAATGTGATGATCTAAGCATAGAGAAACCATGCTTCTTTAGAATTACGAATTTTTGTGGTGTTCCCTTTTTTGTTCCAGTTCTATATGCACCTGTAAACATGTGTACAACCTTTATAAGGTGTAACCTGATCTGGGACAGGTTGATGGACTCAACCTATGGTGCTATGTACAAAACAATTGATGGTTCAAATTAGGGTTTTCAAGCTATTTCCTTCTCTATCACATAACCTATGGACATACCATTCAACAACCAATGGTGTTGCTATCTTGGCAACTGATGTTCATGATCAAGGGTGTTAAATGTATGGTGACAACCTATGGTCACTCCTTAGGTAAGGTTTTGGCTCAATTATACATTTAATTATCACCCACTATGTATTCTAATGATGTTATCAATCGATCATGATATTAACTTAATATTTGATGGTGTTAACTGAATATATTAATGATCTAGCAACCAATGGTGACCTAATGATCACAATTAATGGTGGATCAGGTCATCACCATATATGATAAATTAGGAATGTAATTGTATATTTGACTAAACCTTGAACCAATGGTTCCTTGGTTAATTTGATCTAATGGTTAAACCTATACTTCAATTGATAACCTTAAACAATGAACCCGATCCAACGAATGATATTGGATGCTTTAACATCCAATGGATTAGAATAAATCATATGGTATTATTTTTCGGTCCTAGTGATGATATTTATATGGTTGAATACCATTAATTGGTAGTCTTACCTTTGCCATTATATAGTTATATTTGATAAATGACTATAATAAGTGGATGTGTAACTCCAATGTGATCTAGCTTGTTATACCTAACCTTAATGTAATTATATGATGTTTATTGGTTATAATCAGTCCTCTTGAATGATTATTGTGATAATGAATTACACTCTTCTTGTGTTGAAACCACAATGTGGTATTATTTGAATATCATGTACCTTTCCATGTTAAAATTTATGGACATACATGTGCTAATGATCGTTTGAGCCTTGTTTAAGGCATGGAATGATGATGATAACTTTACTATGAATAATTTGATGGTCTTAAATACCTTTGGGCATGTGTGAAGCCATGATTGAGGTGAAATCCTCTTCATGTTCCAATAAGGGTTAAAACCCTGGAACTTGTGATAAGATATTGTTATCTACCAATAGTATGATGATAAGTGTGGTCCATTAATTTGCAATGAATGATAGCATGTGGTAATGTGATTAAGATTTATATCTCAAATGTTTTATCACTTTTGAAGTTGTTATACATATACTCTTATTAGAAAATAATTAGGGTTTGAATGTCCACTTGTATGATAAAGCCTTAATGCATTCAATTGGCAGTAATTAATCAAGTGTAACCTTAATCATGTAGAGCCATGTGCCATAGAGCCATCTTCAGTGTCAGAACTTACTGGATGGTGAAATGAGTATTCCCAAGGGAAACTCAGAGTGCATACTATTGAGTATGTGAGGGTGGCAAGTTGAGGATATATCCTTGTCATCCATAATTGCAGGTTATGGAAGATGGCTATGGTCATGCCTCATATATTTGATGTGATTGAGGACAGCTGTGGTTGAACCTCAGATTAGAGGGTTTTGTATACCCTATTTTCTAGTGTCATAGCTTGTACCAAGTATGGACTAGTTGTTATCATTTGACTATATGTCACTATTGGTAGTTTGACTAGTATGTCACTATAGTTTACTCGTACTGACCGAGGGGAAGAGATCTTAGGATACCGGCACTCCTAGATCTTATACGGAGTTCAATAGCACTTCACAGTGGTTAGTTGGACTTTGAGTGGTACAACTCAAACTCCCCTGGGCATAATAATAAAATATATAATGCCATCTGTGTAGTATAATTGCTAGGGTTTAATATGTATCACATTGGTTGATTAACCCTTGTCTTGTCTTTACACTACATAGTTCTTACATGATGCATACTTATGACAATTGTACAATTCTACTTGATGTTACAACTTATTTTCTTAACTGCTTAGTATGCTTAAACTGTTCAATCTATTCTTATTGTTTATTCAATATCCTAACTGCTTAATGCATTTATTGTTAATTAATATGTTATAATCAATATATGTTGGATAGAGTTATATCTCTTGCTGGGACTGGGTCTCACCCTGGGTCACCACATTTTTTAGGTGGTCATGGGCGACGAGGTCGAGGTCGTGCTGTGGAAGAAAACCAACCTGGTGATCCATAGATTTAGAAGGTTGGTTAGTTGTAGATGTTAGTAGTAGAGTCCTAGTTTCGTCCCTGTACTCTCAGGTCCTGGTATGGGATGTGTTTTCTAGATGATATACTCGTATCGACACGTGATTTTGGTAGTGTGCCAATGTTTGTAAATATATGGCATGTACATGTGAAATATCTTTTGTATGCTGACTGAGGTCTTTGGACCCATACGTAAATACTTGTAACACTATATGAGAATGGAATGATGGACCTTTTGTAAATGTTCTAAAGTTTGTTTACATTGTTGGAAAAGGTTTTAACTATCCTGCATTTTCAACTATGTGATTAATTAGTAGTTGATCATGTTTTCTATTTTGAGTAATCTCGTTTAGCATGATGATGTGTCACAAAAATCCTACTAGACTTTATGGAAACCCTTGCCATGAAAGGAGCCCCTGAACCCAGTTCTTCTAGGAAAAAGGAAGTGACAGTGATAGATTTTATCAAACTTGACCCTGACTGCTATTGGGGGGAAGACCAGCCTGAAGTCATGGATAAGGCTGAGGCCTAGATCCTCTCTGTGGAGAATGCTTTTCGTACCCTAGAATTACCCAATGAGAAGAAGGTCATGTTCGCCACCCATCTGCTTAAGGGAGGGGAGAAAATCTGGTGGGAGAACTATGGTGGGAATAGGGGAGAAGAAGTAGATGCCATGGGTTGGGAAGCCTTCAAAATCCTCTTCATTGATCGTTTTATGCCCATAGCTGAGAGGAAGAGGAAGGAGAAGATGTACATGAAGCTTAAGCAGGGGAGTCTCTCAGTAGCTGACTACGCCCAGAAGTTGAGGCTTGTGGAGCGTTATGCACCTATTAGGATTGATGAACTCCTTACTAAACATTATGTTGACTGCCTTGTTGCCCATCTAAAAACCCTAGTTATAGCCTCCCATCCCAGAAACATAGATGAAGCCCTAGACATGGCCCTCAAGAAGGAAAGGGAACAGGGTTTGCAAAAGCCTTCTAGTATGGGATACTTAGGGTTAACCACCACCGAGGAGGACAAGTCTAGAAAATTCCACCCTGGCCATAACAACAAGGGATCAGGAAAAGGACGAGGTTCAAGAAAAAGAGGACAAAAGAACAACTACAACCAGCTGATGGAGTACCGCAACAAGTGCAAAATCTATGGATGAGGGCATGATGGACCTTGTCTCTACACTAAGCTAGTCTGCTACAACTGCAAGAAGGAGGGTCATTTCCTAACCAAGTTCCCTTATTCGTCTATCCTTGGAAAACCTCCAGCAGGTGCTCCGCCCCTCCAGGGACACCATAATGCCAGAGTATTTGCAGTGATGGTAGAGGAAGCAAAGGCAAATCCCAACCAACTTGTTGAAGGTAACCAAAAATCTTTTCATATATCTAAATTCTATTCAAATGCCTTTGATTTATTCATAATATAATTGTCATGTGTAGGCACCATATTTGTAAATGATCATCCTGTTAAAGCTTTATTTGACTCTGGGTCCATAAATACTTTTATTTCTCAAAATTTGGCATCTATGCTACACTTGCATATAATGGACTTGGGATATATCTTTGATGTGTCTACTCCTAGTGGCAAAATACTCACTACCCTACAGAAAATGGATGTCCTTCCTCTAAAATTCGAAAATCATGATATGCCCATTGAATTCATTCTCTTAACCATGGAAGACTTTGATATTATACTTGGAATGGATTGGCGATAAACATATCATGCTCACATTGAATGTAGAAACAAGATGGTAGTTCTCTCTCAGCCTCATTCCTCTCCTATGGTGATCCTTCGGGGAAGCAGATTCTGTAATAATATTTTAATTTACTCTCTTAAATCTAAAAAGCTCATTTGTAAAAGATGTAAGGTCTTCCTCACATTAGTCTCAGATACCAGTCCTAACAACGGGCCTGTAGAAAGACTGGAGGTGGTACATGACTTTCTTGACGTTTTCTCAGAGGAGCTTCCTGGGCTTCCTCCAAATAGAGACATTGAGTTCTCCATAGATCTTCTTCCTGGAACCACTCCAATTTCTAGGGCACCGTATAGGATGGATCGTGACGAGCTTATGGAGTTGAAGAAACAATTACAAGAACTTCTCGACAAAGGTTTTATCCATCCTAGTGTATCCCCTTGGGGTGCACCCGTCCTCTTTGTCAAGAAGAAAGATGGTTCTATGCGAATGTGTATTGACTATCGCATGTTGAACCAAGCCAACATTAAAAACAAGTACCCTCTCCCTCGCATTGATGACCTCTTTGATAAGCTTTGCACTGCTAAAGTCTTCTCAAAAATTGATCTACGATTTGGCTACCATCAACTTAAAGTAAACGATTCTGATATTTTTAAAATTGCTTTCCGAACTCGTTATGGGAATTATGAATTTCTAGTGATGCCATTTGGGTTGACCAATGCTCCTGGCGTATTTATGAACCTGATAAACAAAGTCTTCCAACCTTATCTTGACAAGTTTATGGTCATCTTCATTGATGATATCTTAATCTATTCTGATTCTATGGAAAAACACTAAGAACACTTGCGAGCAGTTCTTGACATTCTTCAAACCTAGAAATTTTATGGCAAGATTTCAAAATGTGAATTCTAGATTGATAAAGTCATGTTTCTTGGACATGTCATTTCTGGGGGTAACATATTTGTTGATCCCGCTAAAGTATCTGTTGTACTTGATTGGCAACCTCCTCACAATCCTTCTGAAATTCGGAGTTTTTCAGGTCCAGCCGGATATTATCATCATTTTATTCTGAATTTCTCCAAAGTGGCACTTCCCCTAACTAAGCTTACTCGGAAGGACAAGAACTTCATCTGGTCAACTACTTGTGAGTCCAATTTCCAGTAGTTAAAGCAGAAGTTGATGTTGGCTCCTGTTCTTATTCTACCTTCTGGCAACAAAGGGTTTGTGATATTCACTGATGCTTCGAGGAATGGGTTAGGATGCATCCTGTAGCTGAATGGAAAGGTAGTGGCCTTTGCGTCTAGGCAGCTAAAACCCAATGAACTTAATTATCCCACACATGATTTGGAATTAGCTGCAATCATTCATGCTCTTCAAATCTGGAGGCACTACTTGTACGAGGCAACGTTTGACATCTTCACCGACCATAAAAGCCTAAAGTATATCTTGACTCAGAAGGAATTGAATCTGCATCAACGCCGATGGATTGAATACCTAAAGGACTATGATTTCACTATTGCCTATCATCTGGGTAAGGAAAATGTAGTCACTGATGCCCTTAGTAGGAAAAGGCCAGTGTGTGCATCTCTATCTATTCCTGAATGGAAGAATATGGAGGATCTAGTGGGCTAGAAGCCATAGTTTCTATCTAATCGTGTGCATGCTAATAACATCTCCATCACGTCCAACTTTCATTTTGAACTACTTGAGGCACAGAAGGCTAGTCCTGATATTACAGAGCTCTTCTCTCACCTATTGAAGCCTCAAACACATCTGGTTGTGGGTATTGATGGTGGTCTTCGATATAGGAGCCGTATGTGGGTTCCTGAGCAGTCAGTTGTAAAGACAACAATTCTTAGTGAGGCACGTGGGTCTAAGTACACAGTCCAACCTGGCATGATGAAGATGTACAAAGACCTACAACGTCAGTTCTGGTGGAGGGACATGAAGCGTGATATTGCCAATTTTGTGTCCAGGTGTCTGATATGCCAAAGGATCAAGGCCGAACATCAGAGACCAGGTAGTCTACTACAACCCCTTGATATTATTGAATGGAAATGGGAACACATCACCATGGACTTCGTGGTGGGATTACCCAGGACCAGGAAGGGATATGACGATGCATGGGTCATAGTGGATTGTCTCACCAAGTCAGCTCATTTTCTTCCTGTGAAGACTACTGTGAAAGTTTCTAAATTGTCTGACCTCTACATACGGGAGATAGTACGTCTGCATGGGGTTCCAACGTCCATTGTCTCAGATAGGGACCCAAAGTTCACTACAAAGCTGTGGAAATAGGTTCAAGAGGAATTGGGCACCAAATTGAACTTCAATACAACCTACCATCCGCAGTCATACGGGCAATCAGAGCGTACAATGCAAATTCTGGAGGATCTTCTGTGAGCTTGTGTTCTTAATTGGGAAGGCTCGTGGGACTACTACTTGTCTTTAGCCAAGTTTTCCTATAATAATAGCTATCAGGTAAGCATCGGGATGCCTCCCTACGAAGCTCTCTATGGCCGACCATGCAGATCTCCGTTACACTGGGACGACATTGGAGAACATACCTTGATGAAATCCGAAGAGATGCAGCTGTATAATGATAAAGTTGCACTGATCAGGCAGAGGATGAAGCGGGCAAAGGATAGGAAGAAGTCTTATGCAAATGCTCACAGGTAGGAATGTCATTTCAAGGAAGGTGATCATGCCTTTCTGAAGATCCAACCTATTCGAGCTTTGGCCAAGAACAAAGGAAAGCTCAGTCCTCATTATGTTGGACCATTTGAGATCCTTGAAAGGGTTGGTGAATGTGACTATCGCCTTGCTTTGCCACCTCAATATAGTTCCATGCATAATGTCTTTCATGTATCAAATATGAAGCCTTATGTCAAAGACCCCAGTCACATTCTAAATCATGAGCCTCTCGAGTTGAAAGATGATTTGTCATATGCTGAGTCCCCAGTTAGAATTCTTGACATTAAGTCAAAGGAGCTTCACAATAATCATCATATAGAAATGGTGAAAGTTCTCTGGAGCCACCATGATGAGACCGATGCCACCTGGGAGCTAAAGACCAAAGTCGAGAACAAATATCCACATCTTTTTCAGGCTACTTGAATTTTGGGGATAAAATTCTAATAAGGAGGGGAGAATGTGACAGAGTGAGTTTTTCTATATTTTGTTTCTCTCTCCTACAAATTTATTCCAATTATTCCCTCAACCACCTCTCTCACTAAGTTGATTAAATAGCTCATCAATTTCATATAGTACCATCCCAAGTGTCATATAAAGTCAAATTACATGAAATACGACATATAATCAATTGACATAGCCAACATTCAAATTTTAACTCCAATTTCACAACATAGCTACATCATGAAATCTTTAAGCTACTCCTAAATTTTCATTACAATTGGGTCAACCAATTGGGAGATATGACCAATTGAAATTAGGTACATATTTCATTCATTTTTGGACCTAGGACCTAAGCTTTTGATTTTAATTGATCAAATAGAATGTCACGCGGCCCATTAAGCAGTTTGGGCACAGACCACATAGCTGGAATTCAACCACATCCATCCGATTTGAGGTCCATGGATCCGTACAGGGATCCAAGGGTTTAGGACCCATCTTCAACCTCCCGCAAATGGTGGGGAGCAGAGAACAAACCCGAGATCCAACTAGATGCCACCTTACCCTTTTTCTCGAATATCCATCTATATAGATATCTTCGTCTCACGATTTCATGGCTGGCCATACCAGCTTTGACCAAGTTCCACGTGTCGTTGCGCCAACCCAACAAACTGACCTTGGCTCGCTCTCACTCTGGCGGCGGCTGCGAAGCCCATGACACCCAACCAACCCTAAACCTACCTGAAAGCCTATAAAAAAACCCCTTAACATCACCGCCACCGTCATTTACCTTAATCCACTACCTCCCGAGCCTTATCATCACCTAAGATCACCAATCAACCCTAGAGCTACACTGCGACGCTGCCGCACTACCCTATTGGGCACTTCTCACCTCTTCCTTCCAAATAACCTTCTCCCCTCAACTCGCCAACACCAGACGTAGTCGGGCGGCACTTTCCCACCTGTTGTAGGAGTTGTACCTGTTGTAGGAGTTGTTGGCTAAATGGACATCTATAAATCCCTTTGTTTTGATTATGACAAACATTTCATTCTTATTGATCTAACGAGCTACTTGAGTGTACAGGATTAAGGTGGATGCCAAAGCAACTAGGGAAATCCATATGCTTACATTTATGTTTTCATGCAATGTAATCGCTTTGTAAAAACTTGTACAAATATATAATGTACAAGTACTTAGATTGCATGTAAATCAAGCGTTAGATCTTCCCTAGCTAAACATCACATTTAGATAAGTCATCCCCTTCATATAGGATCACATATGCACACTCATACATATAATTAGTGCCTAAATTGAAACATTGAAACATGATCAATCTCGGTCGACAAACTCCTCGACCGAGACACTCTCGGTCGACAATCTTCTCGACCGAGAAAGAACCAAAGTAGCCGTTAGACACAACAGACAAGTTAGTTGGCAGTTGAAGAAAGACGTTGCAAATCACTTGTTCCAGAGTGCCTGTCGGTCGACAAAAGCTCGACAGAGTAGGTGTCTCGGTCGACCATTCCTCGACCGAGATTGTCTCTGACAGCAACTGCAGAATTAATTAATTAGCCGTTGTTAAAGCAAAAACTTTGTACCTAACGGCTAGTTAAGCACTTAGAAACCCCTAGAAGTTGTCTAGAACATCCTTAAGTATCCTTAGGCCATTCCTATAAATAGGACAAGCCATAGGACACTCAAAAACACTGGCTACACTTGAGAAATCCTTGAGCATACTTTGAGCAATCTGTTTGTGAGCAATTTGAGCTTTGTGACAATTGGCTACTTCCTTCCTTAGCTCATAATTCGTGTCCTATAGGCTAGTATCTCCTACCCACTGCAATCACAAGTCCATACACTTGGTTAGGAGATCTATACGCTTGATCTAGGCAAATCAAGCCTTGGACTTCAAAGGATAAGTTGTAATTTCCGTTTTCCTTTCTTGTTCTTTATTACTGTTTGTACTCTCCTTTCTACTCCTAGGTTGGAGGCTGCGGATTGGAGAGGGTGGAGTTCTTCTTGGTGAAGAAGGTGACTTTGAGCTACTTCAGAAGGCTGGTGCAACGGGAGGTTACTTCTAGAGAGGAAGGCTACTTCAAGGGGGAGCTTGGAGTTACTTCAAGAAGGCTACCTCAAAGTTGGTGCACCTACTTCAGGTGAAGGCTGCTCAAAGGGTGTAAAGGAAAGTATAGTATTTTGTATAAATCATTGAGAAGGTAATAAAATAAATACTTTCAAAATCCCAGTTGGGTAAGCAACCGGGTAGTGGACTGACAACTTTAGTATTTGCTAAAGTTGGAACCACTCTAAACACCTGTCTCCTTCTTCTAATTTTTAATTGTGGTTGTTTGAGTTAAATAAATTGTTAAAGTTATTTAAAAACTCTATTCACCCCCCCTCTAGTGTTTTTCAATTGGTATCAGAGCAGGCTTCAAGGAACCCTAATCAAGTCTTGAAGAATGGAGGGTAATGGTGATTACAATCACAACAAAAGGTGTTGCTTGGACAAAACTACAACATGTTGCAATTGGTGCTTAGGAACAAGCCACACAACAAATAGATGCCCATGGAGATCAAAGAAGGAAGATGAGAACAAAGATTGTCTCATTGCTACAACTAGCGAGGAAGAAGAAGAAGAGGTAAGTCTTTTTGATTTATCCAAAGAAGAACTAGTTGCTAGCCTTGAAGAAACACATATTAAGTATGTTGAATGCAAGAAGAAATTAAAGAAATCAAATAAAGCAAATGATGAATTACATGCTAAGCTTCTTTCTATTACATCTGAAAACGAAGATCTTAAAAAGATCATTGAAGATCATGATATTGAGATAAAATCTATAGAGGCAAATTGTAATCTACTTTCTTTAGAGAAGAATAATTTGCAAAGTCAAGTGAATGATCTTCAAAAACAACCCATTTTATGCAACCATCTAGATTATGATTCTATTGTCAAAGAAAGAAATTCATTATCATCTAATCTAGATCAAGCAAAACTAGATATCAAGAAGAGAATGGAAGAGATTGCCAAGTTACAAAAAAAAGTTAGTAATTTAAATAATAATGGCATTCTTGATCAAATCATAGATAATTCCTATCATCAAATTGGGAGAAGAGGACTAGGTTACAAGCCTAAAGGGAAATCCTATCAACAACCTAGTTGGAAAAAGTCACAAACCCATCAATCTATATATGTACCTAAAGGAACATTTTCACCCAAGGACAACGCAGAACACAATCATAGAAAAAGATATGAGGATGACTCGATATGCTGTCATTATTGTTTGCGCCTTGGTCACTATTCTTTTTCATGCCCTTACAAGAGAAAAGATGTCGAGTTAGTTTGGGTTCCAAAACCTCCAAACTAAATGAACAGAATCAAGTTGAGATATGACCAAGGACCTTAGTTGCATATTTCTACGTCTATCTCAACTCAACATAATGGGATAATCAATAAATTTAAGTATCTAAATATTTAACTTGCATATGTTTTATTTGGAAGCAATTAACAGTTTCAGAAATATTGTCGGTCGAGAGACTGTCGACCGAGACACTGTCGGTCGAGAAATAGTCGACCGAGCATGTTACTGATTTCCAGTCTGTTGTAAAAATTGCTAAATTTCTTTGAAATTGATGAAATTGCTATCTATTCATGATTAATGATTGAATATTTATTTTGGAAATCATCCATACAAATTTAAATTAATATTGGTTTATTCCCTAAATGATTTAAAATCAAATTATGCTTAGAAAATTTCACATGATTTCCTTATTTTCTGGTCTATCCATATAGAAATCATGTGATTAAAATCATGCGATTATTTACTGTTATTATTACACCATGGATATACTTTCACCATTTGGTACTGAGATTAGCTTGATAGATAATTGTCTACATGAATCCATGATAGGCAAGCAAATGCTTTATTGGTAATATGTTATGCTTGCAACACATAAGAGAAAATCTCTCAATTCATATCTTTAAAAGACTTGAAATATTTAGTACTTTTCAATTGAGATATTTAGTGTCTTACAATTTATATTTAGTGTGCCTTCAGTAAAAAATCTTATAAGGATACTAAACAACGTGAAATTTGATATTCATATTACTACAGCAAAGCCTATATTTTAAGAAAAGGACAAATGTTTTCATATTAAGTATTATGCTTCAACTTGATACTCAAATCAAATTTTATGCAGATATTATACTTCATAATGTTCAAATTGAAAAATCTGCAAATCTGCCTCTTGGTTAAAATGAAATTTGACCAAGGGGCGCTATGGTCATAGTCAAATTCGACCTAAAATAAGTTTTGACACAATAATTAATTGAATATCATTTTATTAAAAGCAAATCAATTTATGATCACAAAATTGTCTCAATATTGTCAATAATAAAACAAAATATCACTCCCTTAGAAAATATATATATGCTCTACAAATTTAGTCTATCATTTGCATTAAAAATAAAAAGCCTAAAAAAAAAAAATTCGTACCCAGTAAGTCTGTCGGTCGACAAATCTTGGACCGAAAACCTCTCGGTCTGCCCACTTCTCTCGACCGACAGAATCTAGACAGACCTAGCATCGGACACACTTTCGGTCGACAGTTGTTCGACCGAGACAGTGTCGGTCGACGATTGCTCGACCGAGAAAGTGCCGTTGGAAAATGACCGTTGCAATCCGACCGTTACCGTTAACGGCCGACCGTTACAAGTTGACCGTTGGACGGCCAAGTGGCGCGTCTGGAATATGACCGTTGCGGATGCTCGGTCGACAAATTGTCGACCGACCCGATCACTGGATTGCTATAAAAGGAGCAAAAACGGGTCATTTCTTCACACCTTCTTATTCTTGTTTCCATAGGCTCTCTCTAGTGAATTCCTGTGCAAATCTTTAGCATCCTCATCCCCAAGAATTCCTTGCTTCTTCTCCACCTTCAAGCAACACAATGGCATCATCCTCTGCTCGTGGAAAGAAGAAGGTCGCTGGCAGGAAACAAAGGGAGGCTACTCCACCATTGACGATCATCAACGACATTGCCTTCGTCGACGGAGATGCTGGTGATCGTTATCTACGGCTTTCCTCCAAAGCTCCTCTCCCACGATGACCAGTTGAAGTTATGGACTTCCTCAACATCGTCGACCTGGAGGACCTTTTCGAGGTGAAAAAGTTAAAAGAATTCATCAACCCTTCTTTTCCTTCCTATTCCATCAAGGTAGTGAATGAATTCTATGCTAACCTCATCTCCCACTCTGAAAATGAAACCATCTTATTCTATACTATGGTCAACGGGCATAGCTTCCGATTTACTGAAGGGGATATTCTTGACATGCTAGATATTGACATAGACGAATATCAAGACACCCTTGACCTTACTTCTGGAAACCCACTTAATCAATTTGCCCAAGATGACCATACCGTTAGTCTTAGTGACATCAAAAGGACCATTTTTCAATCCAATACAACCTGTCACGAAGATAGAGGCACATACTATGCTATAAATATCAAACCAGCTGCTAGGATTGTAAACCTTATTGTTTCAACAAACATACATCCTAGAGCCAATAAATCTGAAGTTCCTATTTTTCGTATGTGTCTAATATATGCCATTATCCAACGTATTCCCACAAATTTTATCCGCATCATTCTTAAAAACATGCTTGAGTTTTCTGGCAATCCTCCATATGCTGATTTTGTATGCCAAATTACTCAACATTTCCTTAAGACTCAACTTGAGGATATGGGATATACATGGGAGCGTAGACCACAAAAAATAAGTAAGAATACTGTAGAAAAAAATGGGGATTGATTTCGGTCATAAGAGGGCTAGGGTAGAAGGAGAAACATCTACACAAGATATACCACCTCCACCTCCTCCTACCAGCCTACCCTATGACCCCATCCAAAACACTCTAACCTATGTTGCTGGGTCACAATATCATCTTAGTAAACAATTAGATTATAACCATCATGCCATGACTTATCTAAACCAAAGAATGCAAACTCTTTCTCCAAACCAACCAGATGAATATCCCTACTCTTTAAATCCTGGCATGCTCAATCCATATAACCCATCTTACAACTATTATCAACCTCCACCTCCACCATCTACTGATCTCACACATACTCAGTTTTCATCAATGCAACTACAAGATATTGCTGCTCATTTTCGATTTGATCGTGTTCCAACCTTCTTGGAGGCATATGCCTTAACCAAGACAGGTGCTCTGGAGTGGCAAACATTAGTTCAGTATTATGGAGCTGAGCCTTTTCTTGGGAAAGACCCTGATGTTGATGTAATTCTTAAGTCTTTCCAGTGAGATGTGGAGTTGTATTAGTTGTAATGGAATCTTTGCAAAATTGTAATAAATGGGTTATCTTTACATGATTTGGCTATCTTTTCATGCTTGTAATGAAATTAGTTATCTTTATAATGGATTTTTTGGCATCATTTGAATTTGGATTATGAGACTATTGTAGAGCATACAAAATAAGGGGAGTAATAAATACAAGTAAATCAAAAAGGATGAAAATCTTTGCAAATACCTAAAAGTTAAAGTTATGGCTAAAATGACATCTATTGCAAAACACTTATACCTTGGGGGAGCATAGTATAAGATTAAGGGGGAGCTCATAGAAACAAATTTGATTATTTGATTGAGAAGCTTACAAAAACATTGCAAACATCATTTGGAGCTTGTTACGACCTTAGTATTTTTACTCTTGGTTATACATTTTTATACACTCTAAAACTAAAGGATTCTCATTTCATTTTTAAGGCTTAACATCCCTTATAAAATGGGTGAGAAATCAATACACATAGGCCATAAACTTAAAAGAAACTCATATCATTTCAAGGCTTAATATCCTTTGCAAATGATTGAGAAACAAATTGTGGCTAAACTTTTGACAATAAAAATCCCTTGATTTTAAATTGGATATCTCTTTAAGGGGGAGCAAAGCTTAAAAAGGTAGGCACAAATTCATACTACATGATCATGTTGGATATCTTTTTGAAATGACAAAGGGGGAGAAATAATATAAAAAACATAAAATGAGTTTTATAAATCTTGGCCAGCAGTCACTTGCAAAATCAAAGATGGCTACAAAGGTAAATTTTCAGGTATGAAACTCATATGGTTTATATTTCCTTTATTTATATTTTTGGAAATGTTTGTCATCTTCAAAAAGGGGGAGATTATTGGCTAAATGGACATCTATAAATCCCTTTGTTTTGATTATGACAAACATTTCATTCTTATTGATCTAACGAGCTACTTGAGTGTACAGGATTAAGGTGGATGCCAGAGCAACTAGGGAAATCCATATGCTTACATTTATGTTTTCATGCAATGTAATCGCTTTGTAAAAACTTGTACAAATATATAATGTACAAGTACTTAGATTGCATGTAAATCAAGCGTTAGATCTTCCCTAGCTAAACATCACATTTAGATAAGTCATCCCCTTCATATAGGATCACATATGCACACTCATACATATAATTAGTGCCTAAATTGAAACATTGAAACATGATCAATCTCGGTCGACAAACTCCTCGACCGAGACACTCTCGGTCGACAATCTTCTCGACCGAGAAAGAACCAAAGTAGCCGTTAGACACAACAGACAAGTTAGTTGGCAGTTGAAGAAAGACGTTGCAAATCACTTGTTCCAGAGTGCCTGTCGGTCGACAAAAGCTCGACAGAGTAGGTGTCTCGGTCGACCATTCCTCGACCGAGATTGTCTCTGACAGCAACTGCAGAATTAATTAATTAGCCGTTGTTAAAGCAACAACTTTGTACCTAACGGCTAGTTAAGCACTTAGAAACCCCTAGAAGTTGTCTAAAACGTCCTTAAGCATCCTTAGGCCATTCCTATAAATAGGACAAGCCATAGGACACTCAAAAACACTGGCTACACTTGAGAAATCCTTGAGCATACTTTGAGCAATCTGTTTGTGAGCAATTTGAGCTTTGTGACAATTGGCTACTTCCTTCCTTAGCTCATAATTCGTGTCCTATAGGCTAGTATCTCCTACCCACTTCAATCACAAGTCCATACACTTGGTTAGGAGATCTATACGCTTGATCTAGGCAAATCAAGCCTTGGGCTTCAAAGGATAAGTTGTAATTTCCGTTTTCCTTTCTTGTTCTTTATTACTGTTTGTACTCTCCTTGCTACTCCTAGGTTGGAGGCTGTGGATTGGAGAGGGTGGAGTTATTCTTGGTGAAGAAGGTGACTTTGAGCTACTTCAGAAGGCTGGTGCAACGGGAGGTTACTTCTAGAGAGGAAGGCTACTTCAAGGGGGAGCTTGGAGTTACTTCAAGAAGGCTACCTCAAAGTTGGTGCACCTACTTCTAGTGAAGGCTGCTCAAAGGGTGTAAAGGAAAGTATTGTATTTTATATAAATCCTTGAGAAGGTAATAAAATAAATACTTTCAAAATCCCAGTTGGGTAAGAAACCGGGTAGTGGACTGACAACTTTAGTATTTTCTAAAGTTGGAACCACTCTAAACACCTGTCTCCTTCTTCTAATTTTTAATTGTGGTTGTTTGAGTTAAATAAATTGTTAAAATTATTTAAAAACTCTATTCACCCCCCTCTAGTGTTTTTCAGGAGTCCTCTGCTCCTTTTCCCTCCTCACATCGGCAAGCTCTCCACCGCGACCTGTAGCCTGCTCGAACAGGGGAAGGTGATCAGGCCGGGACCTGCAGTGCCAGTTCGACCAATCCAAGAGCGCCCGATCAGCAAACCGGGCCCCCTCACATGATAGTTTGGATCAATCTGAGTCATAGATCCAGACGGATCCGGCCATTGATCGAGGTATTATTCTTTTCTTTTATTTTTTTACTCAAAAATGTATTATCTTAGAAAATTCCTAGAAAATGCTAGGAATATCGAATTATAGTGAACCTATATACCGTTTTCATCAGAAAAATGTGATCTATCGAAATAAAATATAATCAAGACCTTGATATGAGACCTATTTCACAATTAATAACCTAAATCCCTAATGATCTTTTTATCATTATCTTTTTTGTAATAATAGTCATCCATGTTTAAGATCTGACTTATGGACATCCTAAACCCTAATTGAATCCATGATCACCATGTTGGTTGAAACCCTAATCCAATAGATATTTTTAACTCAATAATTATGGAAGAACCTAAATTCTACTTTTCTCTTTCTACATATGTATACCTCATGCATCTACATGTCTAAACCTAAATATTTAATGAACTGACATGGTCATGGCTGATCTAGAAACTCTAAGATCCATCTCTGTTCATTTGTACTATGTGAACCCTATAAAGGAAACTTTGATGATTTAAATCATAAAAGAAACCCTAATTGTGGACTTTTCCTTTTGGATGATAAAGGTATCATTAAAAGGTATGAGACCTTAGTTTAACATTTGATCTTGTGACTCTGAAAAATGAAAATCATGAATAATCCCTCATCCAATCATTATAAGATAAAAGTACTCATATCTAAATAATAAACCTTAGTCATGGGTCATATGGACCAATAGTAACAAATATACCCTGATTTCCTTTCAGGGTGATCTTGTTATAGTTCTTCTAGACTCTTGGAATCCAAATCTAATCAAAATAGGTACGTGGTCTTATTAAGTATAAGACTAGCTTTCTTTGGTTGCTTATGATAATGTGTATCTCATGTGAAACTACTTGCTTATACTTTGTTGGTTGAACTACTATACTATATGCTTCACCAAAACTTAATGAAACTTAAACATACATTGTGATGAGTTGTAGCTACTAGTGCACATGGCCCAGTATGGATGTATGCTACCTAACATGGATGTATGATGACTTTCCCATGTTAGATGTATGATAAATTAAATTATCCCATACTGGATGTATGAGAAGTGCTTATGAAATTGTAGTACAACTGCATCAAATGAAATGTATAAAAGAGGTGTTTACCTGATTTTTTGCCTTAAGAAATGGTTTTCTTTTCTTTCTTATTTCTTCAAGTAATTTCATACATGCAACCATACTATTGTATCTCTTACCACGTACCAACTTTTGTTGATGATTTTGTTTCTCATATTTTCTAGATACAAGGAACAAATAATGCATCTCAAAGTACCTGAAGCTATCAATAAATGGGCATGGAGGATAAAATAGATGGATTTCCATTTCTTATCTCTTTTTAGTTAGATAGTTGCTTATTCTACTAGATGATGTATAGGATATTCTAAATCCTATGTATTTTGTTTTCCTTCTATAGAACTATTCTCTCTCCTATCTCAAATAAATTTATGTAATGACTTTATTATCTTCAATGAATGGATGTTTATGTGGCTAATCAATGGTGTTGTGAACAATGATCTTGGCTTGTTTCTCTGATTTAGTTGGCTACCTTAATATCGTATATTTTCCCATTTGACATTTATAGATATGAATGCACACATATCTGTGAATGTCACTAAGGAAAGTATATGGAAATTGGTGTCATCACAGATTTAATTAAGAACATCATATCCTCCTTGGTGCTCTAGATTGACATGTGTCTTCATTCATGATTAAGAGAGAACATGTGTCCTAGTTCATCAAACACTTGAAGGTAGATAAGTGGTTATGGGACAACCCGATTCTATGTCTCATACTCATTTAGCACCCCCTAAACTAAAATACAAGGGTCGGGCATGGCTTAGTTATTTGTCCAATGAAGCATACTTCTAGAGCTCTAATATGTGATCCAAAATGGTTGTCTCCACATCCTTTCCATTTAGTCTTAGCAATGACTAGAAGAATAACTGCCCATAACCTTTACTTGCACTTGTATCTTGGTGCCAGGAGTGTTTTCTTTCTAGTATCATTTTTTAGATTTTTTGAAGTTTTCATATATACTATTAATAAATGATATTCTTTCTCAGTTTCCAACTTTTAGAAATCAAAAGCTAGTTACTAGAATGATTGTTTTAGTTCGATGATCTTGCAGATTATGTTCATAATTCATTGATACATGACTATCGTGCATTGGAGGTTGGAAGTAGTAGTTCCTATTACACGGGTGGTTTGAGTCACTATTTATATGTATGTGAGGATAAAGGCGATGGAAGTCATGTAAATGGACATCTTTGACTCTCTTGTAAAAAAGATCTAGCTTTTATAAGTTTTCTCTTAGTACATCTCAAATGTCATACATGTTGTGTATCAACCAGTCGGGAATGGTAGGTGGATCCAAAAGCGGGTGAAATTTTGGAGACAAAATTATTTTACCCACTCTCACCCTGCCTACAATTTTTTCCACACTCTTACCCCATTTACAAGCCCACATTGTGAGTGATATATGAAAACCATGAAATGGCAGTCAGAATCAACTCTCAAAGTGATAGTGGTCATTCTAGTTCTTAGACCTAAAGTCACTACACTCATCACATGTCATTTGATGAATTTTGACACCATCCAATGTGATCCTGAATAAGGGTTTCCATAAAGGTGGTTATTGGGTATGTTGTGACACATGGGGATTGACAGTGAGTGATGTCAATGGATTTGTCCTTCCCATTGAGTGTTTGATATATCGGTCCCTTGATAAGAGAGACTGAGAAACGCATGGTCATGCTCATGTGAGTCAATAAATGATATGTGAACTCATTGTATGTCAATACTTTGCCTAGTTCAAGAAACATAGATTGAGTACTAAGAGGACGATGATTCCATACCTCAAATTCAATCTCAATATTTGAGATAAAGAAACTATATGATCAAGTAAAAACTAATTATAAATGTAGGTTGAAGTTGTTCTCCAACTTTCCAATTACTTGGGTAGAAATGTCTGTTGCTAGATACCGCTCATTGCTTGTGTAGTCATTATAGTTATGGACTTCCATACCAACGTAATTTGTGATCTATAGGTTCACACACATAAGATGCACTTGGAATAGAAGTTTACTCATAGAAAGACTTAAATTAGTTACTAAAAGTGTTTAGGTAATCATCTTAGACAACAATAATTGTCAATCACCTGACTGGCATGCCAGTCGATTGACTAGAGTTTCCATTTGATTGATTGGGTTGTTGGCCATTGGAACCAGCCAGTTGACCAACTATAGTGTCCAACCTACTGACCAGATGACCAATTTGAATGGGTCAAAAAAGATGTGAAATGAACAATTTGACTGGGTCAAATGATTGATAATAATTGTAATGATATATATTAATCACCGTATTAAAAGACATGTTATTATGTCACTAAATGCAAGCCAGTCGACCCACTGGATGGTCTAGTCAATCGACTGGGTTGTCAATTGATAGACCGGATGGTCTAGTCGACTGACTAGCTACAAGAAACAACCACCAAACCATGAGATCTGACTTTTCAGATCCCTTGGGTATGGGAAACCCTAGCCCATCCACTCCTATATAAGGAGGGTGTAGCCACGGCTCAACACACACAATAGATTCAAAGCCTAGAGAGTTAGTCAAGAGATTGTCTTAAGATTCCTCATCTCATAGTTCTAGTAATATGTGAGAGAGCCTAGCAGTCTTTCCCGTAAGGAATAGATAGTAAAGGGAAAGGAAGTTGATGCTAACATATTGACAAACGGAAGGACAACTCGTCCCGTTGACTCTAGAAGCATAATGTGGAGTTCTCGATGGTCTATGTGGAAGCTTTTGTTTCCATGTTGGTCTTTCAATAATTTGGGTATTTGTTTGATGCTATAGGGTTTCTAAGAGAAAGATGAAGATGAAGAATGGAAAAGAGGGTGAGATCCGTAACTTAGTGCACAATAAGCCTGTGAGTTCCCAAAGAGAGTGAGCTAGTTGAAAATTCAATATATCAATTCTCTATATTTTCAAAATGAAAACCGAAGTGATTTTTGCTAGTTACCTATCAAATGATTATCAATTCTTGTAGAATAGATTAAATCCTAGTGGGAAAGCTAGTGAATAATACACATAAGTTTGTGCACATAACACTTCAACTAGTAAGTAATAAGTGCACTTACAGAACAATGTCATTGTTTTTCACACATAAGTTGGTAGGCTAAACATAGAAATATGGTTAGTTATTCGATAAAAGTGTGCATATTTTCAAGAAAAATAGTTTTCTTCATCCAAAAAAAGTTGGTTAATTGTTTAAAAAAGTATTTGTGCATTGTTCAAACTAGCATTTTTGAGTTAGTCAAACCAAATCTAGTGAGTTGATAAAAGTAGTTGCTTAAGAAAATAAAAGAGGGTAACTTATCTCAAAAAAGGTGGTGGGTTGATCTACCAAATGCTGGTGAGTTGATAAAATGAATGTTGGTTAGTTGGTCTAAAAAAACATATTTAGTTGTTCTAATGTCTCTAATGAGTTGTCCCTCATATGCTACGGATTTATATATGGCATCACGTGCCCTCTCACATAAACTAGTAGTTTCATTTTCATCTAGTTATGTGAGAGATCATCTATGCAAACACTAGCTTCGAGCTAAACCATATTACTATGTAGTTCTAAATAACATGAACTTGAGCATTGTTGAGTAGTTCAAACAAAATCTAATGAGTTCATACAATAAAATCTATTTATTTTATTCAAACAAATATGGTTAGTTGGTTAAGGAAAAATTTGTTTCGATATTCAATCAAATACTAGTTAGTTGTTCTATGAAAAGTTGATTAGTTGTGCCAATTATATATGTTTAGTTATGCTATCTGAAAATAGTTAGTCATTTCAACAAAAGTGGGTTAGTTGTTCCAATGAAAGTCCATTAGTTGGTCCATCAAATGCTAGTGAGTTAAGAAAACAAAAAATGAGCCTTGATCTAATGAAATATGGTTACTTCAATCAATGAAAACTAGTTAGTATTAATAAAGAAATCTAGTTAGTTATTCCATGAAAGATGGTTAGTTTTTCCAATGAAAGGTGGTAACTCGTACCTACAAATTGGTTATTTGTTTTATTGAATGTTGATGAGTTAATCAAATGAAAGTTTGTTAGTTGTGCTAGAAAAAGTTGGTGAATTTTACAGATGAAATTCGTTACAATTTACTTATATAAGTGGAATTTACTAGACACTTACACACCCTTTATCTCAGTATATTTTGTTAACCCCTCACAAGTCTAGATACCACTTCCTTATAAAAATCTCAAATATACATTGCACGGGACAATTCACTACATATTTGTCAAAAATCCCCCATATAATGTTCCATTGTAAATTGTAGCAGCATGAAACAATTACCAGGATTGAGATGGACATGTACCACAAGCAATTATCAACAAAAATCATCCCAAGAATGTATCTTAATGGGAACCTCCAAAATAGTGCTTCTTTAAAAAAACCACATAGTACCCAAGTGATTTAGCCTAAATGTTTCCTAGCAAAGGTTACTATTACAGTGGAGAAACAAGGAAATTGCATCGAAAAAATAGAAAATATGGTTTTGATTACAAACAAGAATAATATACTACAAATAAAAGGTTTGTTATAACAAATAAATTTTAATAAATCACAATGTATAAAATATTGAAATTTATTTGGTACTTATATAATTAAATGTTTTGAGGTTAAAGTGGAGGAATGAAGTTAGATAATCCATTTCAAAAATGGATCTTATGATGTTGGATTCTATAAAAATGGAGTTTATTTTCCAATTTCAAATTCAAGAGTTAAGCTAATAAAATTACAAAACATAGTGAATAGATATAAGAGATCTGGTGCAAACAAAAATAAAACCTATTACATGCATACAAAATTTATGACTAAATGCATATGGAAAAATGTGACACATCCATAAGAGAAATCTGATGCAATCATATGTGAATTATCATTCATGTAACGTAGAATGTAGTGAGTATATGATCTAATCCTTGTAATGGCAAAGTCTAAACCTCATAAAAAATATGTGGAACCCCATACATGCATTATGTAAACCTAATGATCATATGCTCAATCCCTTATACAATTGAATGGAAAATTCATGAAGACATATGAAACATCACAACACTAAATATGGGAAAACAAGTTATATTTGTCCAAAATATCATATACCTAAGTTTCTTTAGACTGAGAAGCCTTCTTCTTGCATATAGATCACTCACCAAAATGACCAACAAAAGTAAATGGGTTTTTACTTTTCTTAACTATGGTATAGATATTGCAAACTTAAAATTTTGATATGTTTATTTCCTCAAGCCATTGGTTTCTTTGGAGTGATATGAGTTCACATGACATACACCTAATGTATCTATCAATGAAGAGGTTCTAATCAATGCACATATATATGCATACTATTATCACACTTATAAAGTCTAAATAAGATGAAATGTAGATGAAAAACTCCCTCATTCATCTCACTATTCAATTCTAGATGACCTAGATGAATGACTACTTGGTCTATCTCAGTTAAAACTGATCCCTCACATGGATTCCTCTCCATCTTCTCTAGTTTGTCTAATTTTTTGTTCTGCTATCTTTTGTTAGAAAATATATCATCATGGATGTTATTCCTTTTATCAAGTTGTTCTACAACCATTAATGTATAACTAACTACAAATATGTCACAGAGGAAAGGATGAGAAGAATATAGGAGCAACAGTATGAGAAGAAACAATAATATAGCAATCAAGAGTAATGATATCAATGATACCATGGTAAAAGTCAATAAGACTCATTTGTTATGCACATGGCTAATGACATAGTAGGTACTAAAGTAGTGTAGGATATAAGGACAACAAGGATCAGAATAAGAAAATACATGTTGTGAATAAACGATATGTAACTTGACCAATGATAATCACCCTACGCCTCAATCAAATGTCCAACATATTTTTCATGCACTACACTTGACCTAGATGGTTGTGATTGCGTTCATGAAGTCTTTAGGAAATAAAAAAAAATCAGCACTGAAGAGAAATTGTTTCCAAAAGACCTCCATTGCATATGTTTGTATGACCATCTCATATCTATGTTTTTGATGTGTTAACAACTACTATTGCCACCACAAACAAATGTCAGGGAAGTAACCAGGTGGAAAAACTTTGTGCACATCACTGATCTAGTGTCAACAATGGTGTTTCATCTCATGTGTGAAATACAAGCTACTAATGGTAGTAAACACATTACATGATCAATTAGTGTAGGTACTTTTGTTGATGAGTCTTGAAGAATATCACTAAGTTGGCACCCACATGAATCTATGCTTTTGAATTTCAATGTTTTATGCTATATTGGGCATTACCTCCTATTTAGGCGACTCACATGAAGTTATGCATTACATATTCTTCTCATTCTGATGGAAGCAAACTCAGGGGATAAAAACCTTAGGTTTGACGATCTCCCCACAACCAAACCCCATTTAATATTTCATCTACCACTTTTCTCTATTAGATTCCTCCTCTACCTTACTATTTTCATTGCAAATGTTAGGCATCAGTTGTGCAAATTCACTGCAAAACAAAGCATTTAAGATTTTATCTACTGATCATAGTTCAGATCCTTGATCATCTACATTTCTTAAATTTTAACCCTCTCTCTCACCTTTATTGCGAAGATATATATTGTGTCAAAAAAATCAAAGAACATGACAAGTTCTACATCTGGTATAATCATATGTTATATCATCTTCATTTGTAGTTGAAATATATACCTGAAGTTTGTTTGTCTTGTTTGTGTTTGACCTTCTTCTTTTAGACTAATTACCTTACTAAGTTTCTATGAAGTTTGAAAACCCTAAGAATTGCATATAAGTTCCATATATAGTTCTATTTATATCAAAGTATTCCTAAATATGTGATATGAACTCATTTAATATTACCATGTATGGAGGAGTAGCGATCAATGCCATTAGTCCTATAAAAATAAAACTCAACTCGTGAATATATGTTCTAGATATGTTTCTCTATCTTCCTAATTTTTTAAAATTAACTCTTCTATTGTTACCATGTCTGGAAGAGTAGACATAAATTCTACTAGTTCTTAAAAATATAAAACCCATATACCTACATCTATACATTTAATGTAAAATTTATCTTGAAGCCTTCCTATATCGATGAAATGATTTCAGGTATTATTACTAGTTTTAGAGGAATAGTGAAAAATATCATAAGTTCTTAAAATTGAAAACTATTTCCTATGTCAAACTTTTAAATAGCTTCTCTTTGTCTAACATTCTTCAAAATCTACATTAGGTATTCATGTAATGTTACCATGTCCAGAGTAATATCGTTCAACACCATGAATTTCTACAAATAGACACCCTAAGAACCATAAATTTCTACAAATGGAAAGCTTATGTCATGCATTCTACCACATATGATTCCCTTTACTTTCAAGTATCCTAATAAGTGAATGAACTCGTGTATTGTACCAAGTCTAAAGGAATTAAGATAAATGCCACTAGTTATTAATAATAGAGCCCTAACTCATGCATCTATGTTTCTTCTATCACTATATTTGTCTCAAAATTTTCCTAAATATATGAAATGAACGCATCTATTGTTAACATGTTTTGAGTGGTAGTAATCAACACCATCAATTCCTAAAATATAAACAACAAATTTTCCTACTTATTTAAATGTGAATGTTTCTACATTTTTATCAATCAATATAAATAATAACTACCTCTACGGGTAAGTACAAGTGAAATATCAAGTGGCCAAAAATAATAGATGAGATGGATTTATATATGGAATAGAGAAAATTCTTGAAAATGTGTAGGTTTCCCATGAAGGAAACATCATGGTTGTTTTTTATTATTCTAGTTGTATCAAAATTTATAGTTGTATGAAGGAATGGACCATGTGAACCCTCAATAAAAAAGTTGTTTATGGTTTTTTTGGATTAACTTCATACAAACATATCTAATAAGAACTTGTGAATAATTTTCTTGATTCCAATCAATTTTGAGGTTGTTAATTAACCTATTAACTCATGCATATTTATAAGGTACTAGATCCACTGATAATTATTTACATTAGTGAAAACTTATTTGTTGTCTATTGCTACTAGAAACCCTACACATGTTGAAGATATGATGTGCTTTCTATTATGTTTCCTTTACATCCAAGTATGAAATTTGAATATCACTATAATGGTGCTTCCTATTCCATCTTATGTAGAAATCAGCTCCTTGTTTGAAGAGAATGAGATTATCAAAGTTACTTTTGTAAGTACCATAGATGTTAGAATCGTAATCTTCCCCTAAAGAATACTAAAAGTGTGGGATGATGACACAATAGAACATATTATAGATCAACTATTTGAAGACGAAATAATAGTAATAAAATAAATGGAACTTATATGTCATGTAGGGTGTAAACGCTACGGGTACGATGTGGGTCTGGCCATACTCATACCCATACCCATCTAATTTAGTGGGTCCGGTTCCGATTCTAGACACGAATAATACAAAATTTGGACCCTCACCATACCCATACCCACAATAATAGCGGGTATGCAGTGCGGGTATGCGGGTAAGCCGTTCTATAAAACATCATATTGTTTATGTAAGAGAAATGACTTTGTTCAATATATTTTAATATAAAAAAATATTGTTATTATATAGTATATTAACATGCAACAGTTATATTAGATAATTCTATATTTAATGCATTAACATTAATTGAGTTAATTGTTTACATATTTGTGGTCATCATCATAATGTTAACTTATGTAGAAAGTAATGTAAATTAGTAGACATTTGGATTTTAAGTTTACGTATGATGTTCATTATTGTAACTAGAATAGTTAATTCTTAACTATATGACTAGTATCAACCTTATTGTGGTTAGAGTAAGATATAATCTCAAGAATTATATTAGTTAGACAAGTAAACTATGATCTATATAACAATTTTTTTAAGTAGTTACTTATGTATAGCGAGTATACGGGTCTAGCAGGTCTGGGTCCAAGCATACCAATTATTGGACCCGCTTATATGTGGGTCCAAGGGTATACGGGTATAAAAAATAAGACCTATGACGGGTTTTTTAAGGGTCTAAATTTACAGGTCTGTGGGTCTACCTGTACCCATTTACAACCCTAATCTCATTGATCAAGTTCACAACATGGGATTCTTGGAAATACACCAGATATGGGTTAGAAATATTTCTTGAGGTTACTTGCCTTTTGTTAGATAAATTGATCATGGTTAAAAATTAATTTTTACTATACTTGTGAAAATAGGGTCAATGATGACCTGAATGATTACATCTTTCTAACATATGTGTCTCTTTATTCAGGTTCAGAATATAGTTACAAAAGAAATTGAAAGCTATTGTTTAACCTAAAAGTTGAATACTCTAATAAAGCAAACACAATTTCATGGCATGTAGATGTTGGATCCACATGTCATATTACGAATCAAGCAAGTGTACTTCAGAACATTATCTCTTTATAAGGACACTATTGTTTTATTTGTTCTGTGGTAAACATATCGAATGAGATGCATTGACATAAAACCATTCCTCATGAAAAGTTATCATTATGAGAAAACTTAGTAAGATAAGATGCAACCACATATTTGTGTTAAAACGTAGTAAAAAAATACAATGCTATTTCATTTTTCTAAGGCAGATGTTTTACATTGAGGATTTTCATAATCATTCACTAGTAGAAAATAGCGAGCTAGGAAATGGTATTTACATTCTAAATACAACAAATAAAGTAGATTACCATCTCGATATAGATCAAGGAAGACCCTATGAAATTTTGCACAAAACACCAAGGAATGACGTCAAGAAAGTATTCTACATTCTATGTGGTATTGTAAATATTATATCTTCAAATAAGGAGATTGATATCTGTAATATTTGTGTACTTGAAAAAAGACACATGCTCCATTTATTTTTTTCATCTAGATAGCTCTTCTATTAGGTAAATGGTTTTCTATTGTCTCTTGCGTACATCAATCATTTTACTTCCCGAATACAACTATTATTACTCACTTTCTCATGATTTCTATAGACAAATGGGTTTGATGTGTAGGGAAATATGGGCATAAAGTAGGTAGAAGATTTTTTTATCTATCCATATTCCCTACAACAGCAAGATCACATCATTAACTGTGTAATGAAAAGGATGATTTAACGAGTTCGTACCTAGTCCTGGAGCAAGCCTAGTGACCATAACTCATTCTAGTAGTGCATCACTCCTAGTTGAACTGGGACTCGTCTACAATAGCTCATCATCTCCACCACAGATAGTAGACTCGAACGGTGTCTACAATAGCTCCACCATGGACTATAGGATGACATTGTCTTCTTAGCGAGGAAAGTATATACACCTCTATGATAGTCCATACGGACCATCTAGAACTCCTGTCATTCAAATAGAACTGACAGGAAGAAGTTGTCCCTCCTGTTGGTGTACTAGTCACCAATTTTCTCCCCCACAATTGGTCTCCCTTGCTATTTCTCCCTTTATCAGGTAAGACTTGATCAGGTTCTCTTAGTTACCACAACTAGAGAAGACAAACAATTGTCAGAGGCAATTGATGTGTCTTAGAAGCCCCAATACCCCTCTATTTATAGGAGGGGTTAGGGTTTGGGTTTCCAGTCTATGTGATAGTGGAAGGAACCAGAAGATCATAAATTTTTGCAACCTATGAGTGGTGAACCGGTCAGTTCACATGAGAGTCGATCGGTTTGCTCAGTGAACCGACCATTTCACCACATTTCACAATTTTATATGAAATGGCAATTTGACTCCAATTAATTCACAACATGATGCCAACACTAATTTTTTATGCTATCAAATTTCTCCATGAACCATGTGTCTCTCCCTATAAGCCACTCATATCACGATCTGAGCTGGTCGATTTGCTAAGTGAACCAGTAAGTTTTCTCCCCAATTTAGGATAAACTCAACCAATTCAATCTCTAAGCAACCTGACACTCCAATTGGTCATTTCATCACATGACCCTATCGATTGGGAGTCTAGTCAATTGATTTGTTTCTTAAAATTGAATACATGAATACTTTTTTAATCAATTCAATTACCTTTAATGATTAAAATCCTCTTCTAGGTGAATTCATATGTGTGTGACTCTTTATTTCCCATATCACATGTGCAATGATTGTCTATAACTAGTTTATGACATCACAAGCAAAGATTGGTGCCTAGTCACACAATAGTGCCACCCAAGTGAATGGAAAGTTTGAGAACAACTTCAATCTACAATTTGTGTAAGGTGTTATAGTGATTGTATAATTCCATTGTCTCTGATAGCCAGAATGAATTCGAGGCTTGGATTCATCATCCTCTCAATGTTCAATCCATGTTCCTTGATCCTGAGCAGACTGTCTGAGATTTTGTGTCCTCGATATCACATGTTGATTCACATGTGCATGCACATGATTTTCTCAGTCTCGCTTATCAAGTGGCTTGGATATCATACTCTAGTAGGAGGGATGAAACCCATCTACTTCACTCACATTTGTCCCCATGTGTAATAGGAAATTTGATCATCACCTTTATGGCAACCCTTATTCAGGATCACGATAGATGATGTCAAAGCACACTGAATGACATGTGATGAGTGTAGTGACTTCATTTATAAGAATTACAATCACCGTTTTTATTTTAAGAAATGAATATGACCACCATTTATGGTTTCCATGTGTCACTCACAAGGTGAATCTATCTAATATACTATTCTCTAACAAGTATGTGTGTGCTTGGTTTAATATCACATATCATGACTGATGAAATTTTACATCGACCAACATAGACTCCAGTGTCATCTGTTACTATTGTCCTTCCACAATAACGACTGACTAGGGACATAATAAGAGTGTACATACTATTAACATTTATATGATCTCATTTTTCAAGTCACATACTTGAAGACATACATCATTGAGTAATATCATTCTTTAGACATTAAATATGTGTCCTCATTATCTCATAATTGAGTGAATCTGAATGAATTGGAAGCTTGCCTTTATTTTTATTTATCAAATCCTTTATGTAATATTCCATCACAATCATCATATGATTTTCTCTATGGGATTACATACCAATAGACTCCCACTTGGACTTAGAGACAATCACCCACAAACCTCATTCTTAGTGATCTAAACATGTCCATCATGTTTCTGTTGTACAAGTGCTAATCCAGCGGGTTGTAAACACTTTGCTTCTAGTCTGTATATTTCATATTTTACATCTCTTCACTATGAGATGAAATTGTTGTAATATTCTATCTAATATTCTTTACCTAACCAGTAGCTCCATTGTTGTCACCATATCTCTATTGTGTCATCAATGGTTGGAACATCTTTAAGTTCATCCATATGAACTTCTAGATTCATATAGCATCCTCTTCTATGTTCATAACACTAGGATACTCGACTTCAATTGTAGAACTGAATTAATGTCTTGTAGTTCGAAACCCTTCGAACTCATAACTCTTTTCTCCAAATTAAACATATTTTATATTGTAATCATTTTTTGTTATTTCTAAAGCTTGCATTGGTGTAACCCCTTACACCTAACTCTTCCTTGCTGCTATAGTCTAGAAACTTATTATTTAGTGCTTATCAAGTACTAATGGATGTCTTTTAATGACATTCCAATGACCCTCATTGGAAACTAATATTATCTTGTCATGTCTAGTACAAACAAGACTATGGAATGAGTACATTATATATAGCATTCATGATAGATCAAATTGCTAGTACATATGACATCTTACTCATGTTTTTCCATTCTTCATAGGAATCAGAACATAGGGTTCATGAGAAACTAATCCTATGAATTATGGTCAGATTCTTTCTTGTTGAATCCTTTATGATGAACTCTTTCAGCCCCTTGCTATTCTATGTGCTCATTTTAAGTTATGAAACTTTCCAGAACTATCTGTGTAAATATCAATCCCTATCACATAAGACGTTTCACCTAATCCTTCATTGCTGAAGGTGTTTTCTATGCCATGTTTCAATATTTTCATTATTGAGATGTTGTTCCCCATCAACATGTGGAATATTCATATATGCTCCCACTAAATCTTTTGTAATCACAAATTTCATCTTAAATCTTTATTCAATTCAAACTCATTGATTGTCTTATCAATTCAAAAGATCCCCTCTCTGAGATGCTTGTTTCAATCTCTAGTTTGAACTTTGTAGCTTATAAAATTTATTTGCATTCACAAAGTTATAAAACCTTTAGGTTATATCACATACACATCCTTTCATATATTCCTTTTAAGAACTGCAGTTTTATGCTTCATATGACAAATATCATAGGGTATTCTAGATGCAACAACAAGCACAATAATTGGTTAAAGGGATCTCATCATGTTCAATAATTTCAACTGCTTTGAAAACCTTCACATCCAATCTATCCTTTTAGGTTATCCAAGTTGGTCTTTGCATTGAAAACCCAACTTCACCCTTTTAGTTTTACCCCTTTGGGTGGTACTACCAAGGTTATACCTTGTTAGTGGAGGAAGACTCCATAATGGCTTTCAACCCTTTCTTAGATTCTGGATCTCAATAGCTTCTAGTTGATTTGTTGTCTCAGCATCTTATGGCCAACCTATTTGAGTTATTGGATTCAAAATCATTCAATATCAGATGTGTTCTACTAGAACTATGAGGTTCCGTGTTACATGAGGTGCTTGATGTTCCACAACAATTTGTGATTCTCACTTGTTATCATTTTACCTCCTTGTCAACCAAGAAGCTTTTGAGCTCTACTTTTACTCCCACTAATTCTTTTGGAATTCTATTATCCTAGCAACAACACACACTTTTGTCATCAGATTGTGATTAAAGGTAGTATTAAAAAATTATGGTTTGCGTATAAACATTTCCAAGAAACTACTTTCTTTATACATGTTTCAATCCTTAAGACATATCGGGACATTCCTATCTCATATCACATAAGATGTCTTTCAAAACATTTTCGATGGTACTAGTTTTAGTGTTAAGCATGCATCTTTGAGGAGATTAGAATATTAGATTAAATGATATTCACATCACGATCCATTAGGATGCAATTTCTTCTTTCTGACACATCATTATGTTTCAGGTGGTTTTGACTTGTGATATACAATCATAGTCTATCCAAAAGGTCCTCAAACTATTGATGTAGGGTATTTCAACATTTTGATCATATCAAAGTTTCTTAATACTTTTAATTATACTTCATTTATAATCTCCTTCAACACTTCAAGAGATTCATGTTTGTATTTCACCAAATACAAACCCTATATCAACTACGATTATTAGTGAACATAATGAATTAAAACAACTAGCTCTATAAGATCTCCATACATCAACATGTATAATCTCTAATAGAATACTTATCCTCTCACTACATTAAGTGAAGGATGTTGTGTCATATTTCTCATAATTAATACTTGCATGTCTCTTATTGGTTCAAAAACCAAAAGAATCTAGATAATCATCAATATTGATTCTAGATATGCATTTCTAATGTATGTGCCCAAGATGACAATTCTAAAGATTATTTGAGTTATCAATTATAATCCTTTTGGTATTTACGTTGTTAACATTCATCATTATATCCTTTCATATAAAGATCACTAGATGTTTGGGGCATTGCCATACAAGATCATATCTTTTGAAATAGAAGCATTAACAACTCTTTATTGATTTATCATGCTTGTCATACAAGATGCATAAAGTAAAATGTTTCATTTTTTGCATAATGAAGTAGTAGTTCAACTAAATCTGTTACATGCCCAATGGGCTAAGATAAATTATAAATGTAGACTAAAGATGCAACAACTCTTACTCCGCATAGTCCACTCTTGTACTTCCATAAAGGCTTTACTTCTTATTAGATCTTACACATCAACTTATGTCAGATCTACATCCGGTATCACATTACCAAGATGAAGAAGTAATCAAATTTATCTTATTACAGTTATATCTAAAGTTGAGGTTTATGCCCCTTCCTTCTTCTTCTTAAACCTCCAAGAAGAGAGGGCAATTCCTTTTCTAATTTCCAGGCCGGTGGCAGTGGTGACAATTGCCTCCCTTTTTTACTACCCCCTTTCCCTTGAGATCTGAAAACTTGGGCTTCTGTCCAGCTTTAGAACTTTTCTTCACTTTGCCTTGGCCTTTAGGATTTTCCTTTTTCTTGTTGATAATCAACATAGAGTTGGGCTTGTCTTTCTTCATTTGTGACTTAGTTGTTCTCAACATTCCTAATAACTCTATCAATGACTTGTCATAGTCATTCATGTTGTAGTTCATGACAAACTGACTGTATGATTCTGGCAGAGATTGTAGAATTACATCAGTGGCCAATGCTTGACCCAAGGGGAACCCCAATCTAACAAGGTTATCAACATTGTAATGAGCTTAAGCACATGAGGACCTTTTGGATCTCCTTCAGCCATGTTACATTTGAACAACACCTTAGAGACATCAAATCTCTCATGTCTTGCCTGATCTTGGAACATATTCTTAAGATGTGTGACCATCTCAATGATATTCATGTTCTCATGTTGCCATTGCAACTCATAGTTCATGGACCAAAGCATCAAACACTTGGCATCACTGACATCTTTAGTATGCTTCTTGTAAGCATCTCTGTCACCCTCAGGTGTGGTGGGAAGGGGTTCATCTGGATCTGGTGTCTCCAAGACATAAAGCTTGCACTCCAATGCGAGAATGATTATCAGCGTAATAAACCAATCATGGAAGTTATTCCCATTGAAATTGTCCTTCTCAAGGACTGATTGTAGAGAAAAGGTGTTGTTGTGTGTTGCCATTTGATTCTACAAACGAATTTGCAATTTTGTTGAAAACTCAATTTTGATTTGATTAATATTGATGATATTAATAGGTGTTTAATTAACTATGGCTCTCAGTATTTTTCTCAAATTCATAGCTATCACATATCAATTTGGAAGATTGCAGCATACAACCTTCTAGTGAGCCAAGATCCAAAATAATTCAACTATTACCCAACCAATGCCAACGTACATAGTCAATTATTAAGGTAGGCAACTTTTTCCAATTGCATCATATGCAATTCTTAGATAGATGATATGTACAACTCTTTTCGGTAGTCATCAACATGCCTTGGGTGCTTAATCCCATTAAGGTCACTCAGTTAAATATGACCCAAAAGTTGACATGATAATTATGCACTCCGCTTGGCAGGCACATTCAATTACCAACACACATCCACGAGATAGACATCGCACCACCGTTGGGGTGCCCACACTTAGTTTATCAAGTTTTTCATGTGTGCTGCTAATGGAAAGCTTCTAAGACTTAATATTTTATTTGAGGGAATTTGTGTATATATACATATACTTTATCCAATCGCCACACATATATAATATGTATCATATACATGTTATATCCCACAATGTAAACATGCAACATAAAACAAAAAGTGATGGTTATGGCCATGTAATTACTTTGAGACACAAGGAATTACTACAACCTAGGTCTACATCACATACATGAACCCTTTGTTGGTATACATCTATGCTTGCCAATCCGAGTTGATCGATTCAACACTTGAACCAGTCATTTTGCCTCTTGGCCGGTCGGTTACTCATCTAAAGTGGTCATCTAGCCTCTAGTCCAACCCATGTTTGGACACCACCAAATGGTTGATTGGGTACAACAGTTGGTCAGTTGCTCTCCTGTGATCTGTCCTTCTTGGTTCTCTAGTTGTTCAGCTCTTCGTATGAAATGGTCGGCTTGCCCAACGTTGATCTCCATATCTGTCATTGTAAGAAAAGAAACTATTGTATTTCTAATCAAACTTATTACATAGTAACAAGAAACCTCGAGTTACACTCAAGGGGAGTAAAGGTAGGAAATAATAATACTTTTACATTTGGAAGAAGAAGGTAGAGGCTCGATATGCATTTCGAGATAAAAAGGAATAAAATCAAATCATCCAACCACATAGATATTTGGGTTATTGGCCATATCCATGCTATACATCCACCATCAAAATTTGCTTTTTGAGTGACGTGTATAAATTGCAAATAAATAAATAAATAATATATATATATGTATATATATATATATGTATATGTATATATATACATATATGCATACATACATATATATATATATATATATATATACATTATATATATATAAGTTTGATATTATATGTGGTCTTTTATCCAATAAGCATATTAATCAGTTTAACTATTCACATCATATGCAATAAATAAATGATGAAAACTAAAAATATGATCATATCGATTATCCCAAAACATAGTAAATTTGTGTGACTCTGATACCACTATAGGGAAATATGGCCAAAAGTAGGTAGTGGAAATAAATTTTTTATCCATCAATACTCTTTAGATAGCAAGATAGTGTCAATAACTATGTAATGAAAATGATGGTTTAACGAGTTCATACTTGGTCCCAGAGAAAGTACGACGACTATAACTAGTTGTAGTAATGCATCACTCCTAGTTGCACTGGGACTCGTCTGCAGCAGCTCTTGGTCTCCACCACATACAACAGACTCAAACAATGTATGTTGAAACTCCTCCATAGACTATAGGTTGATGTTCTCTTTCTAGCGGGAAAAGTATACATGCCTCTATAGTAGTCTACACATACCACTTAGAACTCTTATCATTCAACTAGAACTGATAGGAAGGAGTTGTCTGTCTTGTTGGTATACTACTCACCAACATGATCTCCCACAATTATTCTCCCTTCCGATCCCTCCCTTTATCAGGTAGGACTTTCTTGGGTTCTCTCGGTTAACACAACTAGACAAGACAAACAATTGTCATAGGAAATTGATGTGTTTGAGAAGCCCCCAATACCCCTCTATTTATAGGAGGGGTTAGGGTATGGGCTCCCAATTTGTGTGGGAGTGGAGGAGACCGAAAGATCATGAATTTTCACAACCTGTGAGTGTAGAATTGGTCGGTTCACAAGAGAGCCATTCGGTCCACATGTTAGATGATCAATTTTCTTAGTGAACTGATCGTTTCTTCATGTTTCCTGGTCACATATGAATTGGCAATTCGAGTCAAATTAATGCAAAACATGACATTAGCACTAATTATTAATGCAATCGAATTTCTCCATCAATCGAGCATCTCACCCTAAGAGTCAGTCATCTCACCACCCAAGTCGGTCGGTTCACTAAATGAATCAGTCAGTTTGCTCTATAGTTTAGGAAGAACTCAACTAATTAAATTTCCAATCAACCTAACACTCCAATCGGTCATTTCATCACATGAGTCGGTTGATTGGGAGTCCAATCAGCTGATTTGTTGCTCAAATTGAATACTTAAACACTTTAGTAATAAATTCAATTATCATTCACGATTAAACTCCTCTTCTAGGTGAATTCATGTGTGTGACCCTAGAGGTCCCATATCACCTTGACAGTGAATGTCAATAACTAGTTTATGACATCACAAGCAAAGAGTGGTGCCTAGTCACACATCAATGCTATCCAAGTGAATGGAATGTTGGAGAACAACTTCATCCTACAATCTGTATAAGGTGTTACAATGATTATATTATTCCTTTGTCTCTAATATCCATAATGAACTCGAGGCATGGAATCATCATCCTCTCAGAGTTCAATCCATGTTCCTTCATCCAGAGCAGTCTATCTGAGATTATGTGTCCTCAATATCACATATTGATTTACATGTGCATGAGAATGCTTTTATCAGTCACCCTTATCAAGTGTCCTGGATATCATACTTCAGTAGGAAGGACAAATACCATCTACATCACTCATAGTCATCCCCATGTGCACATCACATATGATCATCACCTTTATGGCAACCCTTATTTAGGATCACGGTGTATGATGTCAAAGCACACTGAACAACATGTGATGAGTGTAGTGACTTCAGTCCTAAGAATCAAAATCACCAAGTTCACTTTGATAGATGACTATGACCACCATTTATGGTTTCCATGTGTCACTCTCAATGTGATTCTATCTGATACATCGTTCTTAACAAGTATCTTTGTGCTTGGTTTGATATCACATATCATGACTGATGAGATTCTTTCATCAACCAACCCACACTCTAGTCTTATATGCTACAGTTTCCTATCTAGCTTTCATAGTAACAACCAACTAGGGACATAATAAGAATGTACATACTATTAACATCTGTATGGTCTCATTGTTCAAGTCATGTACTTGAAGACATATGTCATTGAGTAATATCATTCTTTAGACATTCAATATGTTTCCTCATTATCTCATAACTGAGTGAAACAAAATGAATTGGAAGCTTGCCTTTATTGTTATTAATCAAATCCTTTATGTAATATGCCATCACAGTCATCATATGATTAGCTCTCTGGGCATAAATACCAACACTATGTAGTAAAAAATGAGTCTCATTTCTTTGTTTGATGTGTTAATTTCTACAAAAGGTAGGAACACATGTTTATGAAAATAAAGTAGGTTTTACAACCTAATAGTAATGGTGAGAATCCTAGTAACCCTCTTTGTAAGTTTTCATAGGAGGAAGGAATAAAACATAGATTAAATTTGATAAACACACGTGAGAAGAATGTTAAATTCAAACATAGGCATAGGCGTGTAATTGAACTTGGGCTGACTATAATTATAGGTGGTCAATATCCTATAGAATACTAGGTGGAAATATTTTATTAAATTATTTATACAATAATTGCATACAAACTAGAATCATAAATGAATTAAACGCTATTAAAATGTTTCTCTGAAATTTTGTGGCTATTTTTTCATGTTAGATATATAGCATGAAATATAAATTGATACATGTTTAATTTCTATCTTCATACTTGGTAGTGAAACATTTAAGGGATACTTATGTATATGTTTCCAACATATAGGATCTACAAATCAAGATAATTATATTCATTGAGAAATATGTTACACTTATCATTCAAAAACACTCAATTTCCTCTGATGGATTTATCTCTTATTCTAGGTTCTAATTGTTTTAATAATACTTTCAACGTCACTAAGAGTGTGAATATGTAACTAATCCTATTGTAAATATTTTGTACACTTATACTAAAAATTCATATATTATGGTACAGTTGTATAACATCATATTGTTTCCTCAATTTGAAATCATCCATGTTCACAATAAGAAATTAATACTATTAGTTGATGCTATCAGAGGCCTACATGTAGTGGATCAAGTTCATCACATGGGATTTACGGAAATGTTTTGGATTTCATTTTAAATCATTGGGAAATAGGTGATTTCCTAATGTTTGACATCATGGTCCTCATGGTCAAGGTAACAAAGGCATATATCGTCATATTTGTGGGAAGAGGGACCATGATTCCTTGAGATGGAAGCATCATTTTGACAATAGCTAATGATATACTTATGTTCCACATATAGTTGATGCATGCCCAAGCTAGCTACATAATATGGTCAACTGTCTCCAATTTTGCATATATAATCTTGAAAAATTTATATCTTTCTCACAATTCTATATGTTTAATGAGTTTGATACCTATTCACCATGTTTTATGTGATTTTATAGTTGAATGATGAAGAAACTAAGAAAAGGAAGAAAGGATGTGATTAAATGTTAATTGGAATCCCTTTAGCATTTCTCTCTCCTTAAAAATTGATAAAATGAAATTTAGGAGTCAACTTAACCATTTTGGATGTTAAATATATGAATAAATACATTTAGATGTGTCATTGGACCTTATCTTTATTGATCAGATGAATAGTTGATCACTTTCTATAGAGAAAAGAAGTCAACATGAAAAAACATGCACCAATTGTCATTACCTTAATTGGTCAACTAGGAGAAATTTTTGATTGCCAAGAAGTTTAGTCAATATATTGCAAAATATTTGGACACATCATTAAGTGTAAAGATCTGATCCTTATGATCAAATTCTTAAAAAATTGTATTGGAATATATAAACAAATATTTTTACAATTATTGATTTGCATCATAGTTGCAGAAGGTTATACAAGAGAACTAAAAGATTAAGATTAGGAACAATCCTATCTACTCTTGACAGAAGAGAACTCACATCTCTTCTAGGTCTTCTTTGTATCACTTTTCTATAAATTCCCATAGGGAATGAAACCACACATGGACCCCAAGAAGTGAAACATCAGCCAACGAAGCTAATAGTGAATCCAATAATTTAGCTATTTCAAAAAATAGGCACAATATATGATTCAGATATAAGATCAATTGTAGGAGGAAACTATATGGCAGGTTTCGTTTAGCAAGATAAGAATCACAAACATCAATGTTTTCAATGTTCACAATTCTAGATGGTAATTTCATGATATGCTAGATTGTCCATGCTCAACATATAAAAAACTAAAGATTATATACAAAAAATGATCAACTTTGAATATTCAGAATAAGAGTTGTCATATCATTTCTTTCAAGGAATAAAGTACCATGTGTTCAATCAGTTATGAAAGAACGACACAGAAGTCTAATTGCTATTTAAACTGATAAATGGGGACAACTAATCCATTACAACATGTGCACAAGGTGGCCGAACATACCGTACAACAAGTGATCCAAAGATCTAGGGGGCAACACCCAAAGGGATTCAAACCTCCATTAGATCAAATCAGGTGTTATCATAATCTTAACAAAATCCAATAAATGATTGAGTGGTGATGAACTTCAAATGTAGGAATCACTTATAAAAATAGTTTATGGTTCACCACCAAATGTGATGCATGAAATTCAAGAGGGAAAAGAAAAAAATCAATAAGGAAATAAAGTCTAGTACCTCAATTATCTAGGAATCCAAAAATTGCATAATCATAATATTGTTGTTAATAATTGGCTTGAAATAAAATGTAAAACAATTTGAGTTATTTAGGATTTATATTTCCATTCGTGGTCTCCATTCCATATTCTATGCATCTCTATGGTTTCTATATTTCCATTTGCATTTCCTACTCAAGTATATTTCTATATTTTAAGCCCTCAAATATTAATCTTTGTCGAATATAATCCTTTAAGTCACTATGGTAAAGAAGGATCGTTTTATGGGTACTATTATTATTATTCAAAATACATTTATTATAGGAATTTCGGTTTTAAAACATACATAGGCCCATATATTAATACTTAAATACTTGGTATTATACATATGGGTAAATCATTATATACATTTTATTATGCTACATCTCAATGGAAATTTAAATGTGATTTTATTGGTATCTAGATGATTGAAGATATGTTTTATTCATATAATGTCCAATAATCATATTATTTAACTAAATTTGGTAGAAATGTACAAAGTCATCCATCCTCATGTTTGATAAAAGCAACTTCCTTTAACATGTTCTTTGTAGCATATACCATTTAGTTCAAAATAGAATAATTTAGATATATAAATGCCTTGCATCCATATTGTATTTATATATGTTATCAATTGCATATATATTTATATTGGGTTCTCATACATCATAGGAATAACATTTGCATTTATGATATGCTCTAAAAAACGTTTTGCTTTTAAAAACTTCACATTTACTTATATATTAAACAATTCACATGTATACTACACCATGATACAATTAGATGTAGTGTTTTGAATTCTTTGATTTAGTCTATACAAATATGACTCAATCTTGAACATAAAGATTATCATAAAATCATGTCTAATATGTTTCTATGACAAATTATATTGTGGTATCTAAAATACTGGTATACATACTCCTCTTAACTAATACACTTATGTATATGTGTATATGACATGACAGAAACACCTGAATTGAGAGACTACTCAATTTTTTCATAGTTTATTGTATGTTTTTATTATTATTACTCATGTACTAGTTTCCATTTATTAATCAATTAACTACATACGAAATTTGACAATAGAAATATGATGAACTTACAAAATTGACAATGTTTTCACTGATCTTCTCCATATTGGATCCTTAGGGAAGACGATGGTTTGGGGCTCAACTCTAATTTAGACCGCATGTAGGCTTATGGTATATATCACTAAGAAGGTGGTATTAGTTACATTAACCTAGATTGTAGATGATGGTCTTGACTATGCTTTTAGAATAGTAGGAGGAGGTTGTAGTGGTGATGTGAGGGGATTTGTTTCAGTTGCCTCTAGGGAGTCCAAATGGAGATGGGATCCAGGTGGGGTTGGTTACAGTTTTGATGAATATGAGGGATTTTTTATTTCCAGATATTTTTGATGGTCAAGAGGGGGTGATAGGTACAAGGAAGGAATCATCCTCAACCCTTACATGAGTCTATAGCAATGAGTTGCGTGTGTGGGAAGAGTTGGGAGTAGAATGAGGGTCTATAATAAAATGATCGTTGCTTGCAGATCTATCCTTATAACGACCCCACTTCCTGGTAACCCCCAATCAAGGGAGACCAAGAGGTCGGAGGTGTTATCTCAAATATAGGATCAATTGTTTAACAATTAATTAGAAATAATTATAAAATTCTACAAAAACTAAACTTAAATTCTAGAATAAAATTTACTGTTACATACCTTCCAAAAATATGGAACTATGACTTCTACCCGCAATAGAAATCTATCTAGCTAATTCTCCTTGGTATATTTAACTTTAATCTTTCACAGGTTCCACTTCACTATTTGTCCAATAATAGATACTTCCTAAAACGCCAACAAACAAAACGTCGGTCAGTATATATGAATATACTGGTATGTGGTGACAAACAAAACATTGCAATTAGGCTCTAACAATCTATTCATATCAAGTAGTTGTTAACAACGTCAAATTTACATTTTCAATGTAACTTCTCAACCACTTTTTCACATACTCTGGGATACCCTCTCTTAGGGCTTAGTCCTTGCAGGGGACTTAAGTCCACCTTCTCCATCCTAAGCTTGGTGCCTGGGGTCACCTCTCTGGGTGCCCACTGGTCTTCCCTCAGGGGCTTGACCACTTCAGACCTTCCCGCTGGGGCTTGGTCTTGCATCATACATCCAGAGATGGTATGTAGGTTTGAGATAATCACACATATACTTAAATTGTTATACATATAGTCACTTTAAAGATTGCAGTAATGAAACATACAAATAGTTTAATTTCATTGCAATTGATAAATCCTCGAGAAATACCGGTAAATATAATGCGTGTACTCATAATTAACCACATACATGATTTGCAGATTTCATAGGAAATAAGCATAGTCCAATCAATCAGGCAATCCAACAAGTAAGCAAGCCAATCACACTAAGGAATAGAATCCTAAAAATCATGTGCAACCTATTTACTACATACTCATTAACAACTTACTTTATTGACTTAGAATCTCTTTCTATGGTTTCTAATCTGAATTAGGGTTTCATTAGGGTTGTTTTAGATCTATCTTACAACCTTCCTCTTTTATGTCCACAAAATTCCTAAAATAGTAGTTCTAGGTGCAAAAACTATAATTACTCACTTATTCACATTAAAACCTTCTTTTCATCAAATAGTCTTAGGATTAACCTAATATCACTTTTATACAAAGGATTTCAAAGTTCATCTCATTAGAAACCATTAACACCTGTATTAGGGTTTCTGAGCCCATTAATGCATATTAGCATATAAAAACCCTAAATTAATCTATTAAGCATATGGATCATCTAATTAGACATCAAAATGTCTTTTTATTAACAACAGGCTAATATGCTCATAGATTATCCATATTAATCATCTCAATTCCATAGAATCATCAAGTTAGCGTTTTTCCTCATTATAAAGCATCAAGGGTAGCAATTTAGATACTTTTAGAACTAGGATCAGATTCAGGCTCTAAAACTATTTTTATTGAAATGTAAGTGTTTTTCTAATCAAGTTTCTTATATTACATTTCCATATACAAGCTACCAATAATTAATTCGGATTTTTTCCAGATAAGTACCTTTGGGCCAATGATAGCGCGCCATGTCAGCGCCCTTCTATTCTTTCTTTTTTTCAATCCCTTCTCTGGCTCACGGATCCCACCCTCGACTCACGTAACCTGGAACCCAGATCCAAACGATCCTTCCCCCCTTGATTGTACAACAAGTCCTTGATCTCAGTGAAAAGACGTTATGGCCCTTCACCCAGTGCATTGGACTCTGGGGTAGTGCGGAACATTCTGCAGGTCTCGTCTTCAACCTGTCACCCACTGTAATTTGCAATGCAGAGCCATGGTCAGTCAACTGATGGGTTACCTTTTCCAATCCCATCTCTCTAGCTATGAGTGAAGATCACCCTCCCTCCATCGTGACCCACCGAACCTAATGGTGATTTCGGCGTTGCCCGAGCCAGTCGGAGTCACCGAAATGACAAGGAGGTTCCTCAGCCAGGAAGCCATAGCTCTGAGAAGGAAAACTACATCTTGAGGCGTGAAATTGGGTAGGGGAATGTACTGTGGAGTCCACCAGAGTTCCAGGGGTGTGGTTTTCATTCCAAAGGGAGACTTGTATCCCCTTATATAGACCTGGGTCAGGCGTCGACACAAGGCATTTTGGAGAAAACTACCCTAGTCCTCCACGAGAGGGGAAACCTGGTATGATCAGGTCTGGAATCCTCTCTCGAACTCATTGGGAGAGTTTCTAAAACCACACACATACTGGATAATGAGAAAGTCTAGATCGAATCAAACTTCTCCTATTTCCTAGTCCTACCTGAGGAAGAAGATGACCCATGCACCCTTGGATTTTAATCCAACGACTACTGTGTGGCACGCCTGATTGTTATCCAAATTTTAATATCAATTTAATCGTGGAAAATAAATGTGACATCACTGATTATCCCTCTCACTTTAGGAAACCTTCAAAATTCATAACTCCCAAACCATGCCTCGTTTTAATCTCAAATTTTAAGGGAAAGTCCATTAAGACTTGTGTGTCAAGTTTGGGATGCAAATTCAAAAGTATGGAAGGCTTTTCTTCACAAGCAAATTATCACTTATTAAGGCATATTTTATACATATTTTCTCTCTCTTACTCTTTTTATCTCTTTATTTGGATTCCTTTTTCCATTAGAAACCTTGTGGATTCAAAATCTCATTCATGATGATTCAATCATACATCCTTTCCACATATTTCTTATATTTTCATCATTATCTCAAATTTCCTTCTTAATAAAGCATTATTTGATTTCTTCTTTTTCTTTTAATCATATTGGACTTGTTAACATATTATGATCCATGAAATCACATTTACAAGGAAACATAACAAAGGAAATCCATTCAATACACATAAATCATACAATTCCCATAATCATACATTTATTGGGGAAATTGCATTTCCAACCATATGAACCCAAAATTTGGGGTTGTAACAATCCTTATTAAAGTAGAGAAGGTGACCAATGCAAGAAGTAGGGAGAAGAGGTGTCAGTGTCCTGGTGAGTGGAGATTTGAGGGGTTTGAAGATGAGAGGTAGAGGTTAAGACAGTGATCCAACTAGGTGTTGTAGGAAAGGATTTTGTCAGGTGGCAATGATCTCTACAGTCTGTAGAGGTGGCAAGTTTGATGGGGATCGCCCCCTACTTCTAAAGAAATGGATGTTCCAATGGAGATTCAACATTTGCAAATCAAATGTTCACAATGGATAGGGTTTCTTGTTCATCATTGATGGTGTCCATGAGTTATATAGTGTCAGGGGATGAGATTAGGGTTTTAGTCTAGTGTTCCCACTGACAAGGAGGAGAGGAAGGAAATAGAAGGATGAGGTGAGGAAGATGAAAAATGGACAACACCTAAGTAACAATTTCTAGGACATGCAAAGAAAATGACATGTGCGCATTACATGCATCTCGTTTCTTTTATTTGTTTACCATTTCAAGTAGTCCATTAATATCATTAATCCTTTGTTTTTAATTACTTCTATTTTCCTTATTGTAACATGTAGCC
Organism: Alisma plantago-aquatica; assembly: GCA_963693085.1. NCBI lineage: Eukaryota > Viridiplantae > Streptophyta > Magnoliopsida > Alismatales > Alismataceae > Alisma > Alisma plantago-aquatica. The sequence continues at coordinate 683,780,544 of OY856409.1, forward strand.
TAAAGGTATAACTATAATGATAAATTTTCTGTAGCTTTTATTTTCTCTAAAAAATATTTCCAATTCTTTACTTTAAAGCAAATATTTTGGAAATAAAAATTATTAATCTGTCAAAAATTGATATTGGTAAAAATATATATTATTTCAAATTTATTTCAAATACATTAGTTTTAATTTCAAGAGAACTCTATAATCACGATAAAATCAAGATATATTTGCATTATTGACCTGAATCACAATACTCGATATCAAATTGGTTCAAGAATAAGACTAGAGGGAATAATCTGTAAATGTTTTCTCAAGTGAAGTGAATAGATACATACACAAAAAGAATCCCATTGAAGACTAATCCGTATAAAAAATAATAAAAAGAACTAACTAATATTTGGAATGATGGACACAACATTATGAATAAGCTCAATATAAATTATAGCTTTAGATAGATTTAATACCCAATATTGATTATGTTACAACACTCAACCACTTAAAGAAGTTTTTTCCCTGATACCAACATACCTATTCTACCCTCCACCCCTTAAAAAAGATTTAACTTATCAACAAGCATTTTAACTACTGTCTATTATCCTTCACTTTCTCTTCATCATTATTTTAGACCAAACTCTAAGTTCTAATAATTCCGAAAATGTTTCTCATGAACTCTTGATTGGGTCTTGGTGCAATAAATCTTTGATAAAATTCCAATTTTTTTTTTCACATATAATATAATAAAGAAAATGATTTATCGATGGAAAAACATTTTGAAGAGAAACTAAATATGACCAAAATTGATGTGAGAATCAAGTCACACTCAACTCATGCCAGCATCCTACTTGTTTTAATCCACCATACTAACTACTTCACTCACTTTAGAATTCAGATCTCCATACAACCTAAAGAGTCACCTGAGAACTTAGTGAAGACCTATTTGTATAAAACTTATGAAAAATTGAATAGACGGTAGGGGCCTCAAATTAATAGGCATAAATTATTGTCAAGAGAATTTTTTTCTTTTATGCCAAAAATAATTGGTCAAATTTTAGTTAATAAAGTCAAAGCCCACTTTGCTTACATCTTACATTTTTATCCAATATATTGGTCACTACTCCGTATGTGATATTTTTTTGGGTTAGCTAATTATATATATATATATATATATATATATATATATATATATATATATATATATCAAATATTTTATAGTTAAATTATATTGAATTATACCTCAAATTTGATAATTAAATCAACATAAATTATCGAAGGTTTGAAATATCCCTAAAGTTTAAGGGTTCAATAATATTTATTCCCTACATTTTTTTCTTTAATCTAACAATTACTACTTACAGCTTACCCCAAATTGGATTCAAATTTTGAATATAAATTTTGGTATTCCTCGATCTTAAATGTTAGATTTATGATTGTTGTTTTTTCTATAACTACGAAATTTCTCAGAAAATTTAATTGCACATATTAAAGGAGAACACACACACATAAATATACATATATATGACTATATATATGAATATATATATATATATATATATATATATATATATATATATATATTACTTCCAAATTAATTATATATAGGGATATGTATGCCAAAGATATTTTTAGGTAGTTTTCCTTCAGCACATATGTGATCTATAAGTGACCTTAAAATCATTAATTTTATTTTAATTCAAGGAAACTAGATATGTTGATTAGGTTTTTTTGCACTATGTATGCAAAGTTTATCATGAGTTAGTTTTCCTTAGGTAAGTATATGACCTATAATGGCCTTAAAATTATATTTATTATTTTGGGAAACTATATATGTTGAATATGTTTTTTTCACACTTATCATTTCTTTCTTTTTTGGAAAACATTTTTTAGAACGGATCTTTGTCTAATTAGTTAAATTTATTTTCTTTCTAATTAAGGTAATTATACATTCCTTTTTAATAATTTGGATAGTAACTGAATTCAACATTAGTATTCTCTCAAGTATGGAAATCATCTTGGTCGGGTCGGTACATAAGGTGAGGAAACCTCACCACTAAGTGGATCGGGAGTAATTATTCCAGAAACTTCATTAAAGACCATTTCTTATACACCTCAGATAATTTTGCTTACATGGTGATTTATTATTCTCATTTAACAAATCAAATTATTTTTTTTATTAAATCACTCTCAAATACATTTTAAGGTTCCAAATGTGATTTATCATATGTGATTATTTATACATGGAAGTAACAATGTTCTAGTTATGATATTCAATTATTCTATTATATTTATATGTATATGTATTGCAATTCTTTGTGGTTGTACAAAACAAAAGAAAAATTCTAGGGTACTATACTAGTTTGAATACTTATAGTGGTGATTTTAACATTCCAAGGGTCTCACTATAAATCTACATACATGTATCTTAAATACTTCATGCTTAATAATACTAAAGGTAAATCTATGCCTAGGGGAGTCCAACAACTAGTAGGTGAGATAGGTATGTTTCATGACTTTCAATATTAAGGTACACACCTAACATCCAAGGTGCTTAGTGCTTCCTTCTTGTAGTCTAGTTATATCCTAATGATTGGGCAGTGATACTTGGGTTTGTTTTCAACTCTTTTTTTAAGTATTACTACTTCATTTTTACTCCCAACTTACCCTAATTTTTTGATACATGCATGAGTGGCAACTATTTATATCTCTAATACCATGTTGTCCATACCCAATCCTTATGATCAAATTATTACAAATTGTATCAAAATATATAATCATATCTTCTTACAATTCATACTTTACATTAGAGTCACGACAACTTATACATGAGAACTATGAAACAAAAGTAGGCAATATCCTATCTAGTCTTCGATAGAGGACAAATCCTAAGCATCTCTTCTAGGTATTCTTTGTATCACCTTTACATGAATTCCCAAAGGGTATGAAACCACACATGGACCCCAAGAAGGGAAACATAGGTCATCAAAGCTGGTACTAAATCTAATTGTCATGCCACTGAAAAATAGTTATAAAATATGATTTAGGTATAAGATCAATTCAAGGAGGGGACTATTTGATGGGCTTAGTTTAGAAATATAAGAATCACAAGCACTAATGCTTTCAATGTTCACAATTCAAGATGATTATTCTACAATGTTGTGTAGCTATCACTATGCAATTTTGTCCATGCTCAAGATATCAAAATATTCAAGATTATTTGCAACAAAATGATCAACTTTAAATATTAGGATTATTAACTATCATATCATGTGTTTCAAGGAATAAAGTCATATGTGTTCAATCATATACTTAAGAATGACACAAAAGCCTAATTGGTATTTTAACCAGTCAACTAGGGTTCAACTAATCCATTAAGACCTATGCACAGGGAAGAGGGACGTACCCTACCTCAAGTGAGCCAAAGATCATTATAGAGCCAAAGCACAAAGGGAGTCAAAAGTCCATTTCATCAAATCAAGCACTATCTTAACATTCAATGAATGTAACAAAGTGATTTAGCGGCGATGACCTTCAAAGGCATGAATAGATTATAAATATAGTTTAGGGTTCACCACCAAACAAGATGCATGAAATTCAAGAGGGAAAATAATTTAGCCAATACAGAAATCAAGAATCTAGTACCTCAATTATTTAGGACTCCAAGAATAGCATTATAACAAAATAACTCCAACAAGAGATAACTACATATCATAATAATCTTGTTATTAATTGGTTTAGAATCACATGTAGTTCATTTTAAGTTATTTAGGCTTTAGATTTTCATTTGTGGTGAACATTCCATATTCTCTCTATTGTTGTGGCTTCTATATTTCCATCTAGGTTTCCTACTCAAGTGTATGATTATGTTTCTCTATTTTAAACTATACAATGTTAATCTCTCATGAATTTAGTTCCATTTAGTCACTATAATAAAAGATGTTAGTTATGAGATATTATTATTATTCCAAATACCTTTATTAGAGGAAAGGAGTGTTTAAAACATACAAAGGTTCATATATTAATACATAAATACTTGGTATTACACATATAAATAAACCATTATTTTAATTTTTTTATGCTACATTTCAATGAAAATAAAAATGTGTATTTGGTGTAATCTAGATTATTGGAGATATGGTTTATTCATATAATGTCCAATAAACACATAATTTAACTAGATTGGGTAGAAATTTTCAATTTCATCCTCATTTATGTTTATAAAAACAACATTGATTAACACGTTCTTTGTATCATATACTATTTACTACAAAATAGCATGACATGGATATATATAAACCTTGCATCCATATTGTATATCTATATGTATAAATTGCATATATATGCATATAAGGTTCTCATGCATAATTGGAATAATTCGGTAATTAGGATATGCTCCATAGATTATATTGGTTTTTAAAATTCTTCATTTACTAAAATACTAAACCATTCACATGTATATTTCATCATAATACTATTAGTTGGAGTGGTTTGAATTCTCTAGTTTTTTTGTAGAAATATGTCTCAATCTTGAACATCAAGATTATCATCAAATCTTATCTAATATCTTTATGTGACAAATTATACCATAGTAGTTCAAATACTAGTATACATACACCTCTTACCTAATACACATATGTATATGTGTATATGATAAGACACAAACACATGTGATGGATATAATGATAAAATCAATAAATGTTTCCTATATGTTTTGATTATTATTATTCATTTACTGGTTTCCATTTCTTAATAATTTGACTAGTTAAGTAATTGGAGTACAAAAATATGATGAAATTTAAGTTGATAGTGTATTCACTGATCTTCTCCATGGTAGATCCTAAGGGATGACGATAGTATGAGGCTTGGCTCTGGTTTAGACTGTATGTAGCATTTATGATATATCTCACTGAGAAGATAGTAGCCATCATATCGATCTAGCTTGGAGATGATGGTCCAAACTCTTCTTTTAGAATAACATGAAGAGGTTGTAGTTTCAAGTTGATGGGATTTGTTTTGGTTTTTGTAGGGGAGTCCAGATGAAGATGGGATCAAGGTGGGTTTGGTCATGGATCTTGTAGGGTTGGTTGGAGATCTGATACATACTAGGGGCTTTTAATTTGTAGATCTTATTTTGGGTTGAGAGGTAGTGATTGGTGCAAGGAAGGCATCATCCTCAACCCTTACATGAGTCTATGACAACAAGCTATAGGTGTGAGCAGGTACAAGGAGTAGCACGAGGGTCTCTAACTCTATTATCATTGCTTGCAGATCCATCATTGCTAGAGTAAAGTTGGTGGTCAGTGCAAGGAGAAAGGAGGAGGGGTAGTTGTGACAGGGTGAGATAATTTTTAAGGGCTCTGACAATGAGAGGTAGATGTTGTGGTGGTTATCCTACCTGCTTTTGTATGCAATGGCGAGGTTGGGTGATGCATAACCATGAAGGCGGAAGCAAGGTGGGATACCGATGGTGTGGGTGGAGAACACATGAGTCGGGTGTGCCAAGCTGGCTAGAAGTGGTATTATTGTAGGTCTAAGGTGATACATGTCATGAGGGACTCGAAAACAATGTACATACTCCTTAGCACCACTAAGGTTAATTGTTGGTGTGGCATTCCACGTTGTAGAGTTTGGGAAAAGGGATAAAAAATAGTGTTGGTGAAGCTGCAAGGATTATGGCAGGTGGTAGTGATCTATGGAGTCTGTGAAGGTGGCGGGTTTCATGGTGATTGTCTCCTTATTGCTAAAGTCAAGGATCCACTAATCAATCTTTAGCATTTGTAGATCAAAGTTTCATGATGGATAGGGTTTCTTGCTCATCATTGATGGTGTCCATGGGTTGTATAGAAATAGGATAAGAGACTACAGTTTGAGACTAGTGTTCCCACTAATGAGGAGGAGAGAAAGGGGTGAGAAGAAGGAGGCGAGATAGATGAAAAATGGATGACTCATGGGTAACAACTTCCAGGTCATGAGGAGAAAACAACTTGTGTGTGTTACATGTGTCTCGTTCTTTTGTTTTTATTTACCCTTTCAATTAGTCCATTAATTTCATTACTCCCTTTTTCTTAATTACTTCTATTTTTTCTTTGTAGCTCCTATACCAAAGTTCTCACTATTGTGAGAAATTCTACTTAGATTTTATTTTTCTCCATAGTTATTTCCAAAGATATTAGTTCTCTACTTTGAAGCTATTATTTACGAAATTATTTTTTTCTCATTAATCCATTCAAAATTTATATCGATAAAAATAAATATTATTTCACATTAATTGCAAAGACATTAGTTTTAGTTTCAAGAGTAGTCTATAATCATGGTCAAATCAAGATATATTTGCACAAATTACCTGACTCACAATACTCAATATCAAACTAGTTCATGTAATAAGACTAGAGGGGGCTCATTCATAAATATTTTCTCATGTGAAGATAACAGATACATTTAGATAAAGGGAATTCCATCGAATACTAATCAGTATAAATTATAATGATAATTCAAATATAAGAACATATTGAAATTTGGAATGGACAACATTGTAAATAAGCTCAATATGAATTATAACACAAGGTAGATTTTTTAACCATAATTGAGTATGTAATACCTAGTCTAATGGCTTCCCAAATGATTAATTGGGTTGGTGAGACACTTAAAATTCAATTATGGATTCATCAGTACACCCTAAATGTTACAACCCCAATTTTTGGGTTCATTTGGTGAGAAATGTAATTTCTCATATTAAAGATATTTGAACAAATAATGATATGATTTGTTTGGAATAAATGTATTTCGTTTACAATAGCCTTGATGATTGTGTTGTGGGCTTCATTGGCTATTGGGCCCAAATAACATGGAAATTCAATTAGTAAATGAATAATTGAGTTTTTGAGAAAAGAAAGATGTGAAAACCTCTAGAAGGCAAAAAATATAATACAAAGGTGGATTTCGTTCCTCTTGGGTTCCTTAGGTCCCAAGGAATCCAAAGTTGCATAGAAAATGCAATAAGAAAATAAAAGATCAATTAAGTATTTCTTTATTAAGAAAGAAATTGAAAACAATGATAAAATGTGGAAAATAAGAGAAAAGAGGTATAATTAAGTCGTCCTTGGTAGAATTTCGTATCCCAAGGATTCCTAATGATAAAAGGAATACCAATGAGGAAAATAAAAGAAAAATAAAGAGAAATCCTCAAAAAGAGATATTTTAATAAGAAATACACATGATAATGGGATGTAATGCATATAGATGCATCTATAAGGATAATGAGTATCCTTGAAAAGGAATTTCAGTTTATTATAATTTCTTGGGGTTCAAGGAGCCCAATGAATAAAAATAGGAAATAGAAAATACAAATAAAGTCAAATAAGAATATAATAGGATGCATAATGAATGATTTAGTAGTATTATTAAAGAGATGGTATATTCTATTAAAAGAAAATATAGTTTTCATGGCCAATAGATTAAAAGGCAAGTACAAAGAAAGGAAAAGAAGTAATTTTCAAAATCCTAATATTTAATGAAAAAAGATTATCCAAAGAATTAGGAAAGAGAGCGAAACTTGCTTCCTATATAAGGAATATAACTTCTTATTGGAATTAGTACTTGGATCTCGTGGATGAGCATCCTAGGGCCTATCTACTCTCCCCTATATAAGGGGTACGACCCTGGGCCAAATCCAGAAGATCCCACACGTAATCCTCCACTCTTCTTTATCGTTTTCATTCTTAAACCCTAGCCATGGGTAGCAGCATGAGCATGGAGGTAGATGGAGCCAAGGAAAGGTCGAGATGGTGACTTGACGTGCCACGTTGCCGAAGAGAAATTTGGCCATCGAAGCTGTGCCCTAGAGCGTACATAACAGCAACTGCAAGGCTGCAGGGGCGGCCGCAAAAGGCATGGTCGACGAGTGAGAAAACAACCACCTTGTCCAAGGTTTGGGAGATGCCCATGTGCGCCTGAGCAAGGAGGAGGCAGAGCAAAAGCTCCCAGTGGATTTCGAGCCCAAACATGGGCACGAGAGCCGCGCCAAGGGCTTCCCTAGGCGGCGGCTGCTGCTGCTGAACTGAGGAAGAAGATGTTGCAGCCATTGGACCGTTATGCCCCTCCGTGGGATGAAGATGCGCGCAACTTAACCAAGGGTAGATGGGTCAATTTGTTATATTGCCAAATCGCTACATTGCATGGGGATATAGGTGACGTGGCATCCTCTGATTGGTCCAAAGAGGTAAACTTTGTGAAATTAATATCTAAATATTCGTAACTCCGATAGTAGCAAATAATATATGAAAATTGCTTAGAAAAATGAGAGGAATGAAATAAAAATATTTTTAGAAGTTGTTTCCTCTTTCAATTCGAAAAGTAATGTACATTATCAACTTTAATGAATTAAAGATTAAGAAACCCTATTTTGAAATGATTAATTTGTTTACTGGGGTTTAATAGATGATAAAAGTTGATATTAATCGGTTAATGATAAAAAAGAACATTAAAATCGAAAAGGATGAACTTTGCAAGTAATTGGTTTAATTTAGAGTTTCACGTGCATAAATATGTTTTAGTGGGACTTGAAACCCTAAAATTAGTGAATGAGACTATTAATAGCTTTAATTGATCGATTTCATGATTAGAGTTGAGATATGATAATTTTAAGCTATTTCGAGTACAAAATCCCTAATTATGGATAAAAACCCTAAATGTAGTAATTAGGGTTTTCTCATGAATAAAAGGTAGTAATAATGGCAAATCGAGTTCATATGTGAAGTAGACCATAATGAACTTTGAATTGATGATGAATGAGCATAATGATCTTGTCATGGATTAAAAGGATAAAAATAGTAGCTTTAATGTAAAAGAGGCACAATGGGCTTTATTAATGTTTAAGTGTGCCTTTAATCAGAAGTTAGGGTTTGTAAGTAATTGTATAGAATTAGGGTTTAAAATAGTAAATGAAGTGAAACTCTAATTGCAACCGAAATCCTAAAATGGATACGAAAACCTTAGGAAGCAATTTCAAGTTGAATAGAAAGAATCTTGATAAAGTGTGTAGTAAATAGAGTACATGTTTTTTTTAGGATTCTTGCTTGTGTGGTTAAACTACTTGCTTGGATTTCTTTCTTGGTTGGAATTGATATTAGCTTGAGAAATCTACTGAACAGGTATGTGGTTACGCTTACAAATAATCGCTTTAGTTTCACAATGATTTCCGAATGTGTTTATCAGTTGCTTAAAAAGAATTGTTGGATGCCTTTTATTTCATGCAACTATAAAGTGACTATGATTATCACAATGAATATATATATATATATATATATATATATATATATATATATATATATATATATATATATATATATATATAACTGTCTTAGATCTAAATCCACCTCTGTGGCTTGTAATGGCTAAAAAGGGGTAGCCTAGAGTAAGGTCTAGGTTATCGTGGGTTAGAAATTGGGCTACCAAGTGTAGTTCCATGAGACCCATTAGCATGCCATGAGTTAAGGAGTGGGCTACTTATGGGTAGTTCCATGTGACTCAACCCTAGAAACTAGTTCACCTATAGGTGGGACCATGAGGGGTTTAATGGGGAGCTACTATAATGAAAGTAGTATCCAGGTCCACTGTAGGGACAACACATAGGATAAGGAATGCATGGATCGCGCAGTTATATTTAAAATGTAAAATTGTTTGTTAAATGGTAATTGGCTGCAATACATTATTATGAATAATTGCACGATTTTTGGTTCCCCCACATTCCAGCTTTACGCTAACCGACGTTTTGTTTGTCCGCGTTTTAGGTACAAAGCCAAAAGGACAAACGGTAAATCGTCATATTGTGAAATAGATGAATTAAAATACAAGGAGGATTAGTTAGAGTAGAATGCATATGTGGATAGAAGTTTAGAGATTCAAGTTTTCAAAAGGTATGCACAATTGTTTTTCCTTACAACTTTCCAGTTTAGTCTGTTAAAATTTAATAATTGTTCTTGGTTAATTGTTGAACCTTTGATCCAGAAATTATGTGTGTGGCTTCGACCTCTCAATCTCCCTTAATTGGGGGTTACCGGAAGGTGGCCGGGGTCATAACATTTGGTATCAGAGCGTAGGTTCCTCACTTAACCATTAATTATTATTAAATTTTACAAACTCCATAGAACCCAAGAGAGTTATTAGAGGATTATCCAAAAGATGGAGGTGTCTAGAAAAAGATCAAGACTAGGGGCTGGCAATATTTTCCTCCGCACCGCTAGTCAGAATATGAGGACTCCCAAATCCGTATGACTGCCTGGTCAAAGTCTTAGGGTATGATTCGAAATAAGATACCTTTAGGACTCTCTCATCTTGTTCAACCCTTCTCAACTCAAATTCTATTAAGAACCTTAAGGATTAGGGTTTTCTCTCTTCTCCTCACCCTCTTGAGGTATGGGTAAGGATGATAAGGTTTAAGGAATCCTCCACCAAATTAATGAAAAGCATGCAAATAAGATGTCATGGACATAAGCTTAACAGATGAAGCATAAACTAAAGGATAGATACATGCTTAGGTCGTATGACATAAGTTGTCATTCCCTCAGAAGAGACCTGAGGCTAGACCTTCTTATCAGGAGGATAAATAAAGAGATTTAGTCTTGGAGGTAGAGATCTCCATTACAAGTAGAGACCTGGCACATCCTCTGAGGATGATGTTAACCGTAACCCTAAGTGAAGGCTAGCGAGAGAGACAACCTGATGAGTTAGATGTCATGGTAGACCAGGTGGTTGGATGGAAATACCATGGATGACGTATGAGCCATGAGAGGTTGGATGACCGAGTACCTTTGGCGACCCAACCCTGGGAAGGGTCGAGCAGTGGAGAGTGAAGGATAGCTCCTTCATTGATGAGGTTAGAGAATAACCTATGGTAACCCCATGAGCTTATATGAGCATGGCATAGTAAGCACCCAGAGTACATCAGTAGTACGAGCAGAAGGTTAAAACCCTGGCCAAGGAAGTATGTTGGATAGCTGATGATATAAGCATAAAGGGCTAGGGATAATCTTGAGCAAACATAAGTTCGAGCTTAGGCTTCACCCACATAGAGGTATGCTTGTGAGATTGATCCTTCATGGAAAGAGGACCTCTAATAGTAAGGTTGTTTGTAGGGTTAGCTCTAGAGAGAGAGGGGGAACTGTGTAAGAAGGTTGGAAGCCCAGACTTCGAGATATGAGGAAAAATGGGGAGTTGAAGATGATGCGACCTAAGTGAATGATAGGGGTTGCCTCATGCTCGATTCATGGAGGCTGATGATATCTTGGTTTCCCTTAGAGGAACCAAACCCTAGAGAGTAGATGAGGCTTTTGGCACCTTTGTGCCTGTGGTATAAGTGTTTACCATCTAAGAAAGGAAGAAGAAGTTTTGTATGCCCTGAAGAGGTTTAGTAACGGGTTGTGAGGCCTTATACCTTGTTGGTTGTCCTTGAGGAAGACTCCATTATGAAGTGTTGCAGGAAGTGCATGTCATGCCTTATACATGCTTGATTCATGGTTAAGAGTTTGAGCATGCAGTTGGACATCCAAAAGTGAACCTGGGGTTCCTAGGCCTAAGAGGGGAGGTGGTGTACCTGATGCTCATGATGAGATTTGAGTTTTTATAGATTCAAGCATGGTACTCCACATGGTTAGAGGAAAGGGAAATCCCTTAAGTTTAAGGTGTGTTTGACGAACCCCTCACAGCTAAGATGATGACATGGGAAGGTATGATCTTGATTCAGTTTTGAGGAAAGAGAACAAGTATGGCCTAGCATGGTTTAGTAGGTGGTCTACTTATGCCTTAGTAGTTGTTGGGTTAAGAATGTTCATGTGTATATAAACCCTAAGGATGGTTGTGACCTTGTTGTCAAGGGATGAAGTTTCCTCCCATCCTGGGAGAGGGACCCTTTTGTAGGGTGTATATTAGTTTTGTTGGTTTAAGGTAACCTAAAGAGGTCTCATAGGATCTTGAGAAGCTAAGTGAAAAGTACATGGTATGAGAATGAACCTGTAGACCCATAGATATCCATCTCTAAGTGCATGTGGGTGTGTTACCATGGAGGTAAATGGTAAGGGGCCTAACCAAGGTAGGAAGGTCACCATGACCCTTATGAAAGGATGAAAGTCAGCCCAAGAATGCAGAGAGAGATGATGAAGGCTTGGGTAAGGTTCTAAGTTGAACATGTACTATAAGAGAATCCTAAGTCTATCCTAGGGTCAGGTAGGGATAAGACCGATGGAAGTAGGAGCTACCTAATTCCCTAGTTGCACATGACCATAGGGTCGGGAGGTAACAACTATTATTGTTTGAGGGTCATGGGTTAGGAGATTGATCACCTTCATGAACTCATGGGACCCAAATGGCAAATGAGTAGGGCACTCTCTGGATGCATAAGGGAAGAGGGATGACCCCAAAAGTGTCAGCACCCTATAGACCTAGAGGTGATGACCAAGGAATATGTGTGGATCCATGTAGGTTCAAAACCAGTTTTCCATGGAGGTAACTTTGATATCAAGATGACTGTAATATAGAGGCATAAATGGCACGTTTCAACTTAGATTTAAAGGTGTACTGGCAAGGTGGGATGTACCATCTCTACTCTTAGAATAGGAAGAACTCTATATTTGGACTACAGCCAAATGCTTATTTCCTCTTGTTATGGGAGTGAGAGATAGGACAGTACACATTCCATACACCAAGGACAAAGATGATGTGAGTTGGAACGTTGCTACTAGGTATGAGGACAAAGATGATAACGTACCTTGGTGGAGTAAACAATACATGGATGGTTTACAAATAGTAAGAGAAATGAGGATGTATTTAGCAGAAGCTATGTGGAACTTGCAAGTTGTACCAGGTTGAGTTTGATCACCAAAAAGACAAGCTCAAAGTGTTTTCAATGAAGATAGACTTAGAGTTCGACATGATAAGTGAAATACATGGAAGTGTATGTCTTCAATGTTACCTAATACCTAAGGATGTGAAGTGGTAAATGATGCTCAGGTTGAGATATATCTTACTAGTTTGGCTAGAAGCTAGAAGAGGTTGTTAGGCTAACCCTATGTTTGGGAAGGAGATGTGTTTGGCTAACACTCAGATATAATGAGATATGTTGAAAAAGTTAATGATTGTTTGGTTAGCTAGTCTAGTCCTAGATATAATGAAAGGATGGTGATAGAACCTCAGATATACTTCTTTGGAAAGGAAGGAGATGAAACCCCAATTAGAGTGATTTAGGGTTTCTGAGGAATTGGTCTTGAGGAATCATGACATACAGGAAATCATGATACACCGTACTACGAAGATAGTAAGTGATAGTAGTACTTGAGATGCTTAAGATGATGTTGCACGTGGCTTGTCGCCATGCAATCCAAGAGGTGAAGGACGAACACCAATAACCCAATGTATCGATATAGAGTATAAAGAGTTCCTGAGAGGGGAAAAGGGAGTTCATCAATATCGAGGTTGTAAGTCTTCCCCAAACCAAGGAAGGTCAAGATGCAATGTGGGTTATGGTAGATTGCCTTACCTAGATGGCATGAGAAAGAAAGAGTTTTGTTAAGGGACAGATCTGGTTGAACTACACATGAGAGAGATGGTTCAACTACACCATGATGTGAGTTCAAAAGTTCTTGAGTATAACCTAAAGGTTCACTTCCATGAGATGGAAGTAGAAACATGAAGAACTCTATGTTAGTACAATTTATCACCTCTAACTAATGGATAGTATGATCCAGACTAAAGGGTCTAATGAGAGCATGTGTGCTCATTTAGGGTGATATCTAGAGACAGTTTTGATGATAACCACCATAGCCAGTATCAGGATTTAAAGAGGCTCTGTAAGGGAGGTTGTGTCGGTCACCACTTTAGTAAGGTTATGTTGGTGAAAGGACCATGTGATGGTTAGAAAAGGACCACAATGCGTGTAGATGAAGTCGCTTTGATCGTGCAATGGCTGAAAGGAGCCTAGAGACGATGGGAGTCGTGAGAAGATGCATAGTAGACTGACATCTAGTTCATTGTGGGAGAATATGTGACATGAAAATCTGACCCCTCTAAGTTAAAGCTAAGAGTGCTGAGTCCTCGATTCATGGGTTCTTTTGACATGGTTTGGTGGAGAAGGTTAAGTTTGATCTTACCCCTCAGGATAAAGTAATGTGTGATAAGTTCCATGTGTCCAATTTAGACCACTATGTGAGGTACCCAGTGTTGGGATTTGTGGAGAAAACATGCGCGGCGGAAGCAACTAAATCCACGCAACCCGTAACAGGATCTCATCGATAACAACGTATTCGGAAATAGGTTTGCGGGATATACCTTATCGCGGAGCAAGTCTGGCGATGTCCCGCTGCACGACGGTGCAACACTGCTTGTCAAACACGGACGGATCTTCTCTCCCGTTCACTGTCGCAGGTTGATCCGGCAATGCTCCTCTGCGGCAGTGATGTACGTTGCTCGCAGCACGTACAGGTGGTCGTCGACGTCCTCCGAACGCAGGCGTCAAGGCGTCTGCATCTCTACTTCGTCCACGCGGATGGACGGAACTCCACGTCACGCTTCTCAAGCCGGCGGGAAGGAGCGTGTCTCTGCGGCGGCGTGCTAGCGCCGCGTTGCTCTCCTTTCTCTCCTAAGGACGACGACGGCTAGGTTTACGTATGTGAGCGTAACCTAAAAGCGTCTCTCTATATCTTATATAGATATCGGCCGTCTATCCTCCTTTAAATAGGATAAGAAGAGAAGTAGGGTTTCCTAAACCCATCGGTAAACAGAAACATTGCGTTAATTAAAACGCTCGTGGATTAATTAGAATATTTCGGAATTCATTAATTAACCAAATAATCGCATTAATTGATTAATTAATATCCGACTCCATGCAATCGCTTGAGATGGCTCTACGGGCATACATATACCAACAGACTCCCACTTGCACTTAGAGCCAGTCACTCCAATATTATTCTAATCGATTACATAAACATTTTAGTAATCACTGTGATTCGAAGCAATTTCAATCAAATCCACAATTATACTCCTATTCCAACACATCCTGTGCGTGTGACCCGGTAGGCTCCAAATTACGTTGGCAGTGATATCCATAATCATATTATGATTTCACAAGCAATGATTGGTATCTAGCAAGACTTCATTGCTACCCAAGTAATTGGAGAAGTTGGAGAACAACTTGACCTATCATTCATGACTGGTGTTATAGTGATTGTATAGTTCCTTTGTTGCTGATATCCGGATTGAACTCAAGTCATGGAATTGTTATCCTCTTCAATGTTCAATCCATGTTCCTTGAACTAGAGCAGACTGTCTGAGATATATGTAAGCTCAATATCACATATTGACTCACATCAGCATGGCCATGCATTTCTCAGTCTCGCTTATCAAGTGGCCGGAATATCAAACTCCCGTAGGAAGGACAAATTCCATCTACATCACTCACAGTCACAATCCTTATTCAGGACCACGGTGGATGATGTCAAAGTACACCAAACGACATGTGATAAGTGTAGTGACTTCAGGTCTAAGAACCACAATCACCACCATCATTATGAGATGTGACTCTAACTACCAATCATGGTATCCATGTGTCACTCTCAAGGTGGGTCTATCCGATACACTGTTCTCTAACAAGTATGTATGTATTTGGTTTGATATCTCCATATCATGGATAATGAGATTCTTCCATCAACCAACATACATTCTAATCTTATGTGTTATTGATGTCTATGGATATTTCCACAATAACAACCGATTAGGGACAAAACAAGAATACATACTCTTAACATACATATGATCTCACTATTCAGGTCATCAACCCGAAGACATATGTCATTGAGTATATTATTCTATAGACATCTATAAGTTTTATGGTCATCTCACAATATAAAACACAAACATATAGATTGGAAACTTGCCTTTATTGATATGATCAATATAGTATTACAAATCGTTTACATAGTATCCCATTACGATCATCGAATGATAGTCTCTATGGGCATACATACCAACAGATTCCCACTTGCACTTATACCCAATCACCCATGAATCTCAATCCAAGTGATCGAACATGCCCGTCATGTTTCTGTTGTGAAAGTGCTTTTGTGAGCGGGTCAGCCACATTGCTTTCTGTAGGTACTCTGCAAATCTTCACATCTCCTCGTTGTACGATCTCTCGTATGAGATGGAACCGCCGTAGAATATGTTTGGAACGTTGGTGCGATCTTGGTTCTTTAGCTTGTGCAATTGCTCCATTGTTGTCGCAAAACAACTCAATTGCATCACCAGCGCTTGGAACCACTCCAAGTTCAGAAATGAACTTCTTGATCCACACAGCTTCCTTTGCAGCATTAGATGCGGCAATATATTCGGCCTCTGTTGTAGAATCCGCAACCGTCTCTTGCTTGGAACTCTTCCAGCTCACAGCTCCGTTGTTCAGGCAAAACACAAATCCAGATTGCGATCTGTAGTCATCTTTGTCAGTTTGGAAGCTAGCATCGGTGTAACCCTTTACCACGAGCTCTTCCTCACCACCGTATACCAATAATTGATCCTTAGTTCTTCTCAAGTACTTTAGGATGATCTTTACGGCTGTCCAGTGACATTCACCTGGATCTGACTGATACCGGCTCGTCATGCTCAAAGCATACGATACATCAGGACGAGTACATAACATCGCGTACATGATAGATCCAATTGCTGATGCATATGGAATCTTACTCATGTGTGCCCGTTCATCACATGAACTAGGACATTGGGATTTAGAGATTGTAACCCCATGGGACATGGGCAAGTTACCTCTCTTAGAACCCTCCATGCTAAACCTCTTTAGCACCTTGTCAATGTATGTGCTCTGGCTTAGGCCTAGAAGCCTTCTAGATCTATCTCTATAGATCTTAATCCCAAGTATATAGGATGCTTCGCCTAAATCCTTCATAGAGAAAGTCTTCCCTAGCCAACCTTTTACTGTCTGAAGAGTAGGGATGTCATTTCCCATCAATAGTATGTCATCCACATACAATATGAGAAATACGACTGTGCTCCCACTAACCCTTTTGTAAACACAAGGTTCATCTTCATTTTGACTAAAGCCAAACTTTTTGACTACTTCATCAAAACGTAGATTCCAGCTCCGAGATGCTTGCTTCAATCCATAGATTGACCTTTGTAGCTTACAGACTTTATTGGCTTCCTTTGGATCGATAAAACCCTCAGGTTGTGTCATGTACACATCCTCGAGTAAATTCCCATTAAGGAATGCTGTTTTAACATTCATCTGCCAAATCTCATAGTCATGATAAGCTGCAATGGCAAGCATGATCCTGATGGATTTAACCATGGCAACTGGTGAGAAGGTCTCGTCATAATCAACACCTTGAATTTGACGGAATCCTTTCGCAACCAATCTACCTTTATAGGTTTGAACATTTCCATCCATGTCAGTCTTCTTCTTGAAGACCCACTTGCACCCTATGGGTCTTACCCCTTCGGGTGGATCCACCAAGGTCCATACCTTGTTGGTGTACATGGATTCCATCTCAGATCTCATGGCTTCGAGCCATTTCTCAGATTCTGGTCCCTTAGTAGCTTCTAGATAGGAAGTTGGCTCATCTGCTATGCCCAATTCGTCACTGTCTTGAGTCACGAGAAATCCAAATCTCTCAGGCTCAATTCGTGTCCTACTAGACCTACGAGGTTCCTGTGTTACATTTGGAACTTGAAATTCCACAACAACTTGTGAGTCCTCATGTTCCTTATGTACCTCCTCAGGTTCTCTGCTTTCTTGTTGGTCTCGAACTTCTTCGAACTCTACATTCCTCCCACTAATTCCTTTGGAAATAAATTCCTTTTCAAGAAATACAGCAGTCCTAGCAACAAACACTTTGTTGTCAGTTGGTGTGTAGAAGTAGTATCCCCGAGTTTCCTTGGGGTATCCAACAAAATAGCATTTTTCCGATTTGGGTCCAAGCTTTTCAGGAAATTGTTTCCTAACATAAGCTTCACATCCCCAAATCTTTAACATAGACAAATTGGGACGATTCCCATTCCATATCTCATATGGTGTCTTTTGAACCGATTTGGAAGGTACACGGTTAAGTGTAAACGCTGCAGTTTCAAGAGCATATCCCCAGAATGATATTGGAAGTTCGGCTGAACTCATCATTGATTGTACCATGTCTAATAATGTACGATTCCTTCTTTCTGACACACCATTATGTTGTGGTGTACCAGGTGGAGTCCATTGTGATACAATACCACGGTCTCTCAGAAGGTCCTCAAACTCTTGGCTTAAGTATTCACCACCTCGATCTGAACGGAGTGCTTTAATACTCTTACCAAGTTGCTTCTCCACTTCATTCATGAAAGTCTTGAACATTTCAAGAGTTTCTGACTTGTGTTTCATAAGATATACATAGCCATACCTACTGAGGTCATCAGTGAAGGTAATGAAGTATTGATAGCCTCCTCTAGCATTTGATCTAAAAGGTCCACATACATCAGTATGTATGAGCCCTAGCAGATCACTGGCTCTCTCACTGTGTCCAGTGAAAGGAGTCTTGGTCATCTTCCCTAATAAACATGCCTCGCATGTCTCTAATGATTCAAAATCAAAAGAGTCTAGATAACCATCCTTATGGAGTCTAGATATGCGCTTCTCGTTTATGTGCCCAAGACGACAATGCCATAAGAATGTTTTGTTTGAGCGGTCAAGTTTTAGCCTTTTAGTATTTACGTTATATATGCTAGTCTCAAGTTCTAACAAGTAGATGCCATAAGACATAGGGGCATTGCCATAAAAGATCTCATCTTTAGAAATAGAAATAATTCCATTCTTAATGTGAAATTCAAATCCACTCTTGTCCATACAAGATATAGAAATAATATTTCTATTAATGGAAGGTACATAATAGCAATTCTCTAATTCTATTACAAGGCCCGTAGGCAAAGATAAACTAATAACTCCAACTGCGGTGGCATCAACTCTTGCTCCATTAGCGACCCGCAGCTCGACTTGGCCCTTTCGTAAAGGCTTACTTCTTATCAGATCCTGCATATTAGAACATATGTGAGATCCACATCCGGTATCCAGTACCCATGATGAAGAAGTATTTAAGTTTATCTCAATAACGTATATACCTGAAGTGGAGATCTCTATCCCCTGCTTCTTCTTCCTTAGTTCCTCCAGGTAGAGAGGACAGTTTCTTTTCCAATGTCCAGGCTGGTGACAATGGTGACAACTGCCTTCTTTGGAGATCCCACCTTTAGCTTTGAGCGCGGATGACTTTGGCTTCTGCCCGGCTTTAGAACTTTTCTTAGCCTTGCCTTTGCCTTTTGACTTTCCCTTTGTCTTGCTGATCATCATCACAGACTTGGGCTTGTCTTTCTTCATCTGTGCTTCGGCTGTCCTCAACATGCCCAACAATTCTGACAACGGCTTGTCAAAATTGTTCATGTTGTAGTTCATGACAAAATGATTATATGATTCAGGCAACGATTGTAGAATCACATCAGTGGCCAACTCTTGACCTAGGGGAAATCCCAGCTTGGATAGGCTTTCCACGTACCCAATCAAGGTGAGTATATGGGTGCCAACTGAGTCTCCCTCTTTCATCTTGCTTTTGAACAACGCCTTTGAGACATCATATCTCTCCTGTCTTGCTTGATGTTGATACATGTTCTTGAGATGTGTTACCATCTCCATGACATTCATGTTCTCATGTTGCTGTTGCAACTCATAGTTCATTGAGCACAACATTAGGCACTTGACATCCACGGCATCATCAAGGTGCTTCTTGTAAGCATCCTTTTCAGCCTTGGGCGCATTTACGGCGGGCTCCTCTGGCTCTGGTGTTTCAAGGACATAGAGCTTACGCTCATGTGTGAGAATAATTCTCAATGTCCTAAACCAGTTTTGAAAGTTGGTTCCGGTAAGTTTGTCCTTCTCAAGGACCGATCGCAACGAGAACGTGTGAGTGTTGTTTGCCATTTGATTGCTACAAAAGAAAAAATTTGCATTTAGTCCAAAACATTTTGACTTGTAAAGATTTGATAAACGAGATTGATTAGGCCTTTAATTAATTACGCTCCCACTATTTTATTCAAATTGATAGCCCTCACTATCAACTCGGAAGATTGCAACGCACAACCTTCTAGTGAGCCAAGACCCAAAATAATTGGATCAATGCCCAGCCAATGCCGGCGTCAAAGACCAAATACTAAGGTAGGCAACTTTTGCCAATTGCATCATATGCAACTCTTGGATAGATGATCATACACAACTCCTTGCCATGATGCATCTGTGTGCCTCTAGGTACTTGATCCTATCAAGGTTCCCTAGCTAAGTCCAACCCATAAGCCAACACGATGAGTGTGCACCCTGCGGAGGTAGACCCACACACCCACCATCATACTTCCACGAGATAGACAGTGTACCACGCGGAGGCGTGCCCACACATAGTCGATCAAGCTTTTCATGTGTGTTGCTTTATGGAAGGCAACTAAAACTTAATATTATTAATTGAGGGATTTTATTAATACATACATACATATATATATATATATATATATATATATATATATATATATATATATATATATATATCCAAACACCACATACTTATAGTACGTATCATATACTACTATATCCACAACCACAAACGATAGACATGCAATCACAAATACATCGGTTATGGCCATACTATTGTAATCCTTTGGAGCAACAAAGGATTACGGTCCACCTATGGTCTTATGCATCTCATGCAACACCTGTGAAAACAACCTGTAAGCCTATAATGATCAAAATTACAATGAACAACTTCATGGATGCTTCGTGAGGTTGGAATGTCAAGTTGCTTCTTGGAATGGGATCTTGTTGTTGCTTCTCCATGGACGCTCCTTGGAGTGGGATCTTCAGGTTGCTTCTTGGAATTAGATCTTCATGGTGCTTCTCCATGGACACTCCTTGGAGTTGGATCTTCAAGTGGCCTCCTTACATCAAGATTACAAAGACTAAAACTAATCCTATCTTTATTACATCATATGATTACAAAATTAAAGAGAAAGAATTAATTACACTTTGAAATAAGAGATGAGGCTCGGCATGCAAGCCGAATACATTATACAAAGGATCCATATGCAACGATTATACATCCATAACATTCACAAACAACCATATCCACAAGATCAACATCCACATCCATTCACAACATTCACAAAAGGGGATACTAGGCCATAACCGTGCATGCACTCACCACATAAAATAGATTTTAAAGGCGACATGTATGCTATCATAGGTATATCTACATATACGTATATACATATTAAAATTGCAGTACTTTTAATGCGGGACATTCCCCATTAAATGAATTTTGACTCCCACACATACAATGCGGGGTACACAGGGGCAGCGCCCCTGAAAGGTCTACGGAATTTTACTTCCGTGCACTTAAGAAAATCACTATTTTCCACAGTCGACCCCGTCCGAAACGTCAAAAACAATAGCCTGCGGCGTATGTGGAATTAGGTTTAGATTTGCACATTAACAGGTTTAATTCGCATCGTATGCAACATAAAACAGTATACAGCGATTCGATCATATCGAAACGAATCCAAATACGCCGTAGATCGACGCTGCTCTGATACCACTGTTGGGATTTGTGGAGAAAACATGCGCGGCGGAAGCAACTAAATCCACGCAACCCGTAACAGGATCTCATCGATAACAACGTATTCGGAAATAGGTTTGCGGGATATACCTTATCGCGGAGCAAGTCCGGCGATGTCCCGCTGCACGACGGTGCAACACTGCTTGTCAAACACGGACGGATCTTCTCTCCCGTTCACTGTCGCAGGTTGATCCGGCAATGCTCCTCTGCGGCAGTGATGTACGTTGCTCGCAGCACGTACAGGTGGTCGTCGACGTCCTCCGAACACAGGCGTCAAGGCGTCTGCGTCTCTACTTCGTCCACGCGGATGGACAGAACTCCACGTCGCGCTTCTCAAGCCGGTG
Source organism: Alisma plantago-aquatica (assembly GCA_963693085.1). Lineage (NCBI taxonomy): Eukaryota > Viridiplantae > Streptophyta > Magnoliopsida > Alismatales > Alismataceae > Alisma > Alisma plantago-aquatica. The sequence continues at coordinate 683,802,538 of OY856409.1, forward strand.
GGAAGGAGCGTGTCTCTGCGGCGGCGTGCTAGCGCCGCGTTGCTCTCCTTTCTCTCCTAAGGACGACGACGGCTAGGTTTACGTACGTGAGCGTAACCTAAAAGCGTCTCTCTATATCTTATATAGATATCGGCCGTCTATCCTCCTTTAAATAGGATAAGAAGAGAAGTAGGATTTCCTAAACCCATCGGTAAACATAAACGTTGCGTTAATTAAAACGCTCGTGGATTAATTAGAATATTTCAGAATTCATTAATTAACCAAATAATCGCATTAATTGATTAATTAATATCCGACTCCATGCAATCGCTTGAGATGGCTCTACGGGCATACATATACCAACACCCATACCATGTGCTGAGCAATAAATCTAGTGAGCCCCAAGGGAGGCTGAAATGGCCTGAGTCACCTGTGCAGTTTATAGATGCCACGGTGAAAGAACTTAGAGAAAAGAATATGTGATGATAAAGGTTCCTTGAAAGTTCCATGGGTAAGGTAAAGCCACATAGGGGTAAATGATGGACATGGAAAAATCTTATCCTGAATTGTTTATTTGCTTGATAGAATTTTGAGGAAAAATTCCTATAAGAGGGGAAGGATGTTACAACCCCAATTTTTGGGTTCATTTGGTGAGAAATGTAATTTCTCATATTAAAGATATTTGAAAAAATAATGATATGATTTGTTTGGAATAAATGGATTTCGTTTACAATAGCCTTGATGATTTTGTTGTGGGCTTCATTGGCTATTTGGCCCAAATAACAAGGAAATTCAATTAGTAAATGAATAATTGAGTTTTTGCGAAAAGAAAGATGTGAAAACCTCTAGAAGGCAAAAAAATATAATCCAAAAGTGGATTTCGTGCCTCTTGGGTTCCTTCAGTCCCAAGGAATCCAAAGTTGCATAGAAAATGCAATAAGAAAAGAAAAGATCAATGAAGTATTTCTTTATTAAGAAAGAAATTGAAAATAATGATAAAATGTGGAAAATAAGAGAAAAAAGGTATAATTAAGTCGTCCTTGGTGGAATTTCGTATCCCAAGGATTTCTAATGATAAAAGGAATACCAATGAGGAAAATAAAAGGAAATAAAGAGAAACTCTCAAAAAGAGATATTTTAATAAGAAATGCACATGATAATGGGAAGTAATGCATATAAATGCATCTAGAAGGATAATGAGTATCCTTGAAAAGGAATTTCAAATTATTATAATTTCTTGGGGTCCAAAGAGCCCAATGAATAAAAAGAGGAAAGAGAAAATACAAATAAAGTCAAATAAGAAGATAATAGCATGCATAATGAATGATTTATTAGTATTTTTAAAGAGATGGTATATTCTATTAAAAGAAAATATAGTTTTCATGGCCAATAGATTAAAAGGCAAGTACAAAGAAAAGAAAAGAAGTAATTTTCGAAATCCTAAGATTTAATGAAAAAGGATTATCAAAAGAATTAGGAAAGAGAGCGGAACTTGCTTCCTATCTAAGGAATATAACTTCCTATTGGAATTAGGACTTGGATCTCGTGGATGAGCATCCTCGGGCCTATCTACACTCCCCTATATAAGGGGTACGACCCTAGGCCAAATCCAGAAGATCCCACACGTTATCCTCCACTCTTCTTTCTCATTTTCATTCTTAAACTCTAGCCATGGGTAGCAGCATGATCACGGAGGTAGATGGAGCCAAGGAAAGGTCAAGATGGTGGCTTGATGTTCCACTCAAAGAGCAACTTGGCCATCGAAACTGTGCCCTGGAGCACGCATAACGGCAGCCACAAGGCTGCAGGGGCGACCGCAAAAGGCATGGCCAATGAGTGAGAAATAGGCCACCTTGGCCAAGGTTTGGGAGACACTTGTGTGCGCCTGAGCAAGGAGGAGGCAGAGAAAAAGCTCTCGGTGGATTTTGAGCCCAAACCTAGGCGGGAGAGCCGCACCAAGGGCTACTGCTGCTGCTGAACCGAGGAAGAAGATGATACAGAAATTGGAACGTTATGCCCCTTCTCGGGCTGAAGATGCGCGCAACTTAACCAAGGGAACATGGGTCAATTCGTTATATTGTCAAATCGCTGCATTGCATGGGGATAGAGGTGACGTGGCATCCTCTGATTGGTCCGAAGAGGTAAACTTTGCGAAATTCATATCTAAATATTCGTAACTCCGATAGTAGGAAATAATATATGCAATTGCTCAGAAAAATGAGAGGAATGCAATAAAAATATGTTTAGAAGTTGTTTCCTCTTTCAATTCGAAAAGTAATGTAAATTATCAACTTTAATGAATTAAAGATTAAGAAATTCTATTTTGAAATGATTAATGTGTTTAGTGGGGTTTAATGGATGATTAAAGTTGATATTAACCGGTTAATGATAAAAAGGAACATTAAGATCGAAAAGAATGAACTTTGCATGTAATTCATTTAATTTAGAGTTTCACGCACATAAATATGTTTTAATGGGCCTTGAAACCCTAAAATTAGTGAATGAGACTATTAATAGCTTTAATTGATCAATTTCATGATTAGAGTTGAGATATGATAATTTTAAGCTATTTCGAGTACAAAATCCCTAATTATGGATAAAAACCCTAAATGTAGTAATTAGGGTTTTCTCATGAATAAAAGGTAGTATTAATGGCAAATCAAGTTCATATGTGAATTAGACCATAATGAACTTTGAATTGAGGATGAATGAGCACAATGATCTTGTCATGGATTAAAAGGATAAAAATAGTAGCTTTAATGTAAAAGAAGCATAATGGGCTTATTTTATGTTTAAGTGTGCCTTTAATCAGAAGTTAGGGTTTGTAAGTAATTATATAGAATTAGGGTTTAAAATAGTAAATGAAGTGAAACCCTAATTGCTACCGAAACCCTAAAATGGATATGGAAACCTTAGGAAGCAATTTCAAGTTGAATAAAAAGAATCTTGATAAAGTGTGTAGTAAATAGAGTACATGTGTTTTTCAGGATTCTTGCTTGGGTGGTTAAACTACTTGCTTGGATTGCTTTCTTAGTTGGAATTGATATTTGCTTGAGAAATCTACTGAACATGTATGTGGTTACGCTTATGAATAATTGCTTTAGTTTCGTGGTGATTTCCGAACGTGTTTATCGGTTGCTTGAAAATAAATGTTGGATGCCTTTTATTTCATTCAACTATAAAGTGACTATGATTATCACCATGAATATATATATAACTGGCTTAGATCCGAATCCACCTCTATGGCTTGTAAAGGATAAAAAGGGGTAACCTAGAGTAAGGTCTAGGTTATCGTGGGCTAGAAATTGGGCTACCAAGTGTAGTGTCATGAGACCCTTTAGCATGCCATGAGTTAAGGAGTGGGCTACTTATGGGTAGTGCCATGCGATTCAACCCTAGAAAATGGTTCACCTATAGGTGGGACCATGAGGGGTTTAATGGGGAGCTACTATAAGGAAATTAGTATCCAGGTCCACTGCAGGGACAACACAAAGGATAGGGAATGCATGGATCGCGTAGCTATATTTAAAATGTAAAATTGTTTGTTAAATGGTAATTGGCTGCAATACATTTTTATGAATAATTGTATGATTTTTGGTTCCGCCACATACCAACTTTATGCTGACCGATGTTTTGTTTGTCGATGTTTTAGGTACAAAGCCAAAAAGACAAACAGTAAATCGTCATATTGTGAAATACATGAATTAAAATACAAGGAGGATTAGTTAGAGTAGAATGCATATGTGGATAGAAGTTTAGAGATCCAAGTTTTCAAAAGGGATGCAAAAGTTTATTTTCTTACAGCTTTCCAGTTTAGTCTGTTAAAATTTAATAATTGTTCTTGGTTAATTGCCGAACCTTTGATCTGGAAATTATGTGTGCGGCTTTGACCTCTCAGTATCCCTTAATTGGGGGTTACCAGAAGGTGGGGTCGTAACACTAAACATACAACCCCAAGACACCAAAGCTTATAAATAACTACTGACATATATGAAATAGGGGATTCAACATTGTTAATTCTATAGGAACTGATTTGGAATTAGAAGAAATTAAAGGCAAGTCAAAATAAGAGTAATAAAGAGATACCCTCCCTCTATACCATTAAGTCCCATCTATTTTATCCTCCATTACATATATTTAATATGTATACCATTAAACTCCACATTTTCTTCACTGCATCATTTCCATGTGTGAGTATATCATCTAACTTTGCTTGGGTCTAATCCACGAAACAAGTTTTAGGTTTATAATTCTTGATGTTTTGACTTGAATACATGAATATATCTAGATTTCCTTATTGTTAACGATAGTTTGGAAGTATTTCCAATTGTATCCTCTATTGCACTAACCTAAAAATACTTCATAAGGTGACTCTTGAACAAACAAAGGAAATGAGTGATTATCATCGATGTGAAGGTAGAAGACAGAATTTGTGGTGTAATTTCCTAATTAATATATAATTAAGAGTGTTACCAACATGAAAGCATATCCTTATCTTCAATAATACATGCTTCTTCTATACTTGAAGGGGAAAAAGACAATATCATAGCAATTTTTAATATATCAATAATCAATTTATGTGGAGAGTTATTTACATGAAATTTCAAGTTCCATGGTTGTGAATATCGGGACCTAAGTATTTATAAGACTAGATTTATTCCTAAAATTACTTTTTCTTATTTCAGTATGATAAAAAATGACTTTAGAAATGACTCTCATAATTATTGACCTGAATATCGAGTAAGTGTTTCATATAGATTCCATGCTCTCAGCAAAATTGTTCCTAAAGTACTACATTTGCATCATTCTACTACAGGACATTGTGGTCATCAAATATATTATATTTATATAAATTGATTGATTACGATCCAAAATATTATCCTCCTATTCTTTTACTATTGTGGAGAGCAACATAAGTGTACCAAAAATCAAGTCAGTATAGACTAAGAAACCACTATTATCTAGTTATTAATTAGTATTTTCTTCTACTTTTTTATATTTATTATTTGATAATATCACATTCATATCAAAATGTGTTGATCTCTATATATTTTCTCTCTTTCTGTTGCCCTTGCATGAAAGACTTCTCAAGTGATAGGACCTTATTTCACTTGAAGTTGAAGATTGAGCACATAGTACACCACACCTAATGTGAAAAGAAGGTAGCATCTGTGATGCAAGAGCAAAAACACTTTGTGACTATGATATGTCCACCATCAAATGAATTGTGATAGATGTCAACACTAAAAAACAAAACATAACAAGATTGAAATAAATATGAACCTCATGCAGATGATACAACAAAACTAGCTTGTTGGAATGACCAACGAAGACCTAAATGAGAATATTTAATGATACATAAACTTATGTGTTACTTAAAAGTTCAATTGTGTGATATTCTAATCTCTTTGAATCCATATTTTATATTTCTTTCTATGATATCAAACACTCAATTGGTGTATCAACATATCTGTAAATATCATGAAAATGTGGAAGGAGCTCATGAAGCCCTCTTCAAATTAGTTCCCTTAATTCTCACCACCTATATAAAGACCAAATATAGGTTATAAGATTTTTTATATGAATATATTTAAAGAGTGTAACAAGTCATACACATCTCATCTTGGAGGCATGGCTGATATTTTACGTGTTCTAAAACTAACTACTATACTTGGTGAACACCCTCCTTGATGGCATGGTTGGTGGTGGAAAACTAACAAAGAATCTATATTATGAGACAAATATATTAGAAATTATGGAAATAAACTATGCAATCTAGGGAGGAGAGAGTAGGCTATTTAATCATATAAATACAATTTCACAAGCTCACTCTATACATCATAATAGTTTCAATACCAATCTTGATGATCTTGATGCATTTCCCGAAGAAACTGTCTCTTGACCAAAAGTCATAATGAGAATATTTTAATTTTTAGCTTTAACAAAACTTATGGCATTTTTAGATACTTAAAACATTAGTTGGAGAACAAAGTGCCATAAATAGCCAATTTTTTAAGTTCTTACCATATAATATCTTGACTAACTTCCAAGGTAGTACCAATACTCTTGTGGATCAAATATCCAAAATTGATTCATCCATTCAATGCATTACATTATACTTTTTGGAATGAATAACAATTATTAAAAAGAGTATATCTAGGCAATTACTAAAAGAAGTGTTAAGAAATTTTCCTAAATAATTCTTGAAAAGGAAAGACACAACATGATGAAGAAAAGCATGCACAAATTGAAGTTGGTGAGGATTCTCCTATAGATGTTGACATAACTCAATAGAAGAATAAGAAAGGAGAAAAGTCCACTAAACTATGACATATTTTTACCACACACCTACAAGACCATCTAGTGACGTTTCACCTTCATAAATAGTTCACATTGTTCATTGATATTCTAAAGAAGCACAATCTTTATACACCGTGCTTAGATGCAACTATTGACATTCTCACATAGTCATTGTTACTTAGTATATTTTCATTCACAAGTACATGAAAGACGATTATGAGTTGTTCAAGCATGCATACACTACTGAAGATATAATGAAATCCATGATGCGTAAGAAGTATAAAGATATAGGTTTCTTTGGTATACCATGGCATAATGTATATTCGGTAATCTAGCATACACTTACAGACCTCTTTTTTGGCATAAGCCTCATTCACATATTCTTATGCCAAAGTCTAGGCCTCACCATCATGAAGTCAATGGGGACAACAAAAATTTTGTTTTATATATCTATGACCACTTCCAAGGGAATTATTGAATATGTATTGGTCCACATGGGAAATCATAATTTTCTTGTGATTTCCTCATGATGGATATCAAGAAGGACCCTAAATACCCATGATCTTCAGACACCCTTGCTAGCCATTTCAAGAAATCTTTAGAAGTAGAAGTCTTAATCATCACCATTTTCTTGAGCACACATTAGAATTTAAGACTCCATAGTGCTATGAAAAGACCCCCACTTACTAAAGAAGACCACATTCTAAGTCATGTATACAATACATTAGATCTACTAGTGAAAATTTTGCATTCATATTATCTACATACACTATCAAAGGACTTTCTAGAACCGTAGCTGTGAATTTTAGGTGTTTCCCTTCATCCTTAGTTTTAGGTTTCTTAGAACTAGTAACATTCTTGAGTGAGGATGGAGGATGTTCAGGTATCTTACATTTCCTAATTCCATGTACCATATTTTTTAAAATTTAAAAACTCATATTTGACTTTAACATTTCATTTGCATGTTAGGATTGTCACTCTATTTGTGCACTATTTTAGTCTTAGGAATTTACATGTTTCTAATTAAAGTCAATGAAAAATCATCTACTTCTAAGATTTCCATGTTTTGAAAATGTATACATGAATTACATTCATGTTTTCATCACAAGATCCTATTTTAGCATCTCATCAATTTGTCGAAATAAATAATAACCTCTAGGTACTGAAAGAAGGACAAAATGATCCTAAATTTGAAACATTATTTTACTTGAAACTAACAAACTTAGATTCCATGTATATTCTTCTTGAGTTGGGAGAGACATTATATCCCTCCCTCGAACTCGTGGGAGAGGTTGGACGCCCGAGAGGGTGTTAAATCCAAGGCAATTTTTGGGAATCGAACCCAAGTCCCTTTGTTAGGGGACATCGTGCTTGACCACTCCTTGTTGACAATTCCATGTATATTCACTCGGTATTTTCTTTTTCAATACATGATTGTTTGTACATATTACACATGAGGTTATTCATATTTTCTAATAATGACTTCTTTAGATTTCTAATAAAACCATAAGAAAAATGACAAATTAAAATTTTTTCGATCAGACATCCAGGATGCCATATTGGGTAGGACAAATGTGAAGAATAAACTCATAGGAAATGCATTAACTACTCCAACTCAACAAGTATGGGTCGCATAGACCAATACTAGATAATAGACCCCGAGCCTAAGTATTTATTAAGACATTGAGAGATGCACATTATCTATTTTTATATAAGTTTAATACATATTCAATATAGTGTAGAGAGGTGTTTATTTCATATTGATTAGATGATAATGTGAAGAATTAGTTATTGTTTTATATTTTGAATTATACTTTTCAATGAAATACAAAATACTGTAAACTCATTTGAAATGAATGACCTTCAATTATTTAAGAATTTTTTTCAGTTAGTTTTCAAGTTGATGTCAATTTGGAAATACAAATTAAGAGGGAAGGGTTTTTTTAATCCAATATTAATTTGATGATATCGGTAGCTCAATGTTGAACCTCATGCTAAATTTGAGGTCCACATGTACATTTTCTTGTTGAGAAAATTACATGATGAATCTGCATTAATGTTTCTTGAGGATAAGGCTTAAACAAATTCCTAAAAGATTGTTGCATGTCTTATTTTGTATATTGGTCCATTCATATTTTCTACCTTTCTTACAATGTTGGTTTTATGTGTTTGATACCTATTCACCTAAACTCTAGTTATTAATGTGTTCAATGATGAAGAATTGAGAAAAAAGATGAATGGATGGAACTGATATTCGCCTACACTACTTTAGGATTTTACACATCTTTAAAATGAAAACTTGAAGTATGGGAATAATCTCAACCATTTTAGATGTAAAAAATATGACAAGCACACTCTAGAGTATTATAGGACCTTTGGTCAATTGGCTTGAAGGAACATGGACTTATTTTTCAAAGAACAATCAAGTGGAATGAAAAAAAAATCAACCACTCACCTGGTACCTCAACTAGTCGACTGGGAATAGGTTTTTCCTTCCACCAATAGAATGGAAGTTCACCAGTCAATTGGGAAGTCCACAAAGATTCTAAAGACACACCAGCTGATCAATCGTTATAACACGCCACTTGTAGCATTCAGAGTAGAAGCACATATATCTATTCACATCAAAGGGGATGTCCCAACAATGATATTCATTGTACAAAATATAGTTTAAATAAACCATCACTGGATAAAAATCACATTTTATCATTCTCAAATCTTAAAAACAATTACATGTACATAATATTAGAAAAGGAAAAAGGATCTATAAACTAGGTATGGTTGGCACCCCACTGATGCTTTTCTCCTTGAAGGTCCATGAGCTAGGGTTTCCACCTCAGATGGCCTTCCCTCCTGAGCTATCTTCGAACCTACAGGCATCACGCCCCCAGCCACAGGCATCACACCCCCAACCATGCAATAAAACTAGAGGTAAGTTGTTTTTTAACATGTTATAATAATACTTGAAAACTAAAAAAAATAGACGTTTAGCATTGAACATTGAAAAGACATGCACTTTCTTTTAGGTCAACTTCTTTTATCTTAACCTATATAAGTTTCCTCGGGTTGCACATATGTGCCTCTTCTCTTATGCACTAAAGTTCCTCTTAGGTTGCACCGAGGTGCCTCTTCTCTTATGCATTCAAGTGTCTCTTCTCTTTTGAGGAACTTCTATAAGCATATTTTAAACATTTTCTGTCTCTTAAAACTCTTAACATTACTTTGGAATTTATTTGTAACTTTATTACTAATATTCATGAAGATGATACAAGATACAACATAAAACTCAATTCATCATAATTTTACTGACTTTAGCAATTGAAACAGTAAATAGCATAAATAAGACATTCATTGAAATTCTCATACTCATTTATATAAATCAAACAATTTTACTATGTTCAATTTGCATGGACCACTTACCTTTTCACTTGGAGAGTATATGCTCTCTCTTCTTAGGTTGAGTAAAATCCTAATCACGTCCTGGGTCAGAGAAACCCTAATTACCTTGTTTAAGAAATTTTACATATTAATATACAATATATTCACAACATTAAACCCTAATTTGCATTTCCTATAAAATCAAAATTTGGAAATTTAGAACCAGACTTTAAAACCTTGATATCAGATTCCTCATGAAAAATCCTTTTCAAAACATATTTTTCTCATTTTTCTGAGCATCCAGCGATTTATTATGAATTTTCAAAAGCTGACCAATCAGAAATAACTGAACTATATTCGTGATGCTTACTAAATGAAAAATAAGATCAATGTAAATAAAACACAAAATGTCAGGAAAACCAAGACATGCTGACTTGATAATCAAACATGTGGGGGCATGATTGTCATTTTGTCATGACTCAAATTTTCTCATTTTGAAAATAAAATCATCGATGAAAGGACTACATACCCTTGCAACATTAATAATTTGATTGTTTGTGCAGGGTTACCCAGGTCATTCAAAGACCTAGTTTGTTTCCCTGGATCCATGGTGGGGACCATGGTCGAGCTCCTATTTGGCGCACCCTGAGATGTGGAACCTTCGATCAAAGCTTGGTAACCTAGATCAAGATCATCAAGATGAGATCACTGATGAGTTCACTAGGCCCGAATGAAGTCAACAATGTCAAGCTCAGACTCTGGAACACATTGAGATAGATACCCAGGGTCACAACCATAGTTGTGAGCTACTAGGAGGCAAAGCATGAAATCTCAGCACAAGAGAGGAAACTACCAACAAAGTCGATGTGTTGGAGTCTGGCAAGGTTGATGAAACAATCTGAGAGTAACAAGAGCATTTGTGTCCATGAGTCTTGTCATAAAACCAAGAAAATAGGGAAAATGTGTCTGAGGCACATAGCCATTAAAACCAGTCCAAAGCTCAAATAATAAGGTGCAAAAACAATTATAGAGATCAGGTGAAGCCAAAGACAACATTTCTATGGAAAAAAGATCCTAAGGAGCAATGACAGCTAGCATCGGCGAGGTGTTAAAACCCAGCTATAAGGTATGGCAATTGGGCACATTGTGAGCCAAAACAACCATAAGCAAAGAAGGAGGAAGGTCCATCGATGCTTACCGCACTCAGAATTTGGCCAAGGTGGTCAGAGCATGGAACACAGGACCACTGTCTCTGGAGATGTACTTCATGTTGGTACTGGAGTTTGGGGATACGAGCAGAGAAATTGGAAGTGGAGGAGGATAAGTCGGGACCTGGAGGCGGTTAGGGGTTCTTTAAAAGGCAGTGTGAGATGTCGTGTTGGTGGTTGTGGGTTTTGGCATAGAGGAGAGGGAATCCTAGGTTAGGCATTTCGTCAATAGAGATATTTAGGGGGTCAGTTAAGGATCATTAAATCTGAGAGACAGAGACAAATACGTTGGGCAAAGAATCTCGTTGAATTGTGGAGTGAAGAGGAAGAATGAGGTCGAGGGAGATGGGCCCGTGAAACGGCTGCTGGCCGTAAGAGTCATGGAGGTTGATGATGACCTCTGGGCCATCAAATTGCCGCATGAGATGAAAACTCAAATTTCATGAGTGACGGATTAAGTGAGTCAAGACTGTAGGTTTAATAATCACATTATTCAAAATTGTATTAAATTCTTATTTAAACTATATGAAAAACTTCCTCAATCAATTTGGAGGGTCAAACATGGCCTAAATGACTTCAAATTTGGATCATTGGTTAATTTGAGTGTCTAAAACGTTCCTAGGCAATTAGATATAGGATGTACAAATGTTTGATCCATACATTATAAAATAGCCATTAATCTCAATTATAATGCAATTAAATGATAAAATAGTTTAAAAAATGTTTCTATTGTTGAATCCCTAAGTCAAAACTCAAAATATGCATTAATCACCCATCAAGAATCATTTTAAACCTTTATGTATCATTTTTGAGAAATTTCTTTGGAGGAGAGAGAAAATGAACATTAGTGATTTTAAAGCTATAAAAAGGAATACAAAACTTATTTCCCAAGTCTTTACTTCAAAAGTTCAAACTCTTTGCCTCTTATCTTTTTCTTTCTTCTCTTTTAAATGTCTTTGATAAAAAATATATTCATATTACTTTTCTAATAAAAGTAACATATTATAAAGGAAAAAGATGTCTTTGTGTTATTTTTTATTTCTATTTTCCTTGTATTCTAAAAGCAATATTACTTTGGCCTTTTTGCATTTAGGACCTCAAAGAAAATTTATTTAGGGAAAACCACATAAAATTCTAAATTAACCCTGAAAATTCTAGGGTATTACATTTCTACCCACCTTAATTAAATTTCATCTTTGAAATTTTATTAAAACTACCCACCTTATAAATTTCCATATCAGGTGAAAAACTTTCAACATGCTAATATTATCATGGGAATCAAGCGTTTCAAGCATTTCCACACAATAAAAGTTTGAAAGGAAAAGGCATTACACTAATAGACTTCTACTCAGTCTTTTCATCATCACTATCTACCATGGAAAAGATTCTAGCATGCCTCTTCTCCTTAGGTGCTTGATTGACATTAGCCTCCTTTTGAACCTTGGGGAAATTAGGTCTGATGTGGTCTATCTCGCCACATTCATAAAAACACTAGTTCCAAACCTGCATTTTCCCGAATGGTACTTGGAGAACTTTGCACATTGGGTCTTTGCATTATAGTTTGCAAAAAATTCAACTGGAGCCTTCCACTTCTTGTCATTGCAGTTGTGGTTGTTGTGGTGGCTCTCCTTCTTCCATGCTCTTCCTAGATAATCTTCTAGCTCTAGGGCAACATCTAGGGCACTTTGGAAGGTACGGTGCCCATGTCCTAATAGCGCAAAATTGAGGTATGGCTTGAGACCCCTAATGAACTTCTTGGTTTTGCATCTTTCATCATAGTCATATCCATACTGATGCAAGATCCTAAACTGCATAGCATATTGGGTGACTGTCATGTCACCATGTTGACGAAGGTTGTGAAATTCTTCTTCCTTCTTCTCAATCTCAGCCTCAGATATGTAGTGGTCTTTGAAGGCCTTAGAGAATTCCTCCCATGTGAGTGGAGGAGCATCAACTTCATGAGAACTTAGCAGGTTCTCCCACCAAGTCCTAGCAAAACCCTTCAGCATGTGTGTCCCAAAGAGAACCTTGGATTGGTTGGGACAATCTAGGTCACAAAAGTAGTGTTCCATGTGCTGCAACCAACTCTCTGCGTTTCCTACCACGTCCACCTCTTCCTCTCCAACGAAGGAGTCTAGCTTCATCTTCAAAAAGTCGACTAGGGAATCCCAAGGTTGACCCTAGGGTTGCCCATTTGGTCTTCTCCTCTTCCCATGGTAGTAGCTAGAGATCTAATAAGGACATCAAAGGGTACCATGGGGGTTTCTTGAAGTGGAGATTCTCGACGTTCTCCTACGCTAATCGATTCATCTTCATCCCCACCCATGAATATCTTTTCATTGTTGCCCTTCCTCTTAGGAGCAATCACTATGAAAAATACATAAACCACTTGAGATTATGAGAAAAGTTTGGTGGCCAACCATCTTTTTGTTCTGATACCATTATTGTAATACCCCACTTGTACCATTTAGAGAGGAAGCACATATATCTATTCACATCAAGGGGGGTGTCACAACCATGATATTCATTGCATAACATAGAGTTTAAATAAACCATCACAAGATAAAAGTCACAATTTATCATTCTCAAATCTTAACAAATTTTACATGTACATAATCTTAGAAAAGGAAAAAGGATCTATAAACTAGGTATGGTTGGCACCCCACCGATGCTTTTCTCCTTGAAGGTCCTTGAGCTAGGGTTTCCACCTCATATGGCCTTCCCTCTTGAGCTATCTTTCAACCCGCGGACATCACGCCCCCAACCATGCAACAAAACCAGAGGTAAGTGGAATTGAGCATTTTGTAATAAAACTTGAAAACTGAAAAATAGACATTTAGCCTTGAACATTGAAAAGACGTGCAATTTCTTTTAGGTCAATTTCTTTTATCTTAACCTATATAAGTGTCCTTGGATTTCACATATGTGCCTCTTCTCTTATCCACTGAAGTGCCTCTTAGGTTGCACCGAAGTGCCTCTTCTCTTATGAGGAACTTATATAAGCCTACTTTTAATATTTTCTATCTCTTAAAACTCTTAATATTACTTTGGAATTTATTTGTAACTTTGGATGAAGAATCTCATTGAATGGTGGAGTGAAGAGGAAGAATGAGTTCGGGGGAGATGTGCCCGTGAAATGACTGCTGGTCGTGAGAGTCATAGAGGTTGATGACGACCTCTAGGCCGTCAGATCACCACGTGAGGTGAAAAATCAAATGTAACGTGTGACAGATAAAATGAGACAATTCTATAGGTTTATTAATCACATTATTCAAATTTTATTAAATTTTTATTCAAACTATATGAATAACTTACTCAATAAATTTGGAGTGTCAAACATGGCCCAAATGACTTCAAAGTTGGATCATAGGTTCATTTGAGTGTCTAGAATATTCCTAGGCAATTAGATTTAGGATTTGCAAACTTTTGATCCATAATTTCTAAAATATCCATTAAATTCATTTATAATGCAATTATAGGATAAAATAGTTTAAACAATGTTTATCTTGTTGAATCCCTAAGTCAAAATTCAAAATATGCATTAAGCACCCATCAAGAGTCATTTTACACCTTTATATCTCCTTTTTAAGTAATTTCCTTAGAGGAGAGAGAAAATGAACATTAGTGGCTTCAAAGCTATAAAAAGGAAAAGAAAACTTGTTGCCCAAGTCTTTAATTCAAAATTTTGAACTCTTTGCCTCTTATCTTTCTCTTTCTTCTCTTTTAAATTTCTTTTAAAAAAAATAAAATTAATATCATTTTTGAAATAAATAAAACATATTATAAGGGAAAAAGGTGTCTTTGAGTTCCTTTTTATTTCCCATTTCCTTGTTATTCTAAAAGCAACATTACTTTGTCCTTTTTGCATTAAGGCCCTCAAAGAAATTATATTTAGGGAAAACAACATTAAAATTTTTAAGTAACCCTAAAAATTCTAGGGTGTTACAATCATATTCTTAATCAATTTAATGAGCCATTGGGAGGTAGAACACATGATTATCACTTCCTCATATATTCATATTTTATAACCTAAGACTCAAAATATTATAAAAATATACCCTCAAATATGATGTTGTGGATAAAACAAGTTATAGTCTGAGGAAATTGTTGGAATCCGAAGGTAGGGAAGTTACAATAAGGATCACATCTTGGTAGAGTTCTGACTCACCACAACTAGAATTGGAGGAACTATGAGATCCCTCACTACAATGGAGTTTCATCCATTTTATTCTCTATATCATATCTTTGTGATCTCTACTTTAAAATTCTACTTTTTCTTTATTGTAATCAAGTCAAACTTCATGGAATAGATGCCATGTGTTGCTTAGATTTTTGTGTATGGTCTTGGTTACTTATCTCATTTTCCATATACTTAAAGATAGTTTGTATGTTTGGTCTTCATTACTTCTATTATTGTACATAGATAATAACCTAATAGGACGGGATTAGGTTAGATCAAGGAAAGAAGTTAGTATCTTTGATATTAAAGTAGAAGAGAGAATCATGGGTAGAATTTAATTCTTAAAGAATTATTGATTTTCTCACCACCATGAGAGTGTACTCTTTTATTCAATAATACATGTTTATTATATACTAATAGGGAAGTTTGAAACTATATATAGAATTTTATAATGTCAGTAATCAATGTTAGTGGACACTTATTTACTAGAAGTTGCATGGTCCATGAAGATGAACTCTCAAACCTAACTCTTTATCTAATTGAATTCATTCCTCTTTTTAATTTTTCTATTGATATCATTTTATTATGTTACTCTAATAGTTTATTCACATAATTGATTAGCCGATATAATTCTGTTGCAATTTATTATATCTATATGAATATAGTCCTTTGTGTTAAAGTCTATCATTCAATGGGGGTATGGCCTCTTGTACAACCTAATCCATGTGAGATGATGCGCTACATGTTCTCGTCATCATGATAGTAATATACTCAAGGTATTTGAGCCTCATGCTCGAACATACTATTCCACTATCTTCTATTTCAAATTTCATGAACCTCAATTTTCTTTTGTTGTCCTCCTACACCTTAATTATTTCTCTAAAAATATTGGTTCTCTATTTTGGAGGTTCATATAATTAAGCATGCAGTGGAGTTCACACTATATATGTTGATAGTGATCAAGCATCAAGTGATCTTACACTGTTGGTCATCAACTCGAGAAATGAGAAGCACAACTTTTGTAATAGGATGCTTTAGGAATATGTTTAGATGAATTTCTAATGTCTAACTTATTCTATTATTATTAGTTTATCTCTTATTTGAAAGTTATTGGAACACATTCCTGTAGAAACACCTAATATCATGTCTTTTCTAGTATGTGTTCATCATTTGTATTTAAATACACTAGTTAGTACTAAGATAATGTAAGGGACATGTTTCAACCATCTTGTTATTATTTTAAAACATTCTTTCCACTTTCTCATTGGATTAAAAATTTCAAGGGAATCCATTGAGATTTAGATTCCCTATTGTCAATCAATTACCTACCAATCCTCTTATCCTTCAAAAATATATTAACTGAGGGCATTGACTACCACATTGGCCTTAGCGGGATAGTAGGCTATGGTGAAATCGAAATCCTTCAGATATTCCATCCAATATTGTAGTCATAAGTTCTCACCATCTCTTTTTGAAGATTCTATTTAGATGACAACCCTAATTCCATCCTATACATACCCTCATATATCCTCTATATTTTGGGTCCCCTTCCGAACCTCCTGAAGTAACATGATCGACTACCTTCCTTTTTGCTTTTCAATTGTAATTATGATCAGAAGATCCTTCAATTGACACCACCAACCTTTGAACATTGTTAGGCTGCAAAAGCGGTAATTAGGTCGTGCTCCTAATCGCTAATTTTAATCATATTTCTCAACTTCTCTTAACTATTTAACTACTTGCAGTTGAACATATCTAAAGCTTTGTACACATCAATCCTAACTACTATGAAGGATCTCCGCCATGGAAGATCTTGAGGCGATAAGGATCCTAACTCAATAAAATATATGACTTTTAAGACTATCATAGGAAGAATGTGTACATCTTTAGCCCCCTAGGCATGCCAACAATAAAAATATATTTTAGTAATTTTTGTTGTTTTCTTTCATTTTATTTTAATCCATATGAAACCACAACTTTTGTTTCTCGAAATGCTTAGAAATATTTTGGTTTACTACAAGAGATGAGTTGTTGATCATTCTCTAGTAACAAGATTGTTCGATCCTAATATTGATTATACTTCCTTTTTTACTTTATCTGGCATACTTTCGTGTGAGATGTGTTGTCGATCCTTCTCTACTCGTAATAAGATTGTCTGCTCCTAATTTTTGAGTATGCTTCCTTTTTTATTTTATTATGACTCAGACGCCAGATCAACTTTCCACCCTGGATTCAAAATGTCCTATCTTATTTTCCTTAATTTTTTCCATTTAAACATGGTGGCGACTACGAATACATCTTTTTCTTATTTTCTATGAAACTGCCAAACTAAGTTTCACTACCGATGATATATGCAAGACATATATATTTTGGCAGGGTGTGCAGCTTTAATACGGAGTTGAGTCAAAAATCCGATGTCAAGTAGATGACCTTAGCATCGTTGAGACTTGAGCTATATGACGACGATAAGGATGAAACCGAGGATTCACATACTTGACATTCCTTCAAGGAAATTCATACAGACAAATTGAATATCGGATCTCCTCCTATAAGATCCTAACATGATTTAGTAGTTCCTTGTTCACGTTGTGAATGTCTTTACTCATCCTGTTGGGGATGTTGTACTGATACAGTCCCGGATGTGACGAAAAGTTGTCACGGAAGCGCTACCAACAAGCGTATAAAACCCAAAGAAGAAAAACACCAGATTTAACGTGGAAAACTCTCCCCTCAATAAGGAGAGAAAAACCACGGGGAAATCCCGCTAATAAGCACTATGTAATAAAATTACAACTCACACCTCCCAGATTTAATTACCCCTAAATCCGGGTAGCAACCGCCAACCGCTACTTTGCTTCAAGGCAAAGTCACTGGCCCTCTCTTATAAACCAAGAGAGCTTCTCTACCAGTTGTTCTTGTTCTCTGGCACCCTCTACCATAGAAGGCACCAACAAGCAACTGGAGAACTCACACCTCAACCGGTGGATAATCCAAAGGCCTCCCCATGGGCCTCTATTTATAGGCCTCCATGCATGTGATTGCAACCAGGAATTCTAGTCCTAGTTCGAATCCTAGTCCAACTGCATGTTGCACATAGGAAGTCATATTCCTACTATTCAAGATTTGACTCCTATTAGGATTGGTAGCACAAACCAACCCTCCCAAGTCTAAATCCCACTAAGACATGGGCTGGATTATATTCCTAATCCCAACAATCTCCCCCTCCAGCCCATGAGGGAGATGTGGTCTTCAGCGATCATCATTGGGAATGTACACCGCAGAGCTTCTTACAAAACTCTAGCTTGTCTCGTGTCACCACCTTGGTCATCATATCAGAAGCATTCTTCTCAGTATGGATCTTTTTCAGAGTCAACAACTTCTTCTCTATAACATCACGAAGCCAGTGATATCTCACATCAATGTGCTTTGTCCGTGCATGATGCATTGTGCTCTTGCTCAAGTCAATGGCACTCTGACTATCACAGAAAATAGTCTGGTCAATCTGAATCATCCCCAGCTCCCTTTGAAATCTCACCACCCAGAGAATTTCTTTTCCTGCTTCCACTGCTGCAATGTATTCTGCCTCTGTAGTTGAAAGTGCAACACACTTCTGCAACCTGGACTGCCAAGATATGGCTCCCCCTGTAAAAGTGAAGATATACCCAGAAGTAGATTTCCTGTGATCTATATCACCTGCCATGTCAGCATCAACGAAGCCCTTTAGAACTGGTTCTGAACCACCAAACATCAAACACGTGTTGCTCGTGCCTCGTAAGTATCTGAAGATCCACTTGACCGTCTCCCAGTGATCTTTTCCAGGATTTGAGAGAAACCTGCTCACAACGCCAACTGCATGAGCAATATCAGGACGGGTACACACCATTGTGTACATCAAACTCCCTACAGCAGAAGAATAGGGAATCCTTGCCATCTCCTCCTTTTCCTCATCAGTAGATGGGCATGACTTCTTACTCAGCTTGAAGTGACCTGAAAGTGGAGTCCCCACGACTTTGGCTTTGCCCATGTTAAACCGCTCAAGTACCTATTCAACATAACTCTGTTGTGACAACCACAACTTGTGCTGTGTCCTGTCACGTGTGATCTGCATCCCCAAAATCTGTCGTGATGGTCCCAAATCCTTCATCTCAAAGGCTTTGGAAAGCTCTGTCTTCAATTTTCTGATCAAACTGAGATCCTGACCCACTATCAACATGTCATCCACATAGAGTAGTAGAATAATGAACCTGTCATTGGGAAACCTCCTGATGTAGACACATGGATCTGCACTTGTCTTCTGGTACTCGTGACTCTGCATGAAAGAATCAAACTTCTTGTACCACTGTCTAGGAGCCTATTTCAACCCGTACAAACTCTTCTTTAATTTGCAGACTAAGTGGTCTTTCCCCTTGACTTTAAAACCTTCTGGCTGCTCCATGTAGATCTCCTTTGTAAGGTCACCGTGAAGGAAAGCTGTCTTCACATCCATCTGCTCAAGCTCTAGATCTAGACTAGCAACCAAGCCTAGAACCAATCTGATAGAACTCATCTTTACAACCGGAGAAAATATCTCATCAAAATCCACTCCTGGTCTTTGACCAAAGCCCTTGACAACAAGTCTGGCTTTGTATCTAATATCACTACCAGTGCCGTCATTCTTCATCCTATAGACCCACTTGTTCTTTAGTGCTATCCGACCCTTGGGAAGTGCCACAATCTCATAGGTGTCATTATTCTGCAAAGAATTCATCTCCTCCTGCATTGCCTGATGCCACTGTACTCTGTCTCTATGAGTTTGTGCCTCCTGAAAAGTCTCTGGCTCCCCCTGATCAGTAAGCAAGATATACTGAGATGCCGGATATCTGGATGAAGGATGACGTACTCTATCAGACCTCCTCAGCTGCTGCTCTGAGGACTCTGCCTGGTCCTGATCCTGCTCCCCCTGCCCAGAAGTCTCTTCCTGTGAAGTTGAATCACTCGTCTGTGCGTCTGGAACTGGACCACTTGATGTGCTATCACTCTGCTGCTCATGGTGATTATGTTGCTCTTCTTCATCATCAGAAGACTGCACCTGTGAAGAAGCTGAATCATCCTCATACTCATCGTCTGAAGAACTGTCACCTGATCTCGCAGCCTCTGCATCATCAACCTCAGGCTCTGTCACTGTCTGACTCTCACAGAAAGTCACATCTCTGTGTCTGGTCATGGTCTTTTTCACTGGATCCCATAACCTATACCCAAACTGTTGATCTCCATAGCCAAGAAAGATACATGGCACCACTTTATCATCCAGCTTTTTCCTCTTTTCCTTGGGAACATGAGCATATGCCTTGCATCCAAATACTCGGAGATGTGAGTAGGATGCATCCTTACCTGTCCATACATGCTCATGTATATCAAACCCCAAAGGAACTGATGGAGATCGATTTATCAGATAGCAGGCAGTTCTTACTGCCTCACCCCAAAATGTCTTTGGCAACTTTGCAGTCTTCAACATGCATCTGACTTTCTGGACAATAGTACGGTTCATCCATTCAGCTGTACCATTGTGTTGTGGTGTGTCGGGCTCTGTCCTCTCATGTCGTAGGCCATGCTGCGTGCAGTACGCCTGGAACTCCCTGGAGGTGTACTCTCCTCCATTGTCCATTCGGAGACACTTTAATTTTTCACCGGTCTCCCGCTCTACCATGGCATGGAACTTTTGGAAACATTGAAAAACCTGATCCTTGGTCTTCAGCAAGTAGACCCACACCTTCCTAGATGCATCATCAATGAATGTGACAAAATACTTATTGCCTCCCAGTGAAGCCATCTCAAACGGACCGCAGACATCCGAATGAACCAACTGTAGAAGCTTTGACTTCACCGCAGACCTTGTCTTGAAAGAAACTCGTCGTTTCTTTCCTGTCTGACATGCATCACATGAACTGAGACCACTATCCTTGCCACAATGAATCAACCTCTTCTTGTATAGAAGATTCAAGCCCTTCTCACTCATGTGTCCTAACTGTTTGTGCCATAGATCTGTCTGGTTATCCTCAACTGCATGTATACTTCCGTCTCTAAGTACTTTGAGCTTGGTCTTGTATAATGTGCGAGACAGTTTGCCACGTACAATAACCAAAGCCCCCTTGGTGATCTTGCATTTGCCGCCACCAAAATCAAGATGACAACCTTCTCTATCAAAGAAAGAACCAGAGATCAAACTCAGCCGCAAATCTGGAATGTGACGAACATCCTTCAGCGTGAGCGTGCAACCAACACTTATCTGAACACAAATGTCACCAATCCCGACAATTCTAGAGAAGCTGGAATTTCCCATGTTCACCCTCCCAAAGTCTCCCCTCCTGTATGAAGTGAAGAACTCCTTACTTGGTGAAGCATGATAAGAAGCTGCAGTATCCACCACCCACTCAGAATCATCCTCATCAGCATGCAAACACTGTTCTTGGACTGTTAAGACCACATCGTCATCATCGCACCTATCATATGAGATCGTCGCTGTAGTATTCTTGTCGTCATCTTGCTTGTCTTTGGCTTCAGACCCATGTTTCTTTTTCCAAATCTTGCAATCTCTTTTGAAGTGACCTGGCTTGCCGCAATGGAAGCACCCTCTACCATTCTTTGACTTGGATCTACTACGAGACTTCTCGCAGTCTTGGAATTCACCGTGGCTCTTAGATCTACCACGGTCTCTCGCTCTATCAACGCCTCTGCCCTCTGTGAAGTGCACCTCTGATCTACTGTCGCCTGAGGCTCGTCGTCGAGTCTCTTCATTCAGTACACTGCTCTTCACCTGGTCAAGTGTCAACTTGCCCTCCTGTGCAGAATTGCTGACTGTCACTACGAGTGTCTCCCAACTGTCCGGTAGCGATCCTAGAAGAAGTAAAGCCTGAAGTTCATCATCAAGAACCATCTTCATGGACCCCAACTGTTTTACAAGGCTTTGGAATTCATTCATATGCTCGACGATGTTTGTACCATCCCGATACTTGAGGTTCACCAACTTTCGGATCAAGAAAGCTTTATTTGTGGCAGTCTTCCGCTCATATAACTTCTTGAGCTTTTCCCACAGATCTTTGGCATTGGTCTCTTCTGAGACGTGATGGAATACGGAGATGTCGAGCCACTTCCGCACTGTTCTGACGGTTTTCCTGTTTAGCTTCTTCCAATCTGCATCAGATGTAGTCTCTGGCTTTTGTCCCTCTATCGGATCGTATAGATCTTTGCAATAGAGAATATCCTCCATCTTGGGTTTCCAAATCTGCCAATTTGTGCTTGTCAACTTTATCATCGTCGCATCTTCATCTTTTCCCATCTGGACTTGTATCTGCAACCTCACTCTGATACCACTTGTTGGGGATGTTGTACCGATACAGTCCCGGATGTGACGAAAAGTTGTCACGGAAGCGCTACCAACAAGCGTATAAAACCCAAAGAAGAAAAATACCAGATTTAACGTGGAAAACTCTCCCCTCAATAAGGAGAGAAAAACCACGGGGCAATCCCGCTAATAAGCACTATGTAATAAAATTACAACTCACACCTCCCAAATTTAATTACCCCTAAATCCGGGTAGCAACCGCCAACCGCTACTTTACTTCAAGGCAAAGTCGCTGGCCCTCTCTTATAAATCAAGAGAGCTTCTCTACCAGTTGTTCTTGTTCTCTGGCACCCTCTACCACAGAAGGCACCAACAAGCAACTGGAGAACTCACACCTCAACCGGTGGATAATCCAAAGGCCTCCCCAGGGGCCTCTATTTATAGGCCTCCATGCATGTGATTGCAACCAGGAATTCTAGTCCTAGTTCGAATCCTAGTCCAACTGCATGTTGCACATAGGAAGTCATATTCCTACTATTCAAGATTTGACTCCTATTAGGATTGGTAGCACAAACCAACCCTCCCAAGTCTAAATCCCACTAAGACATGGACTGGATTATATTCCTAATCCCAACACATCCAACTATGACTTCCTAGTGTCCTTCATAGATCACCTTAATATGTTCCAACCCGACTTATCCCCACGCCAATGTTATTGACCAAACAATACCATCAAAACCCGACATGAACTTAATGTAAAAGTTTTCTCTTAAAATATTCTTCTAACGAGAGCTAAACAAAAGTTCCGCACTTCTGAGGAATGTTTATTTACAGTTGACGTTTTAGGTGACATTCAAGTTTTGGAAGTCATTTATTTGAGCAAAAATACAAATGCTGATATTTTTGCTTCGGGATGTAGGCGCATGGAAGTTTTCTGTTGATTCTTCAATTCATATGTACAGATAACACACACTAGGAACACGGCTTAGTCTGACTGATTTCTTTGAATCTGTGGCAGTGACGTGGGAAAGTGGCCACCTTGTTACGTAGATGAGGAATCATGCCGCTCCAGGACAGCGTGACGACATCGGCCACCGCGTGCGGACTAATGTTTGTGGATGAAATTACGTTGCAAAAGGACAGTTTGGTGCGGTGGTGGACTTGTGTTTCTGGGTACGTCGGGATAGGGGATGAGGTTGTTAATTGCGTGTTTCTTGGTGGTCCCGTTGACTACGCATAATTAGTGCTATAACTACTGGAAGCGTCGTCTACCTCAGCCAAATAACGGATAACTTCAACCTCATTACAATTTATTCTTTGTTTACAAACAAATAGGTGATCTTCATGGTCCAGCCACCATAGATTATCTCTGATCTACCGTTAAATTTAAAGAGTAGTGGACTGCTGTCGGGTTATCCTCCTCTATTAGCTTGTAGGAAGGAAGAACACGCCCTAAACGGATACGGGAAGCTTAAGGTATGCAAGACAAATAGCATGGTTTGCTCAATAAAAGCTTCAGCTACCACATGGCGCGACACCACCATCTCAACAACTATAAGGTAATTTTCCAAGCTCATAAGAGAAAGACGACAAAGAAATCATACCTTAAACAAGATCATTTCTTTTATGGCAAAAACATATATGTAAACTTGCTCATATTACAAAGAGGACTCAATTATTGAGGAATCAAAGTACTTCAAGATTGAAATACCAGATAAGTATTATTCTAATAAAATTTTAAGGGCTTCCTTTAGTAGGCGTCGTGTATGAAGAGATAATTGGCTACAAATAAGCCAGAAGAAGTATTATAAGAAGCAAAATTAGGCAAATCTTTCGGCATGGGACTTCACATCTAAATTAAATCAGGTTCAATTAATAATGAAGAAGACGACACATGCAATCTTGTGGTGAACCGCCTCTTCTCTCAAGTAGAATAAATTTAAAAAGTGATAGGGAACATATAGTCCAGTGGGATGGGGTAGGTTGGGGTTGGGGTCCAGTGGGATGGGGTTGTTGATTGCGTGTCCTTTGTCGTTCCGTTGACTAAACCCAACAGGAACTAAATTCGCTGAAGCTACTATAAGCCCCCAAAATCGTTTACCCAAATAAGAGATAACTTCAACTTCATTACAAATTTATTCATTAATTGTTTACATTGTGATACATAACTCGTATGATCGAACTAGCAAAGTCATCTATATCTACCTATAATTTTACATCATAATGCACCAGTTCTCATTCTCGTTAATTAGCTCGTTGTAAGGAAGAATTAGGGCGTAAACGGATACTGGAAGCTCTAGGTGCATGCAACAAGGCGTAGTATGGTTGCTCACTAGAAGCTTCAGCTAGTCCTTTAATTTCTTCAATATGATCAGACACAAATCTACCGTGCGCGAGCTACCAGCCCCGATCAGGTGAGCGCCCGGGAAGCTTCCTTGGCGGCAGCGTCCATGGACACTAGAGGCGACGCGACCAGCGAGGCCGTGCTTCCTAATAGCTCTAGAGCTCCGCCCAACGCCGACGACAGTAGCTGGTTCAGACCTTCTCCGGCGCCCCGAACCGCCGCCTTCGCCGGCGTGAAGAATACGTCGGTAAGAACTTGCGTCGTGGTTCTTGACAGCAGTCCTAGGCCTCTAGCGAAGCAGTTAAGGATTGTGAACCAAACGGCACAGAGGGAGCGGTACAGCGCAACAAGGAACGACCGCCGCAGGGCAGTCAAGACGGAGCCTGGAAGGCGCGTTAGCTGACCTAACGAAACGGATACGAGATTCAGAGATCGCGCTGTGGCTTTCAACATCATGGCCTGGCATTGAGCGACGGTGGAGAGGAACGTGGACCAGATGGCCCGGGCGGAGTTCAGAAGTGGGTAGAGGAAAGACCGTAGCAGGGCGGATACGACGGCGCATGGGAGCTGCGCAAGCTGACGCGCCCACAGAGGTAAGCCTTTGCTTCCTTTGCCGCTGAGCATGGAGCTAGTACGCACAGCCACTTTATAAACCGATGAAGATCGGTGGCTTGCGCCATCCGCCACCGGGAGCGCGGTTGCCAGCAGAAGCGCGGTCGACGTCAGTAGAAGAAACGATACGCAGAAAGCTTTTCCAGCCTGTTTTCTTCCCGGGCAGGTTGTGGCTTTCGGCGTCGACGAATCCATGGCGTAGATACTCGCAAATTTCTGCGGGGACAGCTGACATTATATCACCACCAAACCCATCACTGTCAATCTTATTGCGCAAAAGAAAGAGACTTCTAAAGTAAATATTATGTCCCATTTGCCAAAAAAACAACATACTAATCTCCAACTAACCGTAATCATATTTGTCATCTATATAACTAACCCAAGGATATTATAGAGGCGTTGGAATCATTTAAGAAACTACGATCGGAGCTGAATAAGCTGGGGGGGAAGCAACAAACAGATTCCTTTTCAAAAATGATTCACACAACATGTATTTCAAGCACAAAGGAAGTTGCTAATTTGAGAATTGATGAATTTTCAACTTTCCAGAAGTTCCGTTGAAGATCGATACAATCTTATTGAAATTGGCAAGGTCTTCCACAAAGTCTTGCTCATAAGTTATTAGGCCTCAGTGCTCTCTAACTCATACAAATCATATTAGATTCACCAAGGGAATTCATGAACAAGTCATTAACTAGAAAAAGATTAAGCTCCACATAGGTAACTAATTAGCATGCTCATATTATTGGCATATAAGAACAAGTATATATATTGATTGTCACAAGTCAGTTAAACCACTATCCAAGACATTGTTTTGACCTATGGAGGCTTATCATGTTAGCACATATGATTGTATAGTTTTTCTTGAAAACATTCTAGTTGTGTATAATTTCCCACCTTGATTGTCGTGTAGGAAACACGTCTCTGCATCAAGGTAGCAATTTTAAATCAGTATTATTTAACATGAAAGAAGAATCCATATTAAATTATGGTTTTACCATTGGTACGAAAGATAACATGAAGTAAGAATACATATATTGAATAAGGAATCACCAATTTATTTCCATTGGTAAGCACAACTTACGCTTATTCTTTAGGAGTGAATATTTATAATCTTTGATTGAAATTATTCATATTTTTGTTTTGCGTCCAAACATTAGTGAATAGTATTTTGTTTGTTCATCAGAGAGATATAGTGACTTTTGCATAAGACACGTTATAACTAACTAAAAACTTTTAAAAATAGTTTTTTGGTTATCTTGTCCTTGTGCCTTTTCCTAGGCGACAAAGTAAGGAGTCTTCTCCTCAATCTCTATGGTCATTAAATCAATAATTAACATGGAAGAAAGACCGACCAAAGACACATGTTAAACAACCTATTATTGGCATATAACAAAGAGTATACATATTAATTGTGACAAGTCATTTAAACCACTATTCCATACATTGTTTTGACCTATGGAGACTTTTCATGTTAGCAAATATGGAAGTATAGTTTTTCTTCAAAACATTCGAGTTGTTGTGTGTAGTCTCTATCTTGGTTGTCATGTAGGAACACGTCTCTAGGTAGCAAATTTGAATCAATAATATTAAACATGAAGAAGTATCCATATTGAATAATGTGTGGTTTACAACTTCTACAAAACCAAACATGAAAGAAGTTTCCATATTGAATAACAAATAAGTAATTTATTTCCATTAGTAAGCACAACTTGCACTATTATTCTTTACAAGTGAATATTCATCATCTTTAATAGTAAATTTCCATATTGCTTGTTTTCATCCAAAACTTAGTGAATAATACTTTGGTTTGTTCATCAGAGTGATATAGTGAATTTTGCATGAGATCCATTATAACCAACAACGAACGTAATTATACATTTTTTTGGTTATCTTTTACTTGTGCCTTTTCCTAGGTGACAATGTAAGGAGTCTAGCATTCAACTCAATCTCTATGGTCATAAAATCAATAAATTACATGGAAAAAAGACATATTTAACCAAAGACACATATAACAACCTATTATGATGATAACAATAAATTCTTACTTGTAATTAAGATATTAGTGATGGTGATGGTAATTTAATGAGAAGAAAAAGTGATATAGACATACACCACAATTTCCATGAGTTTTTGCTTTTACAATTCAATGTAAATGATAAAGTTTTATTGCGGTAAAATTTCTAGTACTTTTTGAGAAAACAATCTAGAAAATTGATTGTTAATTCATATGAAGTGATTGAGGGCATTGTTTATATTATAAAAATGGATTAAAATTAATTTTGAGTGTTAGTTCATTGGCCAACAAACACATTTTGGTCTACCTCTTAGTTTAACAAAGATAGTAGTTAGTTTAACTCTTAGTTTGTCATAATTTGACTCAATGGTTTTTTGAAACTCTTGGTCAAACTATGACTGACCATGCTTCAATAAAAATTCCACGGATGCGTTATTCAAATAAATTTTCAATTGAGGACTTAGCCATTGGATTTAATAGCTCTTGATTTTCACACCTTCAGTCAATGTTAAGTTTGACCGAAAGTGCATCTCTATCAAAGTATTACTATAGTCAAGTATAATTGTTGAATGCCAAACAATTCAATATAATGTTAGTTTGACCTTCAATAATGTTCATACTTTGTCTACATGATCCTCCATGACCCTCTTAGGTAACCCTAATCCATACTGAAAAGTAGGAATTGATTGGAGACTTTCTCATTACACTTGAGTAGTGTAATTACCTTAAGATAGTTATCTTTGTGATACTCTTGTTAAGAAGCCTATTTCTTCTCAATTTTTATGACTTCTCCTATATTCTATTTCCCATTTGTTTTGAATCTCTTTTATGAATTCTAGTATTCTACTTGTACATTTTTATTCTAGTTTAACTCCTTCATTCCCTTTTGTTGTCTATGCAACTATGATTCTTCAAGATAAGTATATTGGAATCACCTATTGTATTTTTGAGAAAGGATACACCAAGAGGTGGTATTTTGATCCCATACAAACAAGATTGGTGCATGGTATTCTTCATTCATTAAAAATATATGAGGTGGTGGAGATCACTCAAGTCAACAAAAGAAGGATGTTATTGTGACTCTTACAACCAATAATGTCGTGTTTCTTGTTCAATTGTTTGGATTATTTTAATAGTGTACTTTCTAAATTTTGTATGATGTTTATTCACAAAGCCTAGTGTTTACTAGGAAAACCATAAGTGGACAAAGGGAGTCTCACATGTGAGGCACCTTAAATAAGTATGTCCATCGTCTTTGATATCTTTTTTCCTAGTTTTTTTGTTTAGTGTATACAAAACAAGATGAATCTTAACTATATCATGTTTAATGTGCATAAAAGTATGTGGGATTCTATTTGTTCACCCTCTAAGCTCTACTTTTATGATCATATTCATTGTGTATGAAATCATCATCATCCTTGATGTCCACTTGCTTTGGGATTCTCTTAGTAGAACTTCAAATGGAGAATCTAATATGGTATTTCATAGAAATATAAAATGACATATTGATTGGATTAAATACTCCATTCACTCATAAATCAAAATGAGATAGGGTTATTGTTTTATGTTTATTTCCTTTCATATGATATGAATAGAAATATGTACTTACTAGAAATCTCAGATTTCAATATAGTAATATGAAAATATGCACATGCATATGACAATGTCAGAATTAGGAAAGTAGTAGGTTTACTAAATAAGGATTTTGAAGAGTGACTTTAATAGAGATAAGATGATAAATTATTTACATGGAAACAAACATGTTGATAAAGGTTCATCTTATAAACTTTTCTTTATATAATATTCAAAAACTTCCATCAAACATATATACGTATAAGTGGTACATTTGTCATATTTTTTGCTACACTTTATTGAGGGGTATAATACATTGAATATCATGCCCTAATCCCATGATGCATATATTCCTATATTCTCTTTTTTTTCTGAAGGAAACACTATTGAAAATCATAAGATAGAACTTAAAGTTCGTTTGTCCAGTTGGTGATTATTACGTGATTATGTTTCTTATCTTCCAAAAAATGTATATTACTACTTGAATTGTGTATTTGATTCATCCTTTCTCTCATTCTCAAACTGTACCTCTAATAACAAGCCTAAAAGTGTTTCATCAAGTAATTCAATCCACATATTGTGAGTACTCATTACACTAAATAAGATTACTCAATACATAAAACACAATCAATCACTAATTAATCACATACCCAAAAATATGGGTAAATTAAAACTGATTTCAACGTCAGCACCCGCTCGAAAATATTTGCATAAGATCCCAACATCTTTCTTATATCCATACTATGCCAAGAATTTGATACAAATTGTTCTATCGTCTTAGCCACCACATATATACATAGGAGAACAATATTCATATATGCCACACAAACAAGAATTTATATGCTAACAAAAGTATGATTCGTTTGCAACACTATATACACACTTTTTCTCACCCGGACCTGAGAGTACAGGGACGAATCTAGAACACATTAGACATCTAATCAACTTTCTCAAACATTCATTACTATAGCTCCTCTTTGCTGGCACATGTTTGTTTTCGTCACTTCTGATTACCTAAAAAAAATGTGGCGAACCACAAGGGTGAGACTCATGTCCCAGCAAGATATATAACCTCCAACAATGCTTATTGATTATAACATTTTAGGTAATGAGACAGTTTAAGCAGTTTAATCATATACAACAAATAGGCTCAACAACACTCATGATTAACAAAATACATAAAGGAGTTGATACCAATTATAATCATCAAGTTGACTATTATCATTCTCCTTATTAACCGGATAAGAGATTCAATAGCATATGCATAACTAGCATACACAAGTCTAGTAGCATATTATCTCTATTAACATGAATAAGTCTAGCATCATAAGCATATCTAAAAACATTAGCATGTCTAGTAGTTTAAATAGATCAATATCATAAGTAGAGCTATCAACATAAGCAGGAGTATTTGCATAAAAATGATTAGCAGTATAGGCATTTCTAATTATAGAGGCATGGCTAGCATGCTAAACATAACTAACAACCTGATATAGCTGGCATCCTAATTATAATCAACAGTAGTAGTATAGATATCAACATAAGCATGACTACTGTATGTACACATTTATAGTCTTATGCATATCCACTACATAAGTATAATTACTATCTCTTAATTGCACTAAGAATCATCTTTATGTAAAGAGAACCAATAAGGGTTATCATCCAATGTGAAGCGTCGTGTATAACCCTAAACAGTTATGCTATACGGCTGCATTACATCTTTTATTATGCCTTGGGGAATTTGAATCGTACCATTCAAAGTCCAAACGACCCCTACAAAGGGCTATTCGGTTCGGTACAAAATCTAGGAGTGTCGTTATCCTAAGATATCTTCCCCTCAATATGTATGAGTAAAAAGGCAGTGACATATCGGTCAAAGCTTCCACCATAGTGACATATAGTCAAGCTGCTAACCACTAGTCTGCCCTTGGTACAGGTCACGACACTAGAAACCAGGGTATACAAACCCAATCACTGAGGTACAACCGTAGTTGTCCTCTAATCACATCATGTTGTAATCATCGAGACATGACTGCAGTCGTTCTCAATCACATCAAATGTATGAGGCATGACCATACCCAACCTCCACAATTTACATTGTGGATGAAAAGGATATATCCTGAACCTGCCATCCCCACACACTCAATAGTATGTGCTCTGAGTTTCCCTTAGGAATACTCATTTCACCATCCAGCATGTTCTGACACTGAAGATGGTTCTACGACATAGGGCACTACATGATTAGAGTTGCACTTGTTTAGTTATGCCAATTACGTGAATTAAGGCTGCATCAAACAAGTGGACATACAAATCCTAATTCACTTCTAGCAAGCATATAAATATTACAACTTTTAAAAGATATAAAATATGTGAAACATAATTTCTCATCTCATCATCACATGGTACTATTCACTTTCCATTCATGAGACCACACTAGTCATCATACTATTACAAGATATAAATCCTTTTCACAATATCACAGGGTATCAACCCTTATAAAGATAAGAGGATTACACCTCATTCAAGGTTCAACCATGCCCAAAGGTCATTAAGACCATCGTACTATCACAAGATATAAATCCTTTTCACAATATCATAGGGTATTAACCCTTATCAACACAAGAGGATTACAACTCATTCAGGGCTTAACCATGCCCAATGGTCATTAAGACCATACTATTCCCTACAAGATCATCATTATCTTTGCATGCCTTCTAACAAGGCTCAACAACATCACTTACATATAATACATTGGATCAACAAAATATTGAATTAATGAGCTAGGGGATATTCATAAACAATTATAGTAGGGTTATATTAACGTTAAGAACATTCCTTTACTACATCAACATGCAAGGAATCTAGATATGATTCACCCTCATCATATTTATAATGCACATGTTTAGCATAAGATAGTATCAACCATGTGACTATGATAACCACCAATTAACATATTAAGGTTATGATCATATTAAGGAGGTTATTCCACCATCATTCCATCATATAAAAATTTAAACATGAATACTCATCTTTATATATTTGCATTAGAGTTAGGTTCAACATGATAAATTATATCAATGTTACTAATCAACACTTATACCCAAACCCTAACTCACGACATCCCCATTGGATCATGGATGCATAAGGTGAAACATCACCATCACATTCCATACTATTCTCAAGTATGAACCCACACAAAAACCAAGATGTAACCATCAGGTTATAGCATACTATGGTTTCAACAATAGTTCAGAGTATTCCATGATTGTATTAGTCATTCAAGGACTATTCCTACCAAATTACCATCATATAGTTATATTAAAGCTAGGTATAACAAGTTATACCTCATTAGGGTTACATATCCACACAATATTGTTATCATCCCTTCTATTCATATGAGTGAATATGTAAGAATACCTTGTTAAGGGTAACCCTCCATTTGTTCCATCATCATTCAACCCATATCACCATACCACAATGCCACCCAGAACCATTGGATGTTTAAAAGGTAACACTATTGGTTGTTTACATAAGTAAACACCTTGGATAAAACACCTATGAAGTCCTTCATTTGTTCTCTAGAAAGAGTCACAATTGATCCTTATGCATCCCTTGATTAACAACACAAAAAGATCCATTGAGAGTAGGGTAAAACCCACAATCGACTATTCAGTTAAAACAAGCCATCCATTGTCAACAAGTAAAATCCTTAAGTTGGTCATATAGAGGAAACCATCGAAATCACATTATTAGGATGAACATATTACATTATCCATCATTCCACTTTATTATATGAATAACATTAGATCTTGATCATTGGGTCAAGTTCATATGTTAAAACTATCAATTTCAGTGTAGGTTCGACCATTGCATCAAGTGACCAAAGAAACCATTGGTCTAAGGCTTAATTGATGCTACAACTATATGATTAACTCACCATAAATTTTAGATATCTGAACCAACATCATTATTTACCATTAAGTCACCATAGGTTGTTAGATTAATATTATATTCTTAATCAACATCAAATATTAAGCTAATGTCATCATTGGTTGATAACATTATTAGGATACTTAATGTTTGATCATTAAACTTCTAATTGATCCAAAACCTGACCTAAGGGGGTGACCATAGGTTGTCACCATCATATGAAACCTTTGATCTCGACCATCAGTTGTCATGAAGACAACACAATAGGGTTTTTGCAATGGTACCATCTTCGGTTCATGGGTTTATAAAAGAAATCAGCTTAAAACTCTAAAATTGACAATTGGTTGATAGGTGCTTAGCACCATATATAGGTTGTCAAACTAACCTGATCAAAGTCATATTATACCTTAGGAATAACGTACACATGATCACATGTTCATATAGAACTGAAATTAAAATAGGGAACATAATAAAAATCAAAATCTAAGTCAAGCATTAGTGCATGGATCATCATTTTCAAGCAAGAACATGAGCTAGCAAGCTTATGATAAGAAATAAACGTGGATCAAGTTATAAAACTTGCCTATAATGAGAAGATAAAATCCCAAACAGAAGAAAACTCTAGCAGGTAGGGTAGGAAATGCAATCATAAGTTGTAAACCCGTCCATCTAGCACCTTTCTTCATCAAATGAGCAAACCCTAAGTATATGGAGCAAGATAGGTAGGGTTTTAGAGATTTAGAGCAATTTATACCATGGAACAACAAGGTTACGAGCTAGAGAAAGGTAGGAGAAAGGATAAAAAAGAAATAAACAGAGGAAAGAAGGGGATTCTTACTCTTTTAGGTTAAGATTACTAGAAGGAAGCTTTTTAAACCCTAAAAGGAAGTCAATTGCAACCCTAGATCCTTTTTCCAAGAAGGCCCCCAATTTCTTCTTCCTTGGACAGGAAAATTCCCAGCAGCACAAAGGGAGAATTAAGTTGGGAAAAGGAGGGAAGTGGTGGAGAGAAAATGGCTCTTTTTGGTGCTTATGGATAAGTATATCAAACTGTAAGATAAAGAAAAAGAAAAAGTTGAAGTTCTAGTATCTTTCCAAGTGTCCATAGCCTTAAACTATTAAAAATATACAAGAACACACACAAGCTGCTCCCCCACCATCCATAGAGACATGCTTATCCCTCATTTCTTGAATTTCCAAGCAAAACAAATAACTCATTAGTTGATAGCTACTAAAGGTAGCTCATCCATGAAAGGGTAAACCCTAAAATACCCTTGGAGAAACTCCTTCAAACCAAGGTTTAAATAGGTTACCCATGTCTCAAAAAGATCAATTATGTTGATAGAATATACAAGGAACATAATTCAAGTGATAAATTGCAAAGAAAACCTCTCAATTTGGTTAATTGTAGAAAAGTCCAAAATGTGCATAAAAGTGTCTAAATTGGACCAAATTTGAAACTTAAGCGTGTCTTATGATTTCAAAGAATATAAAAAGGTTATATTAGGGTTATAAGAATTCAATTATGGTAATTATGATTATTCAAATCATTAAGCAAGTTTAGGGCCTTACAACTATAAACCCCTAACAAGGATTTTTCCCCCAAAATACAAGGTAAACAAAGATGGATACTTTCTTTGCACCTCATCCTATTACCTTCACATGGTTACTTACATATCATGGTGATGTTACATCATTAATACATATCTCATCTTGGGTTAACAGAAAAACCTCCACCTAAGAAGACATTCTCAATATGGAATGTAGAAACTTATTGTGTCATCTATACAACTCTAGTAGTAATGTTCAACTTTAAATTGTAGCTATCATCCTAAAATTATATTTATTATATCAACACATTACTCAAAAGTCATACTTGCTATATTTTTACCAATCATGCCATGTGTCCCATACCATTCCTTGAAGCATAAAAAAAGGTGATGTATCCATCCTTTTTTTTAGATACACTGACATTAGAACACTTGTCAGTTCTTTTTCAACATCAAAAGAAATGTTGACGCTGGCACCAGTCATTCCATACAAGGAAACATCATTCCTAGTCAACCTTGTTAGGGGTGAAACAACAACACTATCTTCACCTTACTAGGATTTACACATCCTACTTAGAATACATATCATGATCCCATAAAGAAATTTATTCAACCCCATCTCACTCTTATTCAACTTGTCTCATAGCTATTGCTTCTTTGGCAACACTAAGGTTTTTGAAGAAATATTGATCATATTTTTGATCATATTTGAAATACGTTGACATGTCATCATTCAAAGATTGATATAACTTGTATGACATGACTAGAACACTTTGTTCCTCCTATTCATAAATTCTATTTGTACATTGGTTAGTCTAAAGTACATAACTCTAAACTCATCATGGTCATGTGAATTATGTCATCCAATCTAACTCTTATGCATTGATATTTGATCATAGGTTTATCTTAAAGGAACACAATATCACATATCTATTGACCAACAACCATCTATCCTTGATAGTGGTCTTGCCCATCTATCACTGAACCATACACACCATTATAGAATCACTTTTGTTTTTTGTTTTATTTTTCCAAAAAACATTTAGAGGGTCATCATCAACTCTCTTTCTCAATCTAAGGGAGAGAAATACTTGGAATGTTCATTTGATAAACATATCCAACCTTCACATATTTCTCATACTATTGATACATCTTAGATACTAGGATTCATTACCTTGGTATCCACCTCATGTGCTATAAGGAACTCACATCCTTATCTCATCTACTCTTACCAGTATAAAAAATTTCAAAACATATAAGAGGAGTCTTCCTAATTATTGGAAGGCTCAAAATAAAAATCATTAAAATCTTTATGATCTTGGAACCATAGTCCAAACAACCTTATGCTATAATAAGCTATCCACCCTCATGTTTGCAATGAATCCATACATACCAAGTGGCAATGATCCACTTGAAAGTTGTGCCCTAGAAAGGAAAGACACAAAGGGAAACACACTTCCCACATCATAGAAACATTGTTCAAGGGCCACTCACAAAAAGGTAACCAATTCTATTTTCATTATGCAGGTTACAACTTCTTATGTATCATTTTACCCTTTTCATTTTGGGTTCCTTGCCATTAGTATAGGAATCATCATGATTAACATATCTCATTACTCCTTCCTTGATGACTATCTATCAATCTTGGTATGTTCTCTTATTTTATTATGTTTTTCAACCACTTATCGACAAGTAAATCATCATATTCCACATTTTCTTCATTAAATTGGGATCATCTCCCTTAATATCTTTCACATGCAATGCTAATTTTTCATTAACACTTTCTTACACACATAGGTTGGTCTGAGATTAACTCAGGTTCCACCTTATTTCTTTGTCATTTTTACCATTCATCTTCTCATTATGTACTTGTTATAGGAGTTCTCTCTATCTTGTGTGGATTGCATACCTTGATTCACTTTATAAGCATAGACTTGTCTGTCTTTTACTTTATTATCTTCTTGAATCACATCTTCAAGAACTCATCTTTTCCTTATTTGTGTTCAGATTTAGATTTCATGGTGTTATATCTTTCTCTTATATTTACCAAACATTCAAGTTTTGATAGATAATGATGCAATTCTCATCTTCTTTAAGGTAGGATTGAGATATTCACACCATGATTCTTTCTTTCGTTATGCTCTTTAGATTGTCTCAAAATGACTACTTGATCAGAGTAATCAGAAAGATAACAATATAAGAGTTCCATCCTTACCTTTTCCTCAATAATTGAATACCTGGCCAGGGCACCCAAATATTGAGATTAGGCAGTATGCACCATATTTTTATGTTATATTCCTAATTTTGACATCATCCTAGTCCTAAGTCCTAGTGTCCATGTAGACTTAGTGAACCTAAAGCTCTGATACCAACTTGTGAGAACGTGTTACCCTAAACGAGATTACTCAAAACATAAAACACAATCAATCACTAATTAATCACATACCCAAAAATATGGGTAAATTAAAATAGATTTCAACGCCAGTACCTGCTTAGAAACATTTGCATAAGAGCCCAACATCTTTCTTATATCCATACTATGCCAATAATTTGATAAAAAATTTCTATCATCTTAGCCACCACATATATACACAGGACAACAATATTCATATATGCCACCCAAACAATCATTAATATATTAAAAAAGTCTGATTTGTTTGAAACACCATATACAAACTTTTTCTTGCCCAGACCTAAGAGTACAGGGACAACTCTAGGACACACTAGACATCTAATCAACTTTCTCAAAGATTCATTACTATAGCTCCTCTTTGCTGCCACATGTTTGTTTTTGTCACTTCTGATTACCTAAAAAAATGTGGCAAACCACAAGGGTGAGACCCATGTCCCAGCAAGAGATATAACCTCCAACAACACTTATTATTTACAACATTTTAGGTAATGAGATAGTTTAAGCATTTTAATCATATACAGCAAATAGGAAAAACAACACTCATGATTAACAAAATACATAAAGGAGCATATAACAATTATCATCATCAAGCTGACTATCATAATTTTCCTTATTAACCGTATAAGAGATTCAATAGCATATTCATAACTAGCATAAGCAAGTCTAGTAGCATATTATCTCTATTAACATCAATAAGTCTAGCATCATAAGCATATCTAACAACATTAGCATGTCTAACAGTTTGAACAGATCAATATCATAAGCAGAGCTATCAACATAAGCATGAGTATTTGCATAAGCATGATTAGTAGTATAGGCATTTCTAATTATAGAGGCATGGCTAGCATGCTAAACATAACTAACAACATGATATAGCTAGCATCCTAATTATAATCAACAATAGAAATATAGATATCAACATAAGCATGACTATTGTATGTAGACATTTACAATCTTATGCATATCCACAACATAAGTATAATTGCTATTTCTTAATTGCACTAAGCATCATCATTATGTAAAGAGAACAAATAAGAGTTATCATCCAATGTGAAGCATCGTGTATAACCCTAAACATATATGCTATATGGTTGTACACCTTTTATTATGCCATGGGGAATTTGAATCGTATCATTCAAAGTCCAAACGACCCCTACGAAGAGCTATTCGATTCTGTACAAGATCTAGGAGTGCCTGTGTCTTAAAATATCTTCCCCTTAGTAAGTATGATTAAAAAGGCAGTGGCATATCAGTCAAAGTTGTCACCACAACGACATATAGTCAAGATGCTAACCACTAGTCTACCCTTGGTACAGGTCACATCACTAGAAACCAGGGTATACAAACATAATCATTGAGGTACAACCGCATTTGTCCTCTAATCACATCATGTTGTAATCAACAAGACACGACCACAACCATTCTCAATCACATCAGTTGTACGAGGCATGACCATAGCCAACCTCTGCAATCAACAGTATGGATGACAATGATATATCCTCAACCTACCACTCCCACATACTCAATAGTATGCGCTCTGAGTTTCCATTAGGAATACTCGTTTCACCATCTAGAAAGTTCTGACACTAAAGATGGTTCTACAACACATGACACTATATGATTAGAGTTGCACTTGATTAGTTATGCCAATTGGGTGAATTAAGGCTGCATCAAACAAGTGGACATATAAATCCTAATTCACTTCTAGCAAGCATATAAATATCACAACTTTTAAAAGATATAAAATCTGTGAAACATAATTTCTCATCTCATCATCACATGGTATTATTCAGTTGCCATTCATGAGACCACACTAGTCATCATACTATTACAAGATATAAATCCTTTTCACAATATCACAGGGTATCAACCCTTATCAACATAAGAGGATTACACCTCATTCAGGGATCAACCATTCCCAAAGGTCATTAAGACCATCATACTGTCATAGGATATAAATCCTTTTCACAATATCATAGGGTATTAACCCTTATCAACACAAGAGGATTACACCTCATTCAGGGCTCAACCATGCCCAAAGGTCATTAAGGCCATCATATTATTCCCTACAAGATCATTATTATATTTGCATGCCTTATAACAAGGCTCAACAACATCACTTACATTTAATACACTGGATCAACACAATATTTCATTAATGAGCTAGGAGATATTCATAAACAATCATATCAGGGTTATATTAATGTTAAGAACATTCCTTTATTACATCAATATGCAAGTAATCTAGATATCATTAACCCTCATCATATTTATAATGCACATGTTTAGCATAAGAAAGTATCAACCACGCATCTATGTTAACCACTAATTAACATATTAAGGTTATGATCATATTAAGGAGGTTTTTCCATCATCATTCCATCATATAAGAATGTCAAACATGAATACTCATCTTTATCTATTTGCATTAGAGTTAGGTTCAACATGATAAATTATATCAATGTTACTAATCAACACTTATACCCAAACCCTAACTCACGACATCCCCATTGGATCATGGATGCATAAGGTGAAGCATCACCATCACATTCCATACTATTCTCAAGTATGAACCCACACATAAATCAAGATGTAACCATAGGGATATAGCATA
The DNA here is from genome assembly GCA_963693085.1 of Alisma plantago-aquatica. Classification (NCBI taxonomy): domain Eukaryota; kingdom Viridiplantae; phylum Streptophyta; class Magnoliopsida; order Alismatales; family Alismataceae; genus Alisma; species Alisma plantago-aquatica. The sequence goes on from OY856409.1 coordinate 683,841,959, forward strand.
CTAGGGTTTCAACAATAGTAACAGAGTATTCCATGATTGTTTTAGTCATTCAAGGACTATTCATACCCAATTACCATCATTTAGTTATATCAAAGCTAGGTATAACAAGTTATACCTCATTAGGGTTACATATCCGCAGAATATGGCTATCATACCTTCTATTCATTTGAGTGAATAGGTAAGACTACCTTGTTAAGGGTAACCCTCCATTTATTCCATCATCATTCAACCCATATCACCATACCAAAATGTCACCCAGAACCATTGGATGTTTAAAAGGTAACAACATTGGTTGTTTACATAGGTAAACACCTTGGATAAACCATCTATGAAGTCCTTGATTTGTGCTCTAGAAAAAGTCACCATCTAACCCTATACATACCTTGATTATCAACACAAAAAGATCCATTGAAAGTAGGGTAAAACCCACAATTGATTGTTCAATTAAAACAAGCCATCCATTGTCAACAAGTAAGATCCTTAAGTTGATCATATAAAGGAAATCATCTAAATCACATTATTAGGACCAACATATTACATTATCCATCATTCCACTTTATTGGAGGAATAAACATTAGATCTTGACCATTGTGTCAAGTTCATATGTTAAAACCATCAATTATAGTATAGGTTCGACCATTGCATCAAGTGACCCAAGAAACCATTGGTCTAAGGCTTAATTGATGCTACAACTATATGATTAACTCACCATAAATTCTTTAGATCTGATCCAACATCATTAGTGACCATTAAGTCACCATAGGTTGTTAGATTAACACTATATTCATTAATCAACATCAAATATTCAGCTAATGTCATCATTGATTGATAACATTATTAGGGTACTTAATGGTTGATCATTAAACTTCTAATTGATCCAAAACCTGACCTAAGGGGGTGACCATAGGTTGTTACCATAATCTAAAACCTTTGATATCGACCATCTATTGTCATGAAGACAACACGATAGGGTTGTTCCAATGGTACCGTCATCGGTTCATGGGGTTATAAATGAAATCAACTTAAAACCCTAAAATTGGCCATTGGTTAATAGGTGCTTAGCACCATAGGTTGTCAAACCAACCTGATCCAAGTCATATTATACCTTAGGAATAACGTATACATGATCACAGGTTCATATAGAGCTGAAATCAGAATGGTTAACACCATAAAAATCGAAATCCAAGTCAAGCATAGCTTTTTAGTGCATGGATCATCATTTTCAAACAAGAACATGAGCTAGCAATCTTATGGTAAGCAATAAATGTGGAGCAAGTTATAAAATGCACCTATAATGAGAAGATGAAATCCCAAATAGAAGAAAACTCGAGCAGTTAGGGTAGGAAATCCAATCATAAGTTGTAAACTCATGCATCTAGCACCTTTCTTCATCAAATGAGCAAACCCTAAGCATAAGGAGCAAGAAAGGTAGGGTTTTAGAGATTTAGAGAAATTTTGACCATGGAACAACAAGGTTCCGACCTGGAGAAAGGTAGGATAAAGTATAACAATGAAATAAATGATGGAAATAAGGGGATTCTTACTCCTTTATGTCAAGATCACTAGAAGGAAGTTTTTTAAACCCTAAAAGGAAGTCAATTGCAACCTTAGATCCTTCTTCCATGAAGGTCCCCACTTTCTTCTTCCTTGGACAGGAAAATTCACAAAAGCACAGAGGGAGAATGAGGTTTGGAGAAGGAGGGAAGTGGTTGAGAGAAAATGGCACATTTTGGTTCTTAGGGATAAGTATCTAAAACTTTAAGATAAAGAAAAAGAAAAAAGTTGACGTTCTAGTATCTTTCCAAGTGTCCATAGCCTTAAACTATTAAAAATATACAAGAACACACACAAGCAGACCCCTCACCATCCATAGAGACATACTTGTCCCTCGTTTCTTGAATTTCCAAGAAAAACAAATAACGCATTAGTTGACAACTACTAAAGGTAGCTCATCCATGAAGGGGTAAACCCTAAAATACCCTTGGAGAAAACACCTTCAAACCAAGGTTTAAATAGGTTCCCCATGTATCAAAATGATCAAGAATGATGATATAATATACAAGGAACATAATGCAAGTGATAAATTGTAAAGAAAACCTCTCAATTGGGTAAATTGCAAAATAGTCTAAAATGTGCATAAAATTGCATAACTTGCTCAAACAGTGTCCAAATTGGACCAAATTTGAAACTTAAGCTAGTATCATGATTTCAAAGAATATAAAAAGGTTATATTAGGGTTATAAGAATTCAATTATGGTAATTATGCTTATTTAACTCATTAAGCAAGTTTAGGGGCCCTACACATATGGTGCACGAGGATGCTCTGATAAGCAAAACATAACATAAAGCATTGTTATAATATGAGCTACAAGTTACTTTCCCTTAACAAATTGATAATCAACCTCCACATGTGACTACAAGAATGAAATAGTAGAATGCAAGTGAGACACAAAGCATTAATATTTTCTTTGTGGAGCACACTTTATTTTTTATTAGAAAGTCATCAACAAAAATATATTCCAAGGAAACCACTACAATCATAGGTAAAAATCCCATAGAAGAAGCAACTTTCCTAATATATATCACTAAAGGAAGAAATTGAAATAGAGGAATACTTTGGTGTGTCCAATTCGACATGATATGTTCCTTTGAAATATTAATGGATGAATTTAAAAAATGTAAAGAACAAGTGAGAGTAGAAACAAACTAAAAAGTTGTATTAATTTCTCTAAACATAGAGAAGAAGGTACATTGTACATTTATACTTATTAAATATAAAAAAGGAAGAACGACATGCACTTCTATAAAAGGAAAATCCAACTTAAACTTGTTTATTTAACATACATGTAAAGATTATTTGAAATCATTTAAGGCCATATGAGGTACACTAACTTAATAAAGAAAACAATTATTATAAATTTAGGTGGTTTATTCATGCATACAATCATTATTTGATCTCCATAAGGATAATAATTTCATATGTTTCACTGACAAACAAACTTTACTAGATCTTTATTAAGATAAGAATTTAATACGTCTAGTTGATGACTAGACCAATATCTTCACTAGTACAGGAATGGTCTATAGCGTCGGTTTTTTTAAGCCTGCAGCGTCACTTTTTAACCGACGCCTAAGTGGCCGTCGCTATAGAATTTGCTCTATAGCATCGATTTATTTAACCAAATAAAACCGACCTTACATAGTAAACACCGACGCAACATGTTGTAAAATTTTTGACCTAGGCGAGAAAAAAGGAGCCTGTAAGGTCAGTTATTAAAAAAAACCGATCCTGTAAACGGTCTCGGTCGAGAAAATTGTCGACAGAAAGTTTTTCGGTCGACAATTTTCTCGACCGAGAGAGTTTACAGGGTCGGTTTTTTTGAAATAACCGACCCTAAAGTTTGAATAAACATTTCAGTTTAATACTCGGTCGAGAAAATTGTCGACCGAAAATAATTCGGTCGACAAACTTGTGGACCGAAAGGTACACTGAAAATGTTTATTCAATCTTTAAGGTCGGTTTTTGTAAATAACCGACCTTATAGAGGACATTTAGAGTCAGTTTTGTACAAAAACCGACACTAAATATTGAATAAACATTTCAGTGTAACACTCGGTCGAGAAAATTATCGACCAAAAATATTTCGGTCGACAAACTTGTCGACCGAGGGGTACACTGAAAATGTTTATTCAATCTTTAAGGTCGGTTTTTGTAAATAACCGACCTTATAGAGGACATTTACAGCCGGTTTTGTACAAAAACCGACGCTAGAAGTTATATTTCGGTCAAAAATTTGCTCGACCGAAGAGGGTACACAGAATTCAATCTTTAGGGTCGGTTATTTAAAAAACCAACGCTAGAAGTTACGATTTTTTTTTAAATTTCTACAGAAATTGAAATAGAACAGAATAACAAGAAGATTCATATATTCTGGGAGAGGGGAGCATTGATGCTCAACCGTCACCATTCAAAACCACACATTCATAACAAAAATGATTCATAATCACATCATAATTTACAAAATGATAGAGTGCAAGTCTGAGATGACAAATACAAAAGTAAATATGAAAGAGTACTCAAACCACATACATAAATGGAGCTGACATATTTAATCCAATGCTATATCGACTTCATTTATAAAAGACTCTGACCACTCTTCTCGGAATTCATCCAAGTCCACATGTGTGTAAGGCTGGGTTGTAAAGATCTGTAACAGAAAATGCACATGCTGATATTTTATAAAATGACTATAATCACTTGTAAATTTATGATGTTATTCTTTATTACCTGACTTATAGTCTGGATGTCATGTGATGCTTGTTTGACAATAGCTTGCATATATTTCATTACATAGTAGCCACAAGCCCAGTCATTATTTTGCATAGGACACTACAAATAACAAATTATACTTAATGTTAGTAAACTACTATAAACATCAATTGAGATAATATTATAAGAGTTGACATATTACAGTTGAAAATTAATACATATAAGAGTAAGCAGTTGTCAAAGTAGCTACCTTGACATTTTTCAAAGTCAATGTCTTTAATTTTGTGGGTATTTGTCCTCCAGCTTCACGAAAAGCCTTTATACCCCTTTCAAATTAAACGATAGTTGGTAAAATAGAAATTCTAAATAGAAATATCATGTTGAAGCATTGATTAAATTTATGCTTACTCCATAGCTGGCAATTTCAGTTTGTGACTCCTTGTTGTTTTACCCATTGGGTCAAGATAATAAAGAGTCATCAATTTTGGGGCAATCACCACTAATTCCCAATGTATAGCTCTGAGTAAGAATAAAACAAACATTAAAATAAATAATTTTATTCATTATTAAAATTATATTGAATAATAATACTTACTGGACGTTAAAATGAATTAGGATAATTTCCTTCCCCTCACTAGCAAAATATTTGAATGCATCAGAGAAGTACTCATTCACATCCTCAATATGTGTCTTCACCTGACTACTGACCGAAGGAACTAAGAATCCAACATTCTTTATATCAAAGTATGTGGCCTCGATATATAAATGGCTGTTAAACATTTGTAATTATTTTCATATGTAGAAATAAGCTAAAAATGTGTATTGGAATTTTCTATATATATTGATAGATCCTTACCTTATCCATACTTCTATTATCGAAGTGTTCAACCAATCATACCGGAACAACTCTATAATATCATCAAGAAAAATAAAATTCTGAAAGTCCCTCCCAGCTGCATCTTGTGTTAAATTGACCAACATATGTGATCCTGATCTTTGGTTGGCTAAGCATCGACACAAACATTTAGATTTGCTTCCCAATTCGTCGAATGTAGTTTCGGGAATGAAAGATGGCTTGGGCATAGGAGGACGACTAGTAGAAGTTTTACTTTTTGGTTTACAAACCTGTTAATTAAATTACATACTTATATTACATGAGTTCATATATGCAGTCAAATATGAAAAATATGGTAGAAATAAGGTATACCTTGTCATTGATAACCAACTGTCTAGGACAACCCACCATAGCACCCTCAGCTTCTTCAACTGTACTATATTCAGGATTAGGTATGGGTAGTGGTTTGTCCCCCATTCCGTCATACATAAGATGGATGGACACACGGCACATGTCATCAGTAATTTGTTGGCAATGCAATGTACCACCAAGGTTGTACACCTTGCTCGCTGCCACAATATTATATTCTGGAACCTCCACTGCAAGTTTACAGTTCATACCAACCTAGATTGAAATAATATAAGTTATATAAGAAACAGAAGAACAGATACATGTTACAACTATATATATTATCATATATTTATCATACTAATAACACAACATATAGAAAAAAAACTTACTGTAGATTGTTGTGGTGGGTCATCGGGAGTCACTACTACAGAACACGCCTTTGGCGTCGGTTGTTTAACCCCCTTTGGCGACGGTTTTCAAGCGACGCCTATGTGGGCGCTGCTATAGGTTGAACTCTTCGGCGTCTGTTTTTTAACCGACGCCTATATGATCTCTAGGCGTCGGTTATATATAGTTGGCCGACATCTATAGGGTTCGCGCCACAAAAAAGGCACCACCTAGGACACTTTCGGCGTCGGTTCACAACTGAACACCCGACGCCATACTCCCAGACGACACGGCCGTACTTCGCTGCATGACCGTATTTAGTACTATAGGCGTCGGTGTTATACAAATACGCGACGCCTTTTCCACCACGGCCATGCTTTCCTGCACGGTCGGGTTATTTGTCACATTCGGCGTCGGTGTTTATCCAATAACCGACGCTGTATTCCTGAGGCGTCGATGTTCTATAAATAACCGACGCCTATACTTTATTTTTTTTTTCTTATCAGTTTGCAGGCTTGCTGTGGCTGGTCAGCAGGATGAGAACCTGCAGTTCAGTTTCCTGAACTACAGGTTTACGACATCCATTGATATCAGCCTACAAACAGGCCACAAACCTACAAAATCAAAAAATATTTTTTCACACAAGTAGATACATTCAGACATCAATTCAATTCTCACATTCACACATGTAGAAACATTCAAATACATGTATAAACATTCAGAAATATTCATTTACAAAATATCATTCAGGATCGCTATCAGCATCCCAATTATATTTTACAGTCGCCACTGCTTGTATGGCTTTTTCCCATTCTTCTCTTACTTCATTTATTGCTTCCATCGTATATGGAGCATGTACATTTTTTAAGCGTTTACCTGTAGTGTGGTCAATTTTAAACACCTACAAAGAGAATGATGTATATATATATATAAGTAATAATATACAAATAAGATTGATATATTTCATACTAACTAATGAGACTATATATAATACCTCATGTATGGTATTAATCTCCAATGCGACATGTCGGATAATCATCTGCATAAATCGCATCACATAGTATGCACATGCCCAGCTGTTGTCTTGTGTAGCACACTATAAATTGAAACATATAAAATATTAAAAAATATAACTAAGCACAGTTCACATAAATAATATATACATTGGAGTCGGGAACTTACTTTTACATTCTCCCAAATTATTGGCTGGTTATTTTTCCTTGGGACATTTCCTCCAGCATTTTTGAATGAATCTAAACCCCTACATGTTAATGTAACACAGTAAATTGCATAATTAAATAGTAATGTAATAACATATGTTAACGGATATAAAAGTGAAATATTTCTCACCAGAATAATGGCATTCTCAATATGTGTCCAATTTTAGTGTTCAATGTACTTTCCGCAGGATCTAGATAATAAACAGTGAACGTCCCGGGGACAATAACTAGTAACTCCCAATGTCTAGCGCTATAGGTAAAAAAGTTAAAAATTAATAAATCAAAATGCACAATAAAAATGGAATTTTCTCAAGTCCAAATTATAAATAAAGTAAACTTACTTGAAATTGAATGGAGCTATTATTATCATCTTATTTTGCAGACCGAAAATTGTAAAAGCATTTATACAGTATTGTTGAACACTATCAGGGTCTTTAGCTACCATACTAATCAATGATGGAATCAAAAATCCCACATGATCAAATGCAAATTGTTTGCATTGATCTTCGACTAAGTAGCTGCAAAACATGTATTACGTATGCATTAATATATAAGAAACCAGATCACCGGATCTTACACAAGGTATATGGATATATAAACAAGATCTCACCTTATCCATGTCTCTATCATTGATGTATTCAACCAATCATTCACAAACAGCTCAATAATATCTTGTATAAATAAAGAGCTATCGTATGATTGACCTGTATAATCTACTTCTAAAGAAACAACTATAGGGCAATGTATATTATGTGCCCGTAGCCAACATGCCATTCCCCTACAAGCAGGACCTAACGGGTATTTTAGGTCAGTTGGAACCCAACTTGGTAATGCAGGAAGTGGAGGTGGAGGCCTAGGTGCTCCAGGTGTCTTCTTTTTAACCTGTATATATAATTTCAGATCAGTTCACCTCATATATACACATTAACAATCTAAAGTAATGTAAATTTATCTTACAATTTTAGTAGTGTAGACGACATCTGCTTTGGGCCACAATATCACCCCGCCTTCTACCTCACCAAGTGTATCAATATCTGGGTGGGCATATGGAAATGCAGCTTCCCTCCAATCGGGTAATACACACATCGGGCTCACACGAACGTAGCCCTGCGGCATTGGAGTCCCATGAAACGTTGCCCCAGGAAGGGACGGGTAAGCCCACACCTCTGCAACAACATAGTCTTGCATTCTTAAGCGGCATGGCTTCAATGCCTACAAATTTACATAAATAATGTTATACATATATACATATCATCTTGAAAACATATCATCTTCAAAAGACTAGCTACAATGTCATAAACAATACTTACAGGAGACGTGCTAGGCGATGGGTCTCCAGGATTACTCACAGTCTGTGCATCAGGAGAAGAGTGGGTCGCCATAGGCTGATTGGAAGCCTGAGATGCCTGCCACCACACTATTTCTTCCTTGACCTTCTCAACAACTATATCATTGACCTTCTTAGCAACTATATCCTCGACTCTCTTATTCTCCTATACATGGATAAAAGAAACATTAGCTTCTTATTATTGAATTCCCTTTTGCAGTAACATTCTAAAAAAAGAATAGGTTACCTCTTCTTGTGAAAGTCCCGCTCTGGGTTTGCGTTGGGATGGCCCAAAGAATGCTTCGATGCCCACACCAGCGCCTGTACCCCTAACACGTCCAGGATGCTCTGGGTTACCCAGAGAAACTGTCAATTCATCCCTTGTGCCCTGAGGGATGAATGTGCCTTGTTTCCTCTGCTCGTGCAGCTCCCGCTAATCACCATCAACACACATGATTAGTTAACACCACAAATAATCAATATTCAAACGATTGCTCTAAGAGTTGTATTTTACCATTTTCGCAGCCGCCTCAGCAGTCACGGGCTTCTTTATTTCACCCTTCTTGTTTTGCCTCCCAGCTATCCAGATATCATGGTGAGGCACGGGTGTGGCAGACTCCTGAGTAGAAGTAGACTCCTGAGTAGCCGCAGACTCTGCCTGTAGTCTTTGGTGAACGCTTGCATAGCCCTTTGGACCCATAGTGTGGTCATGCACATTCAGTGCACGCCTTGCTTTTTACGCGTCACTGAGGGCCTAGTTAGTATGTACATTAATGATTTGGTTAGTAGAACTAAATGTTAATCTTGAATAGGTGAATACAACGTATATTAATTAAATTGGGAGTGACGCCTAATACCTTGAATTCTTCATATTTTCTTGAAGCAACAAAATTGTCCCAATCTTCTTTGTCCAAGAAGTTCCACTGCTCAAGGGCTGACTTCTTCTTCTTATCACCATCTTTTATGTATTCTCTGTTCCGATTTGTCCTATAGTTCCTAAGCATCTTTCCAGCGCATTGCATCACACTTTTACGATGCAACTTCTCATCCAATGCAAACAGATTCTGTAAAATAGAATTCTTATTAACTAGTATCCAAAAATAGAATTGCAAATAATATAATTTGTAATCTACAAAATAGAATTGCAAATAATAATAACTCACACATAAATCCTTCCATATCAAGTCTTTCTTCGCCTGAGGAACTTTATGCCAATTATCATACTTAACACCACAATGGCTTTGAGTGACACACCCAAGACAGTTTACAAAATTATTACGGTTCACTCCAATTGCATTTCCTCCATTATCAAACTCAACAACCAATTTGGATCCACTGCCACTCAGCGCTATTAACTTCTTCATCAGAGTGATGCCCCTTTTCTTGTTAAGTGTTTGTTGCTGCGCATGAAGTTGCTCCAATACTTCAGTGGGTACATGTGCATCATCAACCTAAAATTTGACAAAAATAAACGCACTTAATTAGCACAATATAGAAATATGGGATATATGACATAACTAGAAGATAATGAATTTTATAGAAATACAGGATATGATTTTTAGAACTTACATTGGTATCCTCGCCATGCTCGTCATGGAGAACATGCTCATCATGGACTTCATGCTCATCATGGACATCATGCTCATCATGGTCAGCCATCTGAAAATGTCATTAAAAAGGCTAACATTTAGCATTTGTATTAACTAGAAAAAGGCAAACATTTAGCATTTGTATTAACTAGAAAAAGGCAAACATTTAGCATTTATATTAACTAGAAAAAGGCAAACATTTAGCCAACAAACTTGTGATATTTTATCAATAAAATTGTGATCTTTTATCAATAAAAAAATATAAACATACATGTCTAGGCCAACAAACACATGTGATGTCATTCTTATATATAATAAATGTGTACCACATATCCCATCCTTGAACACCTAATCTCACTAGTAAGTGTATAATGTGTATTGGGTTTTTGAGAAAATTTCGGCAGCATTTCCCCGTTGTACTTAGAGAACAAACGGGGAAATGCTATCGAAATTTTCTCGAAAACCCAATACACATTATACACTTACATCCTAAGTGAGATTAGATGTTCAAGAACAGTCCCAAACTGGGGACTATCCAAGATTTACTCCTAATGAGTAAATCTTGGATGGGTTTCTAGGCCAACAAACACATGTGATGTCATTCTTATATATAATAAATGTGTACCACCTATCCCATCCTTGAACACCTAATCTCACTAGTAAGTGTATAATGTGTATTGGGTTTTCAAGAAAATTTCGGCAGCATTTCCCCGCTGTTCTCTAAGTACATATGTACTTAGAGAACAAACGGGGAAATGCTACTAAAATTTTCTCGAAAACCCAATACACATTAAACACTTACATCCTATGTGAGATTAGGTGTTCAAGAACAGTCCCAAACCGGGGACTATCTAAGATTTACTCCTAATGAGTAAATCTTGGACGGGTTTCTAGGCCAACAAACACAATAATATATATGTAAATCATATCATTAAGAGCATGGTTTCATGTTAGGTCATCATGGTGTTAAAATAGCATAAGAGTATTAGATTTAGAGTGTACAAGACATAATAGTGACTACTGATTTTGTGGGGTGATATCAATTCATAGGATTTATAGATTCAAATTTAACAAGTGTACAAGTTGCAACATTTTAAATTTTAATACTCTAAAGGTGACTATGTCATAGCACATAAAAGATGGCATTACAAGGAAAGTAAGCAAACTAGATCAATTAACACTCATCTCAAGGGAACATTAGTTACTGAAGGAACCAAGAAAGAGTGCTTTTAATCACTAGGATCATACAAGTAGCAATGTTGAGTAAGTCTATGTGATTAAAGATCAAGCAGTGTAATAAAATAGGGTTTACCTCTATTTGGGTGAGACGGAGGGTAGGCGAGTAGGCAGGCAAGCAGGCAGGTGAGCAGGCAACGCGCATGGAGACGGAGGGCAGAAGTAGATGATTGATTAATTCCTAAAACAATACATAAATAAATACAAATCCGTACATAAATAAACACAAATCAGTAAATAATTTAATTTAAAAAAAAATAGACAGCAGCATTGTGCCTTGGCGCAGCCCAAGCATCGCCTAGGCATCCCAGAGGCCTAACTAGGTTGGGTTTCTGGGTTTGGGACCCTAGGTGAATGCATGGCCGCCTAGGCGCGCCTGGGTAGGTCGGCAGGTACCTGGGAAAGCGAGCAGGGCGAGGTGAGGTCGATAGGTCGGCGGCGAGGTGAGGTCGAGAAAAGGACCACCGGCGCAGGGCAGGCGCGACGAGCTCCAGGACCGCCGACGTAGGGCAGGCAGGTAGCCGCAGGGCGCAGAAGGAGTAGGCGGTGCACAAGCAGAAGGAGCAGGGAGACGGCGGCGCAGAAGGAGCAGGCGGCGTACAAGCAGACCAGAGACGGCGGCGGAGCGACGGCGGCACAGAAGCAGCAGCAGCGGCGAGTGGGGGTTGCAGTCGGGTGGCAGCAGCACCGGGGAGAAATTCTAGCAATGAAACAGAAGAAAGGAGACAGTGGCCGATCGAGAGTCTATTAAGTTGGTAAAAGGCGTCCGTTATAAAATACAACCGACCCCTAACGTCTTCGGCGTCGGTTCTACTTAAATAAGCGACGTCCAATTAGACAAAATTTTCCCTAAATAGTATGGCGGGAACCATTATCGGTGTCGGTTATTAACGGATAACTGACACCTAAGATGGAACTTTTCGCGCAATTTTTCATCTTATATAGGCGGCGGTTTTTAGGTAAAACACCGACGCTGTATGTGCCAAATTTTTTCGCTCGAAAATTGGATTTCGCGGGCGATTTTAGGCGTCAGTTGTTTGTTATGCAGCCGACGCTGAATACAAAGTGGTACCGATGTCTGGCTGGTCTTCAAATATAGACGTCGGATTTACTAAATAGCCAACATGTAATGTTATAGGCGGCGGTTTTTTTAAATAACCGACGCCGAGAAAAGTGACATTGAATGTTGTTTCTATAGTAGTGAGTGCTCCCATGACCTTCTATAACTGGAGAATGGGCTTGTACCTCATCACTTGAGAGACACGCAGTATGAATAGGTTGAGAAGGTTGAGTAGGCTGAAATGAAGACATTATTTCTTTTACTTTCTGCGCTACTAATGCTTCAACATCCTCTTGTGTAAGACCTCCTGCACGACCTCTTTTAGATTGCGAAGGGCCAAAATAAGACTTGAATCCTATGCCAGCTCCTACTCTCCTAACACGGCCAGGATGCTCCTTCGTACTAAGAGCAACTACTAGTTCATCCATGTAGCCAGTTGGGATGAACTTTCCTTCCTTTGCTCGTGGAGATCAATCTATTCATAGTTAATAAAAATATTAAATCACAATATCAATTAGATATAAATAAATCTAAGTTTGTGAGAGTTACTCTTTACTTAGTTGGCATAAACCTACCATCTTTTGTGCCACCTCCTTAGTTGCAGGGTTGACAATTTCACTGGCTCGATTCTTTCTAGCATCAATCCATGTCAAGTGTCGGGGTGGTCGCTCAACTTGAGCTGTACTAGATTCTTCTCCAGAAGATGATTGCTTCTCTTGTAGTTGGCGGCGGAAGGCATAACCACTGGGCCCCAAGCGATGGTCATGCACATTTTTAGCCTGTCTTTCCTTTTGAGCCTGATGAATAGCCTGATCATTTAAAATGAGGTATTGCAATTTAGACTTGGCAAACATGTATAAAAAGATTCACCTCCTTAATTGTATAAAATTAAATATTCATACAATACACCACAATCTTTATTACCTGAAACTCTTCCGATCTCCTAGCTGCAACAAATTATTCCCACACCTCATGATCTATAAAAACATAAACATATGTAGCTTTCTTCTTTTGCTTAGGATTATTTATAAATTCCCTTACAAGATATGTCTTAAAACCCCTCCATCGTACACCACAACGTCGTAGCACTCTTTTCTTGTGATCTTTTTCATTTAGATGAAAAACACCCTATACGTACAAAAGAAGCAATTAATAATGTTTATTTGAAAAGGAATTAATTCCAAGCAAACTAAATTAGAATCAATAGATAAAAAACATATTAAAATAGTATCACTTCCACTCATAGATATATCTTTCCATATGAGGTCTTTTTTGGCATTAGGAACATCATGCCAATTTTCTATATCTATTGGCACCTTACTGCGCGCAGTCGCCCTTACGTAATGCTTGAAAGCACTAGCATGTTCCCCAATAGGTGCTCCTGTCATATCAAACAAGACTGGCAATTTATCCCCTTTAGCCCTGAGCTCCTGTAGCCTACGCATCAATGTAGGACCTCTAAGTTTCTTAGCACCACCACTACCATCCTCATGGTGCTCATGCTCAAAATGTTCATCTTCACTCGCCATTTTAGAACCTGCAAGTATACATGATAAAAAAAAGTGATAATAAAAGCACAAGTGATAAGGTATACATGATAATAAAATAAATAATTCAAAGAATACATGCCTTTAGTATTGGTTGAGTTGTTAGTCAAGGAAAATTCCTTCAACATGGTCTTGACGTTTATAATATTCATCAGTGTTATCTTCAACATTTACACTAGGCAAACCAACTGAGAATGGACTGGAATCATCATACTTTTCGTAGTATTCATCTTCATTTATAGGATCTATAGTAAACTGTCTTTTTCCATTAAGAACGACAGACAAATTTTTATTTGCCGGGTCATCAATATAGAATACTTGTTTTGCTTGGTCTTCCATGATGAATGGCTCATCTTTGAAACCAATCTTTTCAAAATTCACCAATTTGAAACCCAACTCATCCACTAAAACTCCTTTGTTGTTGTCAACCCAATTACACTTAAATATAGGAACTAGAAAAATTTGTATAGTCCATTTCCCATATGTCCTCAATGATGCCGTAATATGACATCTCAGCTTCGCGTGGTCTTTTATCTTTGGCACTAGAAAAATACAATGAACAAGCTTTAACAGTGACCCCACTATTTTGAATTACACTACTTTCATCTTGACACTTTGTGTAGTATGAAAATTCGTTAATGTCATAACCTTCATACGACATGACATCCATTTTAGGCTTAAAGGCAAGCTATTTTATGTTCTCAGCAACATTATTTGGTGATTCAGATAGTTGATTAAATACTTTCTCTTCAAACCACCTAATAAATTTTCGATTATGCTCTCTTGCAAGCCACATTGAACTGGATCGCAAATGATTTCTCTTGATAAGATCATTGTGTTCTATGATGTAGCTACTAACTTCATCGATGTTGTGTAAAATATACAAATGCGCTTGTTCCCACAACTCACTACTGATTCCTTTTAGTCATCCTCCCATAGTTCCTTTGCCACAATAAGATCCAGTTTGATGGGAATTTTTTTGATTGCTACAAGTTTCATTGCAATTCAAAAAATCATTACAAAAGTCCATCACCTCCCTAGCCACATAACCCTCAACAATACTCCGTTCAGGACAATAATGATTCCGAACATCACCTTTAAAAACCCTCATGTAGCGTTCAAATGGATACCTCCAGTGTAAGAAAATTGGACCCAACTTCTTCACCTCCCTTGTAATATGTACTACAAGATGAACCATGATATCAAAAAATGGAGGAAAGTACATTTCAAGCTGACACATGGTAACAATTACATCTTTCTATAATTTATCGAGAGTATCAGGATGTATCACTTTGTTGCATATTTCATTGAAGAAGAAACAGAGTCTTGTGATTGAAAACCTTACATGCTTCGGCAATATAGATCGAATAGCCACAGGTAAAATTTGTGGCATTAAGGTGTCACAATCGTGAGATTTGAGACCTATCAGTTTCAGATCCTTCATTGATACCAATCTATGAATATTAGAAGAGTATCCTTATGGAACCTTAATATTATACAAGCACTCACAGAAAGTCTTTTTCTCTTTCTTTGACAAAGTGTAACAAGTCGGTGGAAAATATGTGCGGCGACCCCTGATCTCCATTGATAATTCTTTTCTAATACCCATTAATTCTAAATCTTTTCTAGATTTGATGCCATCTTTAGTCTTTCCTGGTATGTTCAATAGAGTACCGATGATGCTATCACAAATATTTTTTTTAACATGCATGATGTCAATGCAGTGTCTAATTGCCAAAGATCTCCAATAAGGAAGATCCCAGAATATTGACCTCCTCTTGTATAGAGATTTGTCACATGCGAGTGTATGACTACTTGAACTCTTTCCAAATTCATTAACAATATGTTTCACCCTATCATATACAACATTTCCTGGTATAGGTTTAGGAGCACTTCGTTCCTCAGTTGACCCATTAAAGGTTTTGCGTTTCCTTCGATAAGGATGCACTGGTGGGAGAAATCTTCGATGACCAAGATATACGATTTTATCACCATGTTTCAGTTTGATTGAATCAGTATTTTCCTCACAAATAGGACATGCTTTGTATCCTTTTATGCTATATCCAGACAAATTTACATAAGCTGGAAAGTCATTAATCGTGCAAAATAACATAGCACGCAAACTGAAGATCTCTTTACGTGAAGCATCATATGTCATAATACCTTCTTCCCATAGTTTCATTAGGTCATCAATTAGAGGTTGAAGGTAAACATCAATATCATTTCCAGGTTGCTTGGGCCCTGATATCAATATTGACAACATCACATACTTATTTTTCATACACAACCAAGGAGGAAGATTGTATATAACAATTATAACAGGCCACATGCTATGTTGGCTGCTTAATGTACCATAGGGATTCATTCCATGTGTATAGAGTCCAAGTCTTAGGTTTCTTGGTTCTTTACCAAATTGAGGGTATAATAAATAAATTTTCTTCCATTGTGGTGAATCAGATGCATGTCGTAGGACGCCATCATCATTGACCTTTAACTCCCCATGCCAAGACAAATTTTGCGCATCTTCTGTATTAGCAAATAAGCGTTGAAATTGTGGTATTATTGGTAGATACCACATCACCTTGGCAGGAGAGCCATTTTTAGCCTTAGCTAAATTTGTAGTCTTTTACCTTGATGCACCACATTTTGGACAATTTATCAAATTACTATAGTCCTTCTGAAATAACACACAATCATTTGGACATGCATGAATCTTCTTAGCCTTCATTCCCATTGGGCACATTATTTTCTTTGCTTGATATGTTGAAATTGGAAGCTCGTTGCCTTCAAGAAGAATTTCCTTTAACAAAGAAAACAGTGAAGTGAAACTCTTATCGCTTCACCGGTTTTGAGCTTTAAGAGTATATAATCGCATCACAACACTCAACCTCGTGAACTTAGTACAACCCTTATATAATGGTTTTTCAGCATCATGGACAATGTTTGCAAGTAAAGAAGGTGGATCAATGACATTGTCCTGACAACTACGTAGCATCTCATTAACCATATCATCCTGAATCTGGTCATCTTGAATCGGTTCATCATTAACATTATCATCATTATCTATATCTTCTATGCCACAACTATTAGTATCGACATTTTCTGATCCATAATTCAATTTCTCTCCATGCCAATACCATTCATTATAACCTTGTATGACCCCATTGCATATGACATGATTCTTAATTTCCTCACCAGTATCAACTTTCAAATTGTTACAACAATTTCTACATGGACAATATAGCATATATGTAGGTAGTTTCCTATGTTCCTCAGCAAATCTGATAAATTCATCAAGACCTTTGGCAAACTCTGGACTGCAACAGTTCTTGATAGACATCCAACTTCGATCCATTTTCTATATCACATTAAAATTAATTATAAAACTAATAGTTTAATATTGATACTATAATAATCTGTAAGTTTTTATTGATAGGAAGTTAATTACTTATATACTAAAGTGTACCACCTATCCCATTTTTCAATATTTAATCTCACTAGTAACTGTATAATGTATATTTAGTTTTGAAGAAAATTTCAGCAGCATTTCCCCTAAGTTCTCCAAGTACACCGATGTAAATGGCAAATAACCACTCACATATGTACCCAGAGAACAAATGAAGAAATCCTACTGAAATAATATACAAAACTAAACATACATTATACATGTACATCCTAAGTGAGATTAAAATATCCAAAAACAATCCCAAACCGGGGACTATCTAAAGTTTACTCCTAATGAGTAAATTTTGAACGAGTTTCTAAGTTAATATATAAATGCATTATTTTCATATTTATATATTAAGTTAAACATCATGCATCAACCCTAAAGTGTCAATCTAGGAGTACACATGTCTAATCTAGTATTAATTTCTAAAATTTATATAATGAATACATATGAAAAAAGACATGTTTTTATTATTGGGTTATCAAATCATATAAAATGGAAAATACTTGTACAAATTAGCAAAGTAAGGCCATTTCCAACAGTCCAAAGATTGAAATCATTATAATTTTCAGAATTATTTGTAAACATTACAACAAATATGATTAAAACATTTATAGCTCACACATAAATAAGGAACATGTCCACTCTCGGTCGACAATTAGTCGACCGAGAGCCCACCTGCGCGCAGAATCCAGGTCCACTCTCGGTCGACGAATTCATCGACTGAGAGTGGACCTGGACGCTGCGCGCAGGTGGGCTCTCGGTTGATTAATTTTCGAATGAGATGGACCTGGACGCAGCAATGGCGGCAGGCGGGAATGAAGGAAGGCAGGAATGAAGGAATGAAGAAAGCGGCGAACTTACTTGGAAATGGCAGCGACCTTCATGGAGGATGAGACGACCTTCACAAAGAGGCGGAGACCTTCGTGGAAGAGTGGAGAGGCGGCGACGACGAGCTCTTTTCGTAGAGAGGAGGCAAAGCTTTTTCGGTGCGGAGAGCTGGCAACGTCTTCACGTACAGACACCATGATCCTCTTGGCGGTGTGGAGAGATGGCATGGGCTTCACGGCAACGGCTTCACGGAGAGAAGGCAAGGCATTCACGGTGGAATGACACAGGAAAAAGCAAGGGTTCGCGGTGCCGCGTGAGAGAGAATAGAACAAAGAAAAGGGTTTCGTGGGAGGAAGAAAGACTAAAGTTTCGGCTTTTTCACGGAGAGAAAGACCTGTAGCGTCGGTTAACAACAAAAAATCGATGCTAAAGATAAACGGTGCCCGTGTCGGGTTGTTTAAAAACACTCAAACGCATTTTCGGTCGATGAATTTGTCGACCAAAAAGACCTCTAGGGTCGGTTATATGGAAAAAACTAACGTTACAAGTACTTATACGAAGGAAATCTGGACCCTTTCGGTCGACAAATTCGTGGACCGAGAAGGAGTAAGATTTCCTTCGTATAAGCACCTCTAGGGTCAGTTTTTTCCTTATAACCGACCCTAAGTTTATCTCGGTCGACAATATTGTCGACCGAAGAGGACTTTAGGGTCGGTTATAAAGAAAAAACTGACCCTAGAGGTGCTTTTAAGAAGGAAATCTGGCTCCTTTCGGTCGACGAATTTGTCGACCGATATCTATCGGTCGATAAATTCGTTGACCGAACGGGGCCAAATTTCCTTCGTATAAGCACTTGTAGCGTCGGTTTTTTCCTTATAACCGACCCTAGAGGTCTTTTTGGTCGACAAATTCATCGACTGAGAATGCATGAACTAAAGTGGATCAAAAATTCATGTCGGTCGACAATAATTGTTGACCGAGGAGCATTTTAGGGTCGGTTATAAAGAAAAAACGACCCTATAGGTGCTTATACACGTGAAATCTGACTCTTTTTCGGTCAACAAATTCACCGACCGATTGAGCTCTAAGGTGCTTACACAACCCTAATAATGATGTTATGTGAAACCTTAATATATGATGATGTCGTATGAAACCCTAATATGGGATAATGTTATGTGAAACCCTAATATGGGATGATGTTATGTGAAACCCTAATATGGGAATGTTATGTGAAACCCTAATATAGGGTGATGTTGTGTAAAAACTCTAATATGAGATAATGTTATGTGAAATTTCAATATGGGATGATGATGTGAAACCCTAATTGATAAAGATGGGAAACTCTAACCCTAATGAGGGAATAGTGATGTTATTTTTGTATTGCATGATGTTGATATGAAATTGATATGGTTGATATGAAATTGAGATGCTTGTGTAACAAATATCCTGAATACCTTAGTCATATGACCTGAAGGTAATAGTTACTTGATAACTGATAACCATGTTTAGTGATGAACTAAGGGTTTGAATACCCAGATCCAGCAAATGTGATGATGGTGGTATTGAGGGATGTGAATTCCCAACAATGAGACAAAAGATTGAGATCCCAATGCTTTATAACGTTTTGAAAAGTACTAAACTCGATCCAAAATTTCTGTGGGTCTACAATATTGTCGACCGAGGAGCCCTTTAGGGTCGGTTATAAGGAAAAAACCGACCCTAGAGGTGCTTATACACGTGAAATTTGGCTCTTATTCGGTCGACGAATTTGTCAACCGAGCAGCCCTTAAGGGTCGGTTATAAGCGAAAAGCCGACCCTAGAGGTGCTTATACACGTTAAATTTGGCTCTTATTCGGTCGACGGATTTGTCGACCGAGGTACCTTAGAGGTGCTTATAACCGACCCTAGAGGTGATCCTAAGTCCTCCTCGGTCAAAAATATTGTCGACCGAGAGTGTCTCGGTCGACAATATTTTCGACTGAGATTAACCATGTTTCAATATTTTAAATTAAGTACCAAGTGTGTGTATGAGTGTGCGGTTGTGACACTATTGTAGGGGATGACCTATCTAAGTGTTGTAAATGGCTAGGTAAGATCTAATGCTTGATTTACATGATATCTAAGTACTTGTACAAGATTTTACATGATATCCAATATAATCATTTTGTATGACTCTTTAGTTCTCCCCCTTAATTTTATGCTATGCTCCCCCTTAAAGAGATATTTAATTTTAAAACCAAGTGATGCTTTGTCAAATTTAGCCATAATTTATTTTTCAATCATTTGAAATAACAATATTCTTATATAACATGTATATGTCCAAATGAAGCCATGGAAAACACTTTTATTCATAACAATTTAATGCCCATACACTTTATAAGATGAAGCATGACATACTTGCTTTATAAAAAGATATCCATTACAATCATTACAAAAATATCTCATAATATCACTGAAAAGACTGAAGGATTACATCAATGTATGGGTCTTTTCCAAGAAAGGGCTCAGCCCCATAATATTTGACCAGTGTCTGCCACTCCAAGGCACCTGTCTTGGTTAAGACATAAGCCTCCAAGAAGGTGGGAACATGATCAAAGTGAAAGTGGGCAGCAATGTCTTGAAGTTGAATTGGGGAAAACTGAGTATGTGTGGGATCAGGAGATGGTGGAGGTGGAATTTGATAGTAGTTGTAGGAAGTATTGTATGGATTTATCATGCCAGGATTAAGGGAATAGGGATATTCATCAGGTTGGTTAGGAGAGAGAGTTTGCATCCTTTGGTTTAAATAAGTCATGGCATGGTGATTATAATCCAATTGCCTACTTAGGTGATATTGGGATCCATCAATGTATGTCAAGGTGTTTGTATTAGGATCATGGGGTAGGTTGGTAGGAGGAGGTGGTGGAGGTATGTCTTGGGTGGATGTCTCCCCTTCAGTTCTAGCCATTTTGTGGCCAAAGTCGATTCCCATCTTTTCCACCGTATTTTTACTTGTCTTTTGGGGTTTTCTATCCCATGTGTAACCTAAGTCATCCTCAATATTCTTCTTAAGAAAATGTTGAGTGATTTGGCATACAAAGTCAGCATAAGGTGGATTTGCAGAAAACTCAAGCATATTCTTAAGGATGATACGAATAAAGTTTATGGGAATACCTTTGAGAATGGCATAGATAAGGTACATACGAAAGGTGGGTACTTCAGATTTATTTGCTCTAGGATGGATATTGGTGGCAACAATGATCTTTATGATCCTAGCTTCAGGTTTTAAATTTATGGCATAATAGGTACCCCTATCTTCATGACAAGTCGTATTTGATTGAAAGATGGCTCTTTTGATATCACTAAGGCTAGTTGTAGTGTCATCTTGGGAGAGTTTGTTGCGTGGATTTCCTGTGGTGAGATCAAGAAAATCTTTATATTCTTCTATGTCTATGTCAAGCATGTCAAGAATACCCTCCTCAGTAAAATGGAATCCATACCCACCAACCATAGAGGAGAAGGAATCATGGTCAGGATGTGGGGATAAATTGGCATAGAATTCATTAACTACTTTGGAGGAGTAGGAATGGAAGGAGGGATTTAGAAAATCAGTCAAATGTTGCACCTCAAAGAGTTCCTCCAAATCGACAATGTTATGGAAGTCCATGACATCGACTGGCCGTCGTGGAAGAGGAGTTCTTGAGGAGAGCCTGAGGTAGCGGTCGCCTGCAGCTGCGTCGTTGAAGGGGACGTCGTTGATGACCGACAGCGTTGGAGAGACCGTCCTTCCTTTCCTACCTGCAACTTGCTTCTTTTCACGCGTAGATGATGAAGCCATTTCGTTGCTTTGAAGTGGAGAAGTAGCAAGCAAGACTTGGATGTAGAGAAGCTAAAGATTTTCACAAGAATACACTAGAGAGGAGCTAGAGAAGTGAGAATGTGAAGGTGTGAAGAAATGGATCATTTTGGGTGCCATTTATAGCAAAACAGAGCCCATTTCGGTCGACAATTTGTCGACCGACGCCCGCAACGGTCGTCTCTTAGTCGGTCAACGGTCGATCGAACTAGCCGTTACGACGGTCGATTTTCTAGCCGTTACGACGGTCGATTTTCTAGTTGTTATGATGTTATTTTAATTTATATTTTAATCAGAATATTGCCTTTTTAATTCAAGCAAATAGAGGTTCACAGGGTTGGCCTCAGTCGAACAATTCGTCGACCGATGTTGTCTCGGTCGAACAATTCGTCGACCAAAAAAGAGCCAGATTTCCTTCGTATAAGTACCTCTAGGGTCGGTTTTTTCCTTAAAACCGACCCTAGAGGTACTTATTCATGTGTGAGATACTAAACTGGATCCTAAGTTTATCTCGGTCGACAATATTGTCGACCAAAAATCCCTCTAGGGTCAGTTATAAAGAAAAACCGACGCTACATGAGCTTATACAAATGAATCTGGCTCTATCTCGGTCGACAAATTCATCGATCGAGAAACAGCCAAATTTCCTTCGTATAAGTACCTTTAGGGTCGATTTTTTGCTTATAACCGACCCTAAAGTCCAATTCGGTCGACAATATTGTCGACCGAGATATACTTAGGATCCAGTTTAGTTTTTCACAAGCGTGAACTAAATTGGAACCAAAATTCATCTCGGTCGACAATATTGTCGACCGAATAGACTTCTAAGGTCGCTTATAAGCAAAAAACTGACCCTAAAAGTTGCTTATACACTTGAAATCTGACTCCTTATCGGTCGTCGAATTTGTTGACCGAGATTATCGGTCGAGGTATTCGTCGACCGAGGAAAGCTATAAGGTCGGTTATAAGTACAAATCTGACGCTAGAGGTGCTTATACATGCGTGAACTAAACTTGATCGAAAATTGATATCGGTCGACGAATTTGTCGACCGAGGAGCCTTTAGGGTCGGTTTTAAAGGAAAAACCGACCTTAGAGGTGTTGAACCGAAGAGGACTTTAGGGTCGGTTATAAGGAAAAAACTGACCCTAAAGGTGCTCATATACGTGAAATCTAGCTCTTATTCGTTCGACGAATTTGTCGACCGAGGACCCTTTCAGGTCGGTTATAAGGAAAAACTGACCCTTTAGATCGAGGCGCGAAGCCAAAATCAAGAAAATTTTTGCCGTGGGAAACTTTTAATTCACTTTCTAAACCAATTGTCTATAAGGTCATTTATTTTATAAAAACTGACCCTATAGAGATGTACTACAAGGTCGGTTATTTTAAGAAAAGCGACCCAATAGGTCTTAAGTGGTGCCCGCATTTTTTATAGACATATAAGGTCGGTTATTTGGAAAACCGACCCTATGGAGATACACTACAAGGTCAGTTATTTTAAAAAAAGTGATCCAAGAGGTCTTAAGTGGTGCCCGCATTTTTATAAACATATAATG